>VZRJ01000423.1:177529-313216 GCA_013397565.1 Ptilonorhynchus violaceus | reverse complement strand
CATGGTGAGGAGGAAGGTCTCCCCCATCTGGCCTAGCAACACTATGTTAATGTTCCCCTATTCGGTTGGCCTATTGGCCTGTCAGTCTGTGTACCCTTTTATGGTTATATTCCAGAACCTTCTCCCTTAATCAATGCCCCATTTGTCCCTGTCCCTTGCTCCTCCTCTTGCCCTTACCTATTGATTATTGTACTGTAACCCCACCTTCTCTCCACCCCCTGGCCCTCAACCCATTGGTCCCTGTTGTGCTCTCTGCCCCTACTGCCCCTAGTATATAACCCTGGACCCTCCATTGTTCTGTGCTTCTTCTTCCCTGAACCTTTCATGAAATAAACCTGTTTCGTGGAATACCATAAGAAGAGCCCCTCCAACTCTTTGCCTCCGGCTGTACGCTTCTGTGTGTGAGTGAGTGCCTGCGCGTCCACCTGCGCGGGTGGGATGGGGTGTTGGCTGTGCAACTGCACCGACCAGCGACCCCTGAGAGGGACGCTTGGTGACGACCGCAGCATTCCTATTCCACCGACCGCCGCACACCGCGTCACGGCACCGCCGAACGCAGGACGCTTTTGGGAAGGACGCGGCCCATACCATCTAGCCCCGTCGCGACATTTGTGGGTGGTAATAGAATATATAACTAACCCAAGACATCTATTATTGGAAATTTATATTATTCAAAATTCTGTTATTCAAAATAATTGCATTTCTTATCAGACAACAGTTACTACTTGCTTCAGACTTGTCACTACAGTCACCTAAGTCCTTTACTAACCAAATGAAGTTGGTGATGACAGACATAAAAGCATTAAGTCAAGGGATTTCAAACACTGTTCACATCACATAAACAAAAAAATGCTGCTGAAAGCAAAACTAAAAAAGAAATTATGAAGTTTTAAAATACACAAAACAAGCTCATCTTGCTGCTGTGAATCTACCCAGTAAACTACACTGTTCACTATAAATTCCAAGAAAATAATGGGATGAAAGCATGTAGAAAGGCTGGACATTTTGTGAAGGTCTAGTATATTTCCCAGTCTAACCAAAAAACAAATGAAATCTCTCTGCCATATGCTAATGTTCTGAATGTGGACAGAAGCTGCCTGAAATACCTTGTAGATGCAATACTGTGTTTTGGTAAGGTTTCTTCTGCATCAGGAAAGCAGCCTCAGGCTATTGAATTAATGTTAGATACTGGATCAACATTTTCTGTACTACTGATTTACTTAGCTGAAGCTTGCTGCTTTCTGAGCCTAGGGAACATCTGTGGGAGGAGTTTAATACCCATGTTTGACATTCTTCAGGTGAAACTTAGATTGGCACATATGACTGCCTGTGACATTCATAACTGTGCATAACCATATTTCCAATCTGGGCAGAGACTTCTGGATTGCACTAGCTAGTTCAGGAGTTAGTGGCCACTCAATGTCTTTAGAGTCCTGACTAAGGATTTCAGTGTCTGCTGTTGAAAAGGCAGTGCAAAAAACCCCCCACACTTTTCTTTGCAAGATTTGCCTGCTAAAGTAAAAGCCAATCAAATATGATGTTTGAATGACAAATGCCATCATGTTCTGTTCTCCTTTATAAATGGAGAGTTTTTACTGTAAGAGATTAAAGCAGCCCAGTTAAATACCAGTGGAGAAACAATGAGACCTCTTAGAACTCCATGATAAATCTTTCCCAAAGCAGATGAAACAAAAAGACTGTGACTATCTGACTATCTGTCTAGATTTGTGGATACAGACACAGGGTGAATGAGAATCACTTACATTTGTGAAATACATCTTTCTAAAGCATTGAGGAACAGATTTGTTTGCTCATTTCACTGGCAAGTTATAGCATGTGAACCGATCCTAATAATGTTATTAGGATAGCAGACACCTGACAGCATTTGTTGCACCAAACTGCTTGGTTCTGCTTGGTTTTATATGTGCTGGAGAGATTTGTACTCTGTGCACTTAGAAATGTCTGCAATTGTTTAATTTTATCTTGATGATGTGTAAGACTTTTAAAAGCTTACTGTAACACACAAAACAGTCTGATAAACTGTTCTACATTATTCCTTTGTAACTTTGTTAAATGTCCTGCCAGACAACTGGCTGTCTATTTTTTCTTTTGTGACTCATAACTTTTGCAGACAATGTCTTACTGTAAGCATTTTTTTTGTCTTAGGCCTTTTATCACAGGATGCAAAGTTCATTCAAAATTATGCTCCAATTGCTTAACTCTGTAGATCACTGCTTTGTAAACTTTCAAGCTAGTCCTAGATTGCTATTGTGGAAACTCCTTTGGAAGAGTAAACAGCTAACAGTAAATCTGGTACTCTTTGTTTTTATCTCATAGTTGAGATAAATTACTCTTCTGATTATGGACTTCTTGTCCAGTGGTGGCAGAACCATTGCAATTCATTTAAAAAAATGACTGAAGAGAAAATAGAAAAGGTGATGTTCCGAGGCTTACAGATGAATGGCACAGAGGGAACTTTTTGTTTTTCATACTGATTAAAGAGAAAATAAAGAAATGCCTGACAATTCAATGGTTAAATGTTATCAAATGCCTTCATTGATTTTTAGTGCTGTTCTTCATACTGAAATCCAAGTTTTCCTTACAAGATGGATGTATGGTATCAGATGTTCTTTGACTTGCTGTCATTGAAATGATACAGGCAAAATGTGTGGTTGTTCTACACTGGATGTACTGCTACGGACGGGATACTAAAGTTAAGGCTGCACTAAAATTTTGCTGCATGAAGGTCACATTATGGGACAGGAACCATGTGTTGGATTGTCATTCCAATTTGTCCTTTTCTTTAATTCATTGTTAGAAGAACTTGTGAGTAATACCATAGTGCCATTTGACCTTACACATCATCTTCTGATAAATTACTTCAGGAAGGGATCAGAGATAGTGCTTATGTTACCATTCACTTTCAGCAACCATAAGTGAATTCTACTTTAGGTGTCCTGTGGAGCTGGAAGAGTTAGCATCTGACACCAAATTACAATATATATCCTCAGGATCTGAAGGATTGCTGACAGAGAAGTATTGTATTGTAGGAGATTGACAGTGTGTGCTTTTTAAGATGGTGGAGAAATTGAACACTTCATGTGTATGTTAGGGAGACGTTTTACTGAAACTGATCTAGGAAAGCCTCAAAAACCTTTGCCGTTGATTTGCTCTCTTCTGAGTGAGGTAATTCAAAACGAAGGATGAAAATTACAACATTCTTCACTCTGGATCATGCCAGTTTTTTCACCTGATTGTCAGCTGCACAACTTCTTCTGGGAATAGGGAGCAGGACCACTCATTCCTACCCTATCCTAAAGGAGTGCCCTGATCACAAAATCATAGTGCTGGCACCTTTCTCATTTGTTCAACTTTTGATCCCAAGACTTTTGATGCCTTCTTTTTATACTGATTTTGCTTTGGTGGAAGGGGTGAACAGCAATTTTAACCTATTGTAGTTTTCGTATTCAGAGGAAGTTTGAAATCTGTCACCTGGAAGAGAGCCTAAGATGCATTTTCCACTTTCTAGAGTGACACAGTGCTATTCTGAAGAATGTGGAGAGCAGCACCAATGTCATTACCTCTCCTTCGGTCCTGGTTTCAAAAGTAGGTGTGATCAATTAAGCACCTACTACTAGAAAAGGGCTCAGGCTTTGTAGAGGGGAGGCAGAATAAAATCAGCTGCTTCCTGATGATTTGTTTTGGCAGACACTTTTTGGCAGTACCTGGGCAGAATCTTACTTTCTATGTGGTGTTTGAGGTGTCAAGACTGCTATAGTTTCCATTCCACTTTGCTCAGTACAGGAGTCTTAAGATTTGAAGGTACATAAAAGTCACAGAATGTATTAGAAATGAAAGCTTTTAATTATGTTGGACATTCCCTAGCCTATTGCCATCAGTGGTAGAGAAGTGACAGCAATATGCATGGGAATGCCAAATGTAATTAAAAATGTTGGTTTCAAGTAGAATCTGTGAATTTTCCGACACCTGCAATGTCAGTCTTTAAATGGATCTCATCCCATTTGAAGGCTCACAACCTACCTGAGCCTCAGGAGGAGAGAATCAACTAGGATAAAATGAGAACTGGCCAAATCTTTGCTCTTCAAAGTTCAGACTACAGTGAAGTCTGAAGTCTGAAGATATTCCATTCACATGTTCTCCAATTGGCAGTAAGGTAGGACAGTGTGTTTTTCCAAGGCACACAGATAGTGCTGGTTGGCCATGGCGTAAGCAAGTAAAAAACCTGAAGCAGTCTGCTCTCCAAGTGGAAATGCAAAACAAAACCATTATGCAAATTAACCTTAATAATTCTTCATGACTGAGGTGTCAAGACACCAGGATGGGCTTCATCACAGCTGATTTTAGAGATAACTAATGTAGACAATTATATTTGAAGTCAGCCTTAACTCCCATGATAGTCAGTAGAGAGAAATAGATGCACTTGCAAGTCTTCTGATCTATTTTGTGTGCATACTTTAGGATGGGAGGAATCACATTGCAGAAGAACCTATTTCACCTCTCTAAACAGTAAAATTTATAGGTCCAACATAATTGCAGTTGTCTACATTGTCAACTTTTACAATGGTGAGTCAGATGGATCTAACCCCACGTCTATGTAAGTGTGGTGATTTCAACCAAACTGGTGGTGGATCAGCTGAAACCTGTGTTCAAATTGTATTAATGTACAATAAAGTCACTGTATATGCTGGAATGCCACCTAATCCAAAATTACTCTGACTGTGAAATTGAACCCTTTGCTTTAAATTCTTTTGCATCTTGTTTAATCATGTGCACTTTGTCAAAACAGCCCCTCAAAAGAGCTTAGGATGATTTTGTCTCCTTCCTTTCCTTTGAGAAATATTAAGTCTTGGTTAAGATATTGCCATGCTGGCATTGAATGGACTTAGCAGGAGTGAAAGTGGGGAATGAGGACCCACAATGACATAATAGTAATGTCTGCACTTACGGGCAGACAGATTAGGATGAAATTAGTGCAGCCACCATGCAGCCACCCTTACAGCTTGAACACTGGCCAAAAAACTTCATTCTTCTTGATGACTTGTATTCTGGTGTAAGGTTAACTGAATCTTTTCAAAGTTTCAGTCCTACAAAATGTTCCTTTAGAAACACGAAACCTTATGAAGACGTTTCCCACAGCAAACGTTGTATTTATGCTGGAGTTCTAAGCACTTCAATGGCAATAATTGGGCTCCTGTTAAATATTGTTCAAAATAAGGCTAAACTGTAAGCATTTTTCGGTATTTCTGGGTTTATAGGAAAATTTTAACAATTTAAATATGACTACAGGAACTTTATTTGATTTTAATTATCAGACAACTATTTATACAGTAAGCAGAATTAATTTTAATTTATTTTCGGGGGTAAAATTAGCTCTTTGTTACTTTCATTGCACAACTTTTGCACCATCTGATTTTCTAACGAGCTTGTCCCCTACACACATTAATGCCAAAGATCTGATGTCAAGAATACCTACCAGCTTGGTACAGGCTGTGCAGTCCAGAAGCTGATATACTCACTCTCTGGGGTAAGCATCTGTCTAGCCAGTGTAAGCAGCAAGTCCTGCTGTCATTCCAGAGGCAAAAAATGCTAAGTGACAGCTTAAAAAGAATTGAAACAGTGAGTGAGGAATAACAGAAAACAGTGGAAGAGAGAAAAACATAGTTCATCTAAAAACCTTCTCCTTATGTCATGAGAACCCAAATTAAGATTGCTATATTTCTTCCTGTCTACTTGCCAAAGAAAAACTCTTGCCTCAGAAAACAGGTTTGTTTTATAGAGAAAATAGTGCTATTATCAATTAAATTCCTTCTTAGTATAAAGTGCCAGACAAAGATTATCACTAAAACAATACATTTACTCTTTCTGGAGAATTTCATCATTCTATCCAACTAGCAAAAGAGGTCAGCAGGTTATAACCTACAAGATGAGAGAAAGGACTAGATGAAAATATGGAAATTTGAAAAACTGATGCCAGAGAGGGCTGACTAGTCAAAGATAACAAGGATGTAGCACTGGATCCCAGCTTTGGCTAGGAAGCCTTTGGGGAAAACTGTTGAAACCAGACGAGGTCCGAAGATGGAAATGAAAGAACTACGGCTAATCATTTTGCAGAATCAATCCAATTAGCTTAATGGTGAAGGGAAAATGGACAGTTATTAAAAATGAGGTAGCTATACTGGGATTTGGTTTGTTGTTGTTTTTTCTTTTTAATGAAATCCTACTGTCTGGACAAGTTTCAACTAGCATCGCTTCAGTAGTCTATCGCGGCGGGCGGATGGTGGGTGCCGCAACCTTCCGAAAGCATCTCCAGCCGCTCGGTCAAGCTACCACACACTCACACACAGCGCACACACACACCGGATAGCTTCTCTCACAAGCAGGATCAACGGCAAAGAGGCAGGAAGGGTCTTCGTATGGGGTTCCACGAGAGAAGTTTATTCCAGCCACATGAAGGGGTCCAGGGACGAAGGCGAGGGATAAGGAAGGGTCCAGGCTTATATATGGGCTCGGTAGGGGCGAAGAGAGAGCATAAGGAACCAATAGTCTGAGGGCACAGGGGCGGTACACAGGCAGGGCTAGGGTAAGGGAGCCAGTGGGGAGCCAGTGAGGAAGTGGTGAAAGAGCAAGGGCCAATGGGGGAACGGGGAAAGGAGAACTTTCTGGAACAGGGATATATAGGGTAGGAAGGGGCAGGGAGGCCAATGGACCAACCGGGGAAACAGAACTGGTGTACATTAACGTAATAAAACAAGGCATTCTGGGAGAGGACTCTTCTGTCTCCCTAACCTGGGGGTGTCACTTAGGGTTCCTCCAGGGGACCCTCATGGTCCCTCTGTAACCAGGCCCTCCGGCCTCCACAGTAGTCATTCTAGTTCTTCTCTGACTTCTGTTTGTTCATCTTATTTGTATAGTTTCTTTTAATACTAAGATTTGTTGATTGTTATTATTTTCTTCTTGACATCATGATCCTACAAAGTGTTTTGCTTAAGGCTGTAACCCAAGGCTTAATACTGCCCCTTTTCACAAAATTTTCTGAGACTGTGTAAGAGCCTGACTCCTTACTCCTTCCTCTGCCACATGTTTGAGACAGGAAGTGGTGTCTGGGTCTCTGTGTGACTGTGGCACTCATTCCTTGGGGTCTATTCCTGTAATGTGCCAGCAGTCTGTCTCAAAATCCTTTCCTGATGACCTTCTGTTGACCAGCAACACTCTCAGCTGCATTCAGTGCTTTATATTAAGTGACTCTTTTTGGTGAGCTTTGTGCCCTCTTTGAGCAAAACAGTTTATTTGCAGAGTAGATACAGCAATGCAGGCTTTATTCAAACATTAGCAAAAGTCTGGCTGCAGTATTATGGTACTAAGCAAATGGACATAGCCAGAATTTGTCTGCTTTTGCTGGAAAAAAAGCCCCTATTTTCTGCTGAGATTAGACTGCCACAAACATTCAGGCTAGTTAGTTCAGCATAAGATACTATGATGTCAATCTGCAAATTGCAGTGCAGGCATAGCTAATGTCAGATTAACAACTCATGTATGTGAAAAGCTGAAATGCAATGCTGATTTTATTTGGTATTATTGGTACTCATTGGAAATCCACCTCCTGATGGGGCATACTTATTTTTAAATAAATGTCGTGTATCGCAGAGAACTTGCACAGCAGGGAGTCACAACAATCTCTCTCTTGGTAGCATTTTCTAAATAGGCTGTAGGCACACATCCATCGCTTATTCATGGTCATATTTTATTTACTTTGTTTTCAGTTGTGCCTATTCCTTATCCTAAGGTTTTTTTTTATTGCTCATTTTCTTTTTGTCAGTTGTAATTTTCCAGGTCAGGCACCTCTTACCATATGCAAAGAGACTGCAAATAGGATATACTTACCAGTATTGGAATCATTATTTAGTGGCTAACACAACTACAAGCTGGCAATGATTACAGGGTGGACTTCACTGCTCACTGGAGTGCATCCTCAGAGGTGGTGAGCTGCTTTTTTTCAAATTCCTGGGTTTTCCTTTAAGATTTTGTACCTTCTAAGGTTCATATTTTTCCTCTTGAACTTTCCCCCTTGAGCTGCTAACAATCTGTCTCACCATCCCTCTGTCTACAATTTTAACTTCCTTATCTTTGCTGCTGCTCTACATACCTTCTGAGTTCTCTTTCTCACAACTTCACAGTTTCCTTGACAGCCTGGGCCAAGGACATGGCTGGACTGTGTCAGAGCTGTGCTTCTTATTACAGAGTGCTGAATCACTCAGAGGGGTGGGATTCACACTTCACCACATCACTCTTCATGTTGGAGTGTCTGGCCATTTCTAGGACCAGCCCATGAAGAGCTCTGGAGATTCTCCTGGGCAGGTTTAGGCTTGTTAGAAGATATGTGCTAACTTCCAACTGGTTCTTTTCCGAACTTGCAGTTCTTTGTGCTTTATTATTCACTGCTGACTCTCTTGGACCCTTTTGCTTATTCTATAATATGATTCAAACCCCAAAGTATTCCCAAATATTCCTCCCCCAAACAAAGCCATTGCCTGGCTTGTGTTCATTTATCACTGATGAAATATGGCTAGCATATGGCTACCCAAATATTCACCCAGTCTTTGCAATTTATAAGCTTACCATTTCCTTTTCCTCTTGTTAGAAAAAAGAATTCTGTGGAGTCCCCAGAGTGCTTGGGCTGCTTCTATATCTTGTTTCTCTCTGTGGGGCGGAAGATGGTTATGCTGGGATTCAATAATATCCAGTATGTCTTTTAATCAAGCTGAGGTACCACCTTTAGCTGCCAAATACATCATATGTAGCTCTGTGGAGGCCTTTGTAAAGCTATGTGGGAGCACTGAACTAACAGGTTTAGAGATGATTTGATGTGTTGCACAGGCCTCCAGGTACGGTTCTAACCTAATGCAAAGGGACTTCCTCTCTGCTCACTCATGGTGGAGGCAAGACACAATACTGATCTTAGAGCATGGTCAACATCAAAATTAGCACGAGTTTTACTCTATATCTCTCATTAGGTTTTGTAGCAGGACTCAGATTGTAAACAATTTTAGGTAAGGCAACAGCTTTTTAAGGTCTGTATGGGAGATTTGGGAAGGAAATATTTTGTGTCAGTGTATTTAGGACATGCAGCTTTGTGTTGTGTCTGTAAAATGTCATTCAGCACATTAGACCAATTAGCCTTGGAGGTTTCCTTCCAGAAAAAAAAAATCTTATATATTTATTTGTAGACATTCAGCTTCCAAAAATCTCTAGCTGTGATTCACTAGGTCTTTCAAAGGATCATAGAGATAAAAGAACATGTATTTTCTTGATTTCTACTTAAAAGACACAATTCAAAACAAAATTGAATTTACACTATATTTAACTGAAATGGCACTTTCCTGACATATATAATTGTTTATAGCTGTCTAGTGTTAGGAAGTGTTCCATATATTTCTTTGCATGTTTCCATATTTTCCCAATAATGAATTTGCTCCAAGGAAGACATCAATTTTGCAAGCCAGAGAAAGGAAGCATTAACTCCTTTTTCAGCTTATGCTATAAAAATGGAAGGAATCACGTTTCAATAATAAACATTTGCTACTGTAAATGGGCCACAGTACTGGTACTGGCAAATGCTTGGCAATCATATTAATCACTATGAAAGGACAGTCTTATGCAACTAGACACTGTGCTCTGGAAGTGCTTGGGCATGCATTCCATTCTGAGATGAATTTGTAGTTGAAGAACAGCTGGTTGTTACTAGTCATCAGTGTACACTGTCCATTTTGAGCAGTGAATTCAGACCTATTCAGCCCCAATGAATCCTGACAAGCAGAAATGGAGCCATATTCTATTTTCTGAAATGTCTTCTCTCATTACACATTGGTGCTTCTTTGACAGCTTCTCTTCCTGCTGTCATAGCTTCTTCTGTCATCCAGCTTCCAATGGACTCAAAACAAAACTCTGAATTTTTTTTAACTACTGACTGCTGATATTCAGGTGTTCTGTACTCATTATTAATGCAGAGTTCTCATACTTCCTTTTTTATACTATGTCAGCACAGATGCAACTTTTGTAGTAATGCATTTCTCTGGCTTTCCACAGAATTTATTGTATGTTGCAATGCTGCTCAGAGTTCATATGTATCAGAAGAACATCACTGTCAAAAGCATTTCAGTAGAAGATATTTGAAGTGCTACACCCAATCTGAGAATGACTGACATCAATCATATCTCTGTCTTCAAGCAAATAGCATATAAAAGTCAGTTCATTAAAAAAAAAAATTGAAGTGTGTGTTTCATACCAGTCTCCTTAGACATTCTAGTATTTTTCTCTAAATTTGATGATAATATTGGAAGGTATATCTGAAAGGGACTCTTTTTTTCACAGCCATATCATATATGAAGATACTAAGTTAGAATAGCACAATAAGGTATAAAAGTGATATATTAAACTGAGTTATTCTACCATTTTCCAAGTGAGATTATGAGACAATTCCAGAAGCATTGTAGTTGTCCTAGCACTTTCCAGCTTTGTTACAGTAAATAATCAGAGAATTCTGATAAGGTCAGGGACTGGGTAATTACCATTTGGAATTGCCTCACTCCTTTCTTCAATTTCTTTGCTGAAGGACTGTCTTGATCAGATCCTGCCTTTCCTGATTCTCCTCCTCCTCCTCCTTCTCTTCCTTCTTCTTCAATTACTGTAGTTGGTGTTGTTTGGGTCTCTATCTCAGCCATAGTGTCCTCAAATGAAGTTTGCATTCCTGCTTCAATTACAGTCTCCTGAGAGTACTGAACTGTGGCCCAGTAGGCCCAGGCCAGGCCCCACTACAGTGCTGGAGGCTGCTGGTTTTCACTGGGGTAGGCAAGGCACCCTTCTATCAGTTGACGGGTCAATTTGTCAGGGTTGATCTTCTGTTCAGGTGTTAAGTCCTAGGTAATGGGAGGTGATAACCACCGTAGGAACTTGCTCAAATCCTTCCATGCACCCTGCCACCCATGGACTGCCCACTTCAAGGCACATTTCAATATCTCCTCGCCCAAAATTTCTTTTGTTTTATACCAGGATGGCACCATATTCCACAGACCCCATAACATGCTAACAGTATCAAATAGTATTAAAAAGCTCACATAAGCATGAACAAGGACCACGGGAGTCTGCATAATAAAACAATTGACATCAATCCTGAGTAGCGAGAGAGAGATCTGTTCACTCATCATCTCCACAAGGTAACTCCTCCAGCACAGCAAGGCCATCAACGTAAGAGCAAAGCACAGAGCCATTGTTTGTATTAATATGTTCCCAAACTCAGCAAAATAAAGAGATAAGCAGTGCAGGACAAACTCCACCTCTATGCTACTCTATAATTAACTATAGCATGCTTAATATAACACTGCCATGGTCTCGCCCCATGTTGGGCACCAAAAAGGACTATGGAGGATTGACCTTGGTTGGTTACCAGGTGTCCACCAAGCTGTTCTACTACTCTCCCTTCTCAGCTGGACAGGAGAGCGAAAATAAGATGGAAAACAACTCATAGGCTGAGATAAGGCAGTTTACTAAAGCGAAAGGTTGCATGCAGAAGCAAAGGAAAAAAACCCAAAGATTTTATTCTGTACTTCCCAGCAGCATGTGTTGTCCAGCCACATCCCAGGAAGCAGAGCTTCCGCAGGCATAGTGGTTGCTCAAGAAGGCAAATATTGTAAATAATCAATACCCCCCTCTTCTTCCTCCTTTTCTATGAATTTATATCTGAGCCCACATCATATGGTATGGAATAACGCTTTGGTCAATTTGGGTCAGCTGTCCTAGTTGTGTCCCCTCCCAAGATCTTGCCCATCTTTCTGGTGGGAGGGTGGAAAGTTGGGAAGGCATAGCTGTGCTAAAACACTGGTGTATTTTCAGTACCTTTCCAGCTACTAGTGCAAAGCACTGCACTGGGAGGGCTGCTGTGGGGAAATGAACTCCATCTCAGTCAGACCAAATCCACCAATGATGATAGGAGTGGTGCAACACAGAGAAGATCCCACGCAGGAGCAAGTTTTCTGGCAGGATTTATGATCCCATGGGGAACCCACGCTGGAGTGGCTTGTGAGGATCTGCAGCTCATGGGAAGGACATCATGTTGGAGAACTTCGTGGAGCACTGCCTCCCATTGGAGGGACCCCATGCTGGAGCAGGAGAGTCCTCTCCCTGAATAGGAATGTGCAGCAGAAACGATGTGTGATGAACTGACCACAGCCTCCATTCCCTATCCCCCTGCACCTCTGCAGGGGAGCAGGTAGAGAACTGGGAATAAAGTTGAGCCCAAGAAGGAGGAGGGGGAGGGGGGAATGTATTTTTAAGATTTGTTTTTACTTCTCATTATTCTTCTCTGATTTGATTGGTAATAAATTCAATTAACTTCCCAAGTCAAGCCTGTTTTGCCTGTGACAGTAATAGATGGGTGATTTCTCCCTGTCCTTGTCCTGGTTCAGGAGCCTTTCATTCTTTTCTCTCGCCTGTTCAGCTGAGGAGGGAAGTGACAGCATGGCTTTGGTGGGCACTTGGCATCCAACCAAGGTCAAACCACCATGCATGTTAAACTGGTTTTTATGGATGCCAAACATTGCCACGTATTTCTATTACTTGTCACCCCTGTACTGACACTTCAGATCTAGTCCATGGTTGATATATAATCTGAGGAAATACTGTGATCAGGGGACTAATCACCAGGAAATCTACAGAGTATGTTCAAAGATGCTGCTATGCCCTTTGCAAATTGAAGAAGCAAGCAAGGACAGGAAGGATAACCCACTCTTAGATGCAGCCTGGGTTTTAAAGGATTTGAAAATTTGAATCTCCATTTGGCTTCAGTAAGAATCAAGGTTATTCAAATCAGAGTGGAAGTCAATCCAGCAGAAACTAGACTGTGACAGTCAGTATCCATTTGTGGCTGATTACTTCCCAAATCATGTTACAGAGTAAAACAATATTTTAAAATGAGTCACCTTTCATATTGAAGAAAATGCTTCATGTATTTTTTGTGAAAAATTGGGAGTTTTCAGTCTCACTAAAAAAAGAAACCTATACAGAAGGTCCTTCTGAATTATGATTAATAGAAACAAAATTTGGTCATACAAAAATGCTAATTATTTCTGGCTATTGAATTACGTAAAACAATGGAGTATCTCATAATATTTAGACTATGACAACTGGAAAGCAAAGCTAGAGTTTGGAACTGATAAGAGAGATTTCCTGGAAAAAAGGCATTGAACAAGTATTCTAGGATTTTAGAGGTTTGGGGTCACAGGATGTTCTGCATCAGCTGTTACAGGGGGGATGTGAAGAAAGAGAGAGACAGTACAGGATCCTTCCTGTACATGAGAAAAGCTTGACAGCAAATGGCTTAAAAACTGCTTCAATCAAACAGAATGAGAAGAGGTAGAGCGTGAGTAAGGTCCCTTCAGATGCAAAGGTCCCTTCAGATGCAAAAGTCCCTTCACCCTGAATAGGTGATTAAGTCCTTGCAAAGGTACGTGTGGTCTTTTTGCTACTTCCCTGTGTTGCTTTCAAATCCACAGGACTGTAATGGATAATGAGCATCTCCTACCCCCTGATGGTGGTATCAGGAGGATCTTCAAGAGCTTTCTGCTTTGTTTGTGTCCCATGGGTTTTGTTAGCATTCTAGCCTGAGGTACCTAGATGAAATAACACATTGCCATTGTAAATGCTTGTTACACATGGGCTCCACAGTAACTGAGCTACCCAATTATTGATAAGTTAGAAATCAGTATGAGCTATGAGGACGCAGTTTAACAGGGTGACATAAGTCCCCTAGCTGGCTATTTCTGGTATGTGTAGAAGTCCAATTCAAAAGGATTTATGGGAATTGCGAATGTGACATTCTTCATGTGACATTTTGAGTTTCTGTTCTCCATGCCTGTTCTGTGTAATGATTGTTGAGTTAGTCTGCTTGTGTATGGTGAGAAAAAACAGATAACTTTTACTGTAGCTCTAAGCTATGCTGCAGGCAGATGGGAATATTTTCTTGAGCAAGCAAATGGCTGTAATAAACAAGGAAATATAGATAAGGCTGATCATGATGGCTTCCATCAGATCTGTCAGTCCTGCAGTTACTGCCTGATTTATCTGATCAGTATGGATGTTTCCATTTCCCTAAGGCATCTGGCTTGTGGGTAATAAATTATTTTGGAAGTTTTAGTTAATTTTAGAACAGAGAATTCCAGCCAGCAACATTTTGGAAAAGTAAATTGTTTTCCTGGATAACACTGGGAAAGTTTATTCATATCATAAGTATGTCTGAACATTGATTGTTTTCCTGTGTAAGTTCCAGTGCTGCAATTATTCCTGTTTAGGAGATTTTTACCTTCATTTGTTATTGATCATAATATTTTTTACACATCCATTGCTCCTCACTTAATCCAGGAATTTTTGAGTGTTTAAATTAAGTGGAGATGAGCCCAAGAAACATATCTGAGACTCCTATCTGAGTTTTGTTTCCTTTCTCCCCTTCACTGTGAGAACTTTTTCCATAAGACTTTAGTTCAGCTACATCCTACTAGCCACACTTGATTATAATTTTGACCAATGCAGAAGCAATTAAGGGGTGTGATGTAGCAGGTTTGTGTTACAGGCAGTTGCAGAGACAGCTGCAGAGGATATGGATGGAATGTCAGCTAGAAATACATCCTGTGTTAATGACATACTCGCTAGTGGTGTCCCATGCACTGATAGACAATGATGCAGCACAGATGAAAGGAACTGCCAATAAAGGAACAGGCTATCAAGACTTGTGTCTTGTCTCCAGTACTGGTCTATTCTAAATGTTTCAAAGGCATGTGGAAGAAATCTTGAAGAAGAAAACTACAGGACAATCCATGCAAAAGAAAGTTTCTTCACAGAAACAACTAGTTTAAGGATAGCTTACAGAGGAAAAAAGGTACTTCCAGGGCTTTTATTTACAAAGTAGAATTTGGATTCATAGAGTCATAAAATGGTTTGAGTTGGAAGAGACGTTAAACATCACCTAGTTCCAGCCCCTCTGCCATGGGTGGGGAAGCCAGGCACTAGACCTGGTTGCCCGGGGCCCTATCCAACCTGGCCTTGAACACTTCAAGGGATCCACAATTTCTCTGGACAACCTGGTCCACTGTCTTACCACCCTCACAGGAAAGAATTCCTTCATAATATAAAATCTATAACCTCTTTCAGTTTAATTTCAGATTCATAATTTGTGACAGTAATTTTAGGATTTTTTTACTCTAAGAGCTCTTCAAAATATGTATCAAATTTGCATTATCAACAATGAAAAAAAAAATTTATTCTCTGTCCTGAATAAATGGTCTTACTAAATTTACATTAAAATGTTCAGTTTATGGTGTATATTAATTTCTTTTGTTTAGTAGATCTAAGTTTAATTTAAACTTCATCATGCAGTTTATCACTCAATTTAATTTTATGCTTATCCCTCAAGTAATGTCTTCTTGTAACTTCATAATGCATTGCAGAATGACATTGTTCATTAATTTCTAGTCTATACATTTCATTAATAAAAAATTCTTATGTTTGTAAATGCATTATTATTATTCAGTATTCCAGATCAAAGCATCCCTTACTCAATAAATCGTAAAGATATTCTGACAAAGGCTTTCTTAATCCATCTCATTGTATTTACTATTTTTAGTGCGGGAACCAACATTTGATTCTTTTCTCTGGGAAGAGTGAGAATGGGAGGAAGGAATCAATGTTATTCAACCCAGATTGTATATTGTGTTAATCAACATGGTGTCTGTAGCATTGGATGTACGTAAAAGCAGTTACGTTTTGATTTATATCAATGTTTAAAATAACTGAAAAGGCCAATGATTGATTTAAGAGAAAGCTCAGATAGATAAGCAGTTTGTCACAGCTGTAAACTTATATTGCCGGAGGAACATGGAAACAATTTTGCTGTTTTTCCAAAATCAGACTTTTCTCATGGTCAGTGAACTGTGGCATAATTAGTTGCTGTGCGCTAATATGCAACAAGTATACTTTAATCTCAGTGGGTATAGGTAATGGCAACTCCAACTACCCCTCACCTGCACCCTGAAGAAGTTACTTGCTGTATTTTTCCACCACTCCATCCTGAAGCTTTAAGGAAATGATCTTAGATTATGTTATCCTCAAAGTGACAATTCAGCCCTGTTTGAATGATTTAGATTTAGAAAATGAAAATTAAGGACACTATCACAGGAAGATAGATAACAGCACTACTATTTTGGGGTGTTTCTTCTTCTTCTTTTTTTTTTTTTTAAATACAGTTTGTGATTCTGTGGTACTGGGCTGAAGTACCAGAGAGGCGAGAAGCTATGACCATCTTAGTAAAGGCCATGAAATCTAGAAATATCCTTAGAAAATTCATTCCTATATTTTCAGGCAGGGTTTGACTATACATCTTGGAGATGTTTACATAAACAGAACCTCAGTTGTGCCCATTTCTATGCAAAATTTTTTGCAAGATCTTTGATATTATATAAATTCAGATGAATCCCCATTTTTGCTTTTCTTCACAGGTGCAGTACTTATGCTGGATACCCAAGGGGTTAAATCATGTTTTAAAAGTGCCTCTCTGTTCTTGCAATTACCTAATTTTCCCATATGCTGCATTTTATTTTTATTGACTATAGGAAGAACACTCTCTTTTTTCTGTCAATGACTTTTTGAGGAGGACACTTAACAGTGGCATTAATGGCTTGCAGCTTGGAGAAATATTCTTATCCCAAGGGCGCTGGATATTACAGCCATTGACAGACACAGAGGTGCTAGCATCAGCATCCCTGTGGTTCTCACTTTCACTGCTAGTGGCACTGACGGCCAGCTTGGAGTAGAGAATGTCAAGTGAGGAGCCTGGGGAATGAAGTGGCAGCTTTTCTTCTTTTTTTTTTTTTTTTTTTTGTTGTTTTATATTTATGCATTTTAAGTCACTCCTCGTTGATGTCTGGGAAAAACTCCTAGCAAGAAAATACACAAGAGAAAAAGTAAAATTGTGGAATTCACCAAACAAGAATTCCTGGTGGTGACAAGGTCAATCCAAGAAAATAATTAACTAAGTCTTGCAAATGCCATTTTTGTTCTCCATTCCAAGCTGTTGATCCAACAATGAATTTAGAACATGTCTTTGAAGAACAAGAGAATGAATGTTTCTCATTTGTTTCTTTTTATTCTATATGGAAAGCAGGAAGAGTCAGAAATAAAATTATTCTTGATTCTTCACTAAGGGTAGGCCAACCAGAATTTGCTTATGTTGGTTTTTCTCTCTCTTCCTATATATACTACAACTTTTATGAAATTGTCACAAATGACGGATAACAGTGCTAGATTCATCTGTAGGCCAGATGGATTAGAGGCCTGGGGCGACATAAACTAGGACAGCATAGAGAAGTCAAAAAGGGAAAAGTGATTCCCTCAAGATTAAAACTAGATTTGCAAAATTTTACTCCCCTAGTCATCTGTGGTGAGCGATTATTATTACATTTTTTTCCTTAATGGGTGGTAGATTATTTTCAAAGCTTCTCATTTTTGCAATAGTAGTCAAAAGCAGGGATAGTGAGACACAATTTTCCATCACTGAAGCATGTGAGGTAGATTTTCAGTTAGGAAAAGGGTATTCTGTTCTTCTCGAAATACTTATTTTGTTCATCATTTCTTTATCAGATAATTGTATAAATGATGTAATGTCCTGTGGTGCAAGAGTATAACAAATATTAAATTATTACTTATTCTAATGATCAAAGAAGAAAAAGATGAATGCCTACATGTAACGGCTTCAGTTTCCCTTACGCTTCCTTGAAGGTTGTGTGTGTTTGCTGCAAATCAGAATATGATTTTGGTCAGACTCCTGAGTTTGGCAGTATTGAGTCGAACTGCTGTGTTCATGGTAGGAATGATGGAAATCTGCGGCTGCCACCTTACCACAGTGTCAGCAGGGCAAGAGTACTGCCTTGGACTTAGAGTAGGGCATGGTATCTGTGGCAAGATATAGGACTTCTAGACCTAAAGGAAGGACCTGCAATGGCTTGAGAAAAAGCATGAGGAGTTAAGTATGTTGTGATGCAGATATTCACTGCTGAGCTACAAAAGTAACTGGAGAATTACGGGCAAGTGTCTTAAGTTTTCAATAGATGGAGCAGAGATTAAGACAGTTTTTATTTCTCCTCTGGGTGACAGAAAATGTGATGTGATTAGTAAGCTATTTTCTCCATAGTGATTTCGTATAAAATAATAAGGAAGAAAATAATTCTCTTTGCATTAACTTTGGCTATTAATTAATATCCAGTACTGGATATTGCTTACGTGTTTTTTGCACATTGACTTTTCTGAAGTAAAAGAAATGGGTATACAGTAGTTTGGAATTATTTTCTTTTCTGTTTAACATGAAAATTCATACATGAGCCAAACTTTTATGTGGCTGCCACTGCCGAAGAGAAACGTGCCGTGCATATTGACTGGTGGATCAGCAACCATTAGTGCCACTAGCAATAAACTATCATGAGAAGAAGCACACTTAAACTGTCAGCATGCTGGCAATGGAGAGCCTTTATTCTGCAAGAAAAAGTTTTCCAAACTTGCTTTTCTGATGAGCAATTCTTTAAGATGTTGTGAAAGCCTTTTTAGCATTCAAGAGCTCTTACATTTGTGCTATTCAGATCAAATAATGCAGTAGATGTTGTTTCCTTTCCTCAGGTAATTTGCCTTGGAAATTATGTCGAGTTGCAGTTGCCTTAACCTGCTTGGAGACAGATGTTTCTAAGGTTAGCTACATAATGACACAGCACTCCTTACCCAGAAGAACGGCAAATCTACAAAGCAGAACTCTGGAACATCCTAGCAAGTGCTCAGCTCCCTTGCATGTCCTCTCCTGCAGCCAGAAAGGAGAGGAGGGAGCTGCACAGGCAGCAGTGAGAAGTAGCACCACATGGGCCAAAGTAAGCAGAAATTCTTCCAGGGCCATAGGTGGCACTGAAGGCTCTCAGGCACACCATGGCTCTCCACGGAGAGTTTATGTTAATTTATGTAACACAGTGTCCAATGGCTTTGCATCATGATGCAACAGGAGGGTCCAATTCAACCACTTTCTGAATCAATGTAAAGCAGAGCAATTAAAGAACCAGCAGCACCATTATTATGGTGACCCTGAACTGGTTTTATGTTCTCATAATACTCTGTAATCACATTCCAGATTTGTACAGCAGCATGCATTGTGAATCCTTTCCAGTAGCTTTTGTCATTGTAATTTTCTTATTTTGTACTGTTTTATATGGAAATACACTGTGACAAAACATACAGCAACCAGTATGACAAACATCTTGATCATAGAAAAGTTTCTATTGAGGTGGATGTGGTCTGCAGGCTCTTAATCACGTTTGCTGAGCAAGGCCCTGTAGTGTTCAGGACACGGTGGTCCTCTGGAGCAGAGTAACCTTCTTCTGGAAGTTATCACAGCAGCTGTACTGGCTGCACGGAAGCAGCCAGCTTGCCTTACCTGTATCAGTTCACAGAAGTGTTTCAGCATCCCTTCAGAGGCAGTTTAGGCTGTTTGAAGCCCTGTGCCTTGGAGTGGCTGATGCTAGGAGCAGGCTTCTTTTTAGTGCCTTTGCTATGGCAGTGGTAGCCTTCAATAGAGTCAAGGAAACAAAGAGTTGAGGTTGACAATGTTTTAAATCACCACAGTGAGTTATCAGCAGTCATCTGTTAGAGCTCTAGCCCCCAACAGATTGCAGTAAATGGTATTACAGAAAAAAGAAAAGTCTTCTGGGGGTAGCAACATTAGAAAAGTGATTTTGTATGCTGTTTCTGTTAAACACTCCTCCATTAGCACTTTCTTGGCTACTTCACATGCTCCAAAGCCTGTTTCTTAGTCCTCAATATACCCTCACAATGGTTGTTCTGATCACATGTTATAACTGGGATTGAAAATTCTTTCAGGTAAAAAGTGAAAAAAAATCATGAGGAGGAAAAATATTGTACAGCCTGACTGTTTATCTCATCTGATAGCTTGATATCATTATTAAATTATAAAATTAAACTGCTGAAATGGCTTTTTTTCAGTAGGAATGGTGTTTTTAGCTAAATGAATTAAAAAGCGTCAATTGTCTATTGAGTTCTGAGCAATTTGGAGGAAGGAAGCATTCTATGATCATCTTAAAGTCTGCCTTGGCAGAACAGCAGTCTTCTACTTCATTGTTAAAAATAATGTAGAAAAAAAATTGGTTTTAGTCTTTGACAGAAAAATGTATATTTTTTTCCAGAGGCAATAAAAGTATTTCCAGCTAGCTCTAGCCAGTTTGCTTCTACAGGAAAAAAAAAAAAGTTTGAAACAAAACTAAGAAAATATATGGGGAAGGATGGGGTTTCATGAAGTATCCTACAACCATCTTAGAACACTAACTCTTAGAAAAATGCAGTGCTGCACCTTTTGCAATATCATGATAACTCACTTTACACCTGCAAAAAGAAATAGACTTGAAGCAGTTGGTCCTCCATCTCAGAAGTCTCTTTTATAGCATTTCTTTCTGCTTTTCCATGCTTGATTCTTTCGAGATCAAAAGCTGGAGCTACTGTGCATTTTGATTGGGTGAGACTGGCTTAGAAACTTGATCCAAGTACATAGAACACTTAGTGAAAGAAGGCATTGCAAAAATAGCTTATTTATTTCTGAATGTCTACGTTTGTATTAAGGTCAAGAATAACTTCATTTTATTTCCATTTGTGCTGGTGGAGCTGTTGAATCTATCAAAAGAATTGGAAAAGAAAGATAAGAGGGAGAGGGAGGAGGAGAGAGGCATAGGAGGGAAAGAATGAAGAAGGTATGTAAATGTAATAGAGACATAAATGAAGACTCATTTGAGACAAAGGAAGAAATAAGCACAAGGCAATAATGGTGGAAGAGAGAGAAGAAGAGAATTTCCTCAAAGAAAGTAGACAAAAATGTGAAAAGAAACCTCTATGGAGAGAAGTTAGAGAAAGGAGAGGGATGTAAAAGCAATATGGAAATAAATCTTTCTGTTATAAATTTCAGATTTAGTAGTTGTATGCAGCAACCAACATGATTCAATATAATTTTTGCCTCTACTAAGTTAGCTCACAGTCATGAATAAAATGGTAATGTCAGAAGCAATGGAAAGACAGAACAAAAACCTGTCTGTCTTAGAGTAATTGGAATCTGAAGTTAAAATGAAAGACAACATATGATACAGACAAAAGAAGAACACAAGAAATGTTTAGACAGCAGTAACTGAAGGTGTTGAACTGGCTTAATGGAAGTTAGGTGTTTCTAAATGTGACAGAACAGGAGGATTTAAGTGGGAACGTGAAGGACAACAATGAAGTAGATTTAGAGACAGGTATTGGGAGGTCTTTTCAAGCAGGAAGAGCAATAAGGAAGAAAGACCCTGAGTGTAAAACAAAAGGCAGTTTTGACTGAGTGGCTAGCAGGTCATGAATTATCTTGAAAATTTAAATTTTCATGCACTAAGTTGTGCATGAGTTTGTAGAGAAGAAAATGCTAGTGGAGAAATAAAAGGTTGAAAAGGCTTGAATTTAGGTTGAAATTTGATTTTTGCAGTGCTAATCTCAATGGACATGAGCAGTACAAAACTGACCAATGAACAGACACTACAATTAAAAAAAAAAAGATAAAAGGAATGATTAAGGTTTGCGAAGACTCCCGCCTAGGTAGTGAGATGAGACCTTGGATGAGACCTTTATTGAATGTTTCTATGTAGGAAGAAGTATTTAGATGTAATCTTGAAGCCAAACAAAAATGAAGTCAGGGAAGGTGCTCTGTTTATGGTCCTGAATAAGAGATGAATAGCTGGGACTGTCAGATACAATATATGGGGAACATGGCACATCTGAGCACCAGATGGATTAACCAAAGAGGTTTACAACAAAGTGACCAGAAGAAAGCTTGCTCTCATTTACATTGGTGTTTGTTGTTTGAACACCTGAGATACTAGCTGATGGTAGGAGCAGAAGTTGTAACATGTAAGAACAATGTAGAGAATTGCTGAAGAAGACTTTGAAATTCAGGTCTTTTGTTCATGGAAACAACTGCAGAAAAAGACACTCAGGCCAGGAATCCTGTTCTGCTCTTTTATCATCAGAAGAGTGATGTTACTAAAGCTTTATCAAAGCAGCCACAGATTTTTTCCAGCAAGCTAGGCTCAGAACCACAAACATGACATGATTTTAAGAATTTGGTTGCAGCCTGTTCTGGTGAATATTTCTAACAACCCTAAAAGGCATTAAACATATCTTTGTGGTGTGCAGTGAAGTTTTCTGGAATATCACCAGCAAATTGATTTTTTGTAATTATTAGGGCATGTCAGGAATTCCAAGGCAAAGAAACTTTTTAAAATATTTTGTCAAAATATTCTCAAGCCAGTATTGGAGGACTTTATCTGGGCATTCCTGCAGCATTATAGAGATGAAAACTTATGCATAGAAAAATGTGCTATACGTATAAAGCTGGGAAAGTAAAGAGGAAAATGCACTATCTTATGGGGGTGGAAGAATGAACAGTGGCTCTTTATAAACTTGTACATAAAATTAATTAGAAACATAAAATTATTTTACTGTTTCTTGGCTGCCATTCTAAATACCAAAGTAAATTTTAAATTGTAAAGTTCTGTGTATATACAGAAAAAGTTAATTCAATGAAGAAAGCAGGAAATTAGTCATAGTCGAAGTTTTTTTAAAGAAAGTTTTACTGAGCAGCTTTTACTGAAAAGGTTCAAATATACCTTAACAGCTTATGCAAAGAAAATTGAGGGCATTTTGTTCCGAAAACTTGTAGCTGGTCTTTTTCATTCTTCAAATAGGTATTCCTATTGATCGTGCATATGTGGAATGAATATAATGATAAGACAAAGCAACTGCTATTTTTGGTTAAACATAATGTTCTCTTAAAGTGGATAATTATCAACATTGTGTTCTAGATGCTACTATGGGTTTTATTTTGCACTGTCACAATAATTTTCTTTGCCTAAGTAGAAAAAGAAAATTCACTGCTTGTTTTATAAAAACATTTATTCAAAAGTGACACTTTTATGCCTCACACAATGATTGTACATCATCATGTGGTTGGAAACAGAGGAAAACAGGTATGAACTGATCATCCTGAGCAATTCTGCCATTCAATAAAAAAATAGATATTACAGAGATGCAAATTCTGCATATTTGTAAAAACTATGGGTTACGCATTTGTGTCTCAGGCCTTGAAAGAAACATTTGGTTTGAGTTTGTTGGTCTTCCTTTTGTATTTGTTTTCAATAGATTTTCATGTGCATGGAATGGTCCAGGATTGGTACATCATAGGCCTGAGTATTCCCAAGTGGAGATGTACATATTTATAGACTAAGCCTGCCAAGGTGGTGGGAGAACACACTGCTCAGGACCAATTCTTAAATCCGATCACTGGGACTGCTGAAATAGCATGATAAAATTTCTTTAGGCATTTGATTGAAAAAAGAAAATCTCTTTAAAGATTTTAGGATAGCATTTTAACACACGGAGACCTTTTTCTTGCCTTGGTTTGGGTTATGTACATGTGTACCCACGCATGTATATGCACACAGAAATGCAATCTTATTCTTCTGACTTTGTGCAGGTACACAGCTGTGGACTGAGAAAACTCTAGAGCAAAGTAATTCAGAGTTAGAGTTGTTGCACCTCCCTAGAACAAATGACTCTCACATAACGAAGAAGGCCCCTGTTCTTGTGTACAGATGTTGATCATTGCTAATCTTTGTTTTCAGTCTCAGGATTATGGGGTCACTTCTTCCAGACTCAAAACTCAGTCTCCCACTCTACCGTATGTATAGAGAGATCACTGAAAAATCAGATAATGTTGTTCTTTTCCTTCTCTGATAAAGTAATATCATTGTATTGCATGGAGAATAAAATAAAGTAACTACATTATCTGCCATTATTACTTGTTACCTGATTTACTGCTTATAATTTACATGATTATTTCTAGATAAATTAAATGAGTGATTAAAACAGCAAGTGAACCAGTTGAAGGGGTGCAATCACTATTAATTAAAGAAGATAATGGAATTCACTGGAATAATTACATTTTCTTTTCTAATAAAATGTTTTTCTTTTCTTTCCTCTTATTTTTCTTTCTGCTATTGGCAAAACCTTAAGTAAATATTCTTGACGATTGTTGTTTATTTTTAAGCTGAATAAACACTTGAATTGTGACAGGTAAACTTACCAGTGTTCAATCTGTCAAGAACTATACTCTTGTCATTGAAAATGTATAGTTATTTTAATGGTGATTTTTCACTGGTTCTAAAACACATAGAAGCTCTTGAGACATTCTGTATTAACATCTGCAACACTAATGGCTACTTGACCATTAACATTGCAATTCAAGGTATTTCCTAACTAAGTTCACAAGTCAATGCAGATGGTCTTATGGGTCACAATGCAAAGGCCAACTACTGCTCCTGTGTCTTCCTGTGAAGTGAAGGGTTATACCCAAGCATATTCAAATGTAGCTACGTAGCTCTTATTTCCATAAGAATTTACTTTCATCCTGAAAGTGCAACATGAATTGACATATCTGGGTCTATATAGTCCTAATTCAGATTAGGTGGAATCTTAAAAATATTTACTGACACACCTACTTTCAAACCTCAGAAAAAATCCATACTACCTTAACTTTAAGAAGTTTCAAGGATGTTTATTTGTTTAAGATAATGAGAGATTCCAACTGTATTTCTGTAAAAAGACATGTTATGAAAAGGACTGGAAATAATTTCTGTTTATGTTTAAAAATTTCTAAATATTCTGTGAAATGTTGTAACACTAAATGCATATTTGATATTTAAAAATTTTAGGGATTACAGTTGCCCATTTCTTGATATTTAATTGCTCCAGTGGACTCATTTTAATTGTTTCTGCTGCAACAGTCACCGAGTATCAAATTAAATAATAGTATAGTAATTCAGTTGTCCTCTGAAGAATTAATTTGTTGAATTGTTGAATTTGGACATGAAATCTAGTCCTTAAAGTATGAAATAGTGTCATTTTAATCCTTCAAATCTCAGACTATTTAACAATGAACTTCCTACTGATGGCTTCATAGTACACAGTCGCATGCATTATGCTGTCTGCTTTAAGACAAAAATTGAAAAAGTAACAAGTGCAATGAAGTTCATTATAGGGTTTGAGGTATAACAAAAATAAGTTATTATACCTGTTAGGCAGAAATAAAATGATATTTGGATGTTGAAATTCTGCTAGGTTGAAGAAAGAGAGGACATTTGTCTTGGAGGCAGATTTAAAACACTTTGACCTTTCAGAGGGCCCATTGGTTTCCTACATTGAGGCATTCCCAAGGGTGATGCATTGGCATGGACATAAGAAGGGTGGTCAAAGAGAAAAAAAACTGTAATTTGATTCTTGTCTGTCATCAGTTCACACCTTCACACAGGCGAAATGTGTCTCTCGCTGAAGTCAACAACAAAATCTCTGTAAAGGATGCATGTGTTTGTGTGTCTTTGTGCATGCACTTATATATGTGTGTATATAATTATGCATACACACCAGTAGGAAAAGTTCCGATCAAATCATTTTAACATTTTAAAAAATAGGAGGTATGATGTCATGGTTTCTGCCCATGAAATCAGTGCATTGAGTATGTGGCTTTATTCCAAGCCTTGTAGAGCAACACAAAGCATGTGTGCAGTTTAGGTAAGGGAGATCATGTGTATATGCAGAGCAATTACAAGCCAAATGTATTGCATTTATGTGTGTATGTGGAGGGCTGACATATTACAAATATATTGCAGTGCTGCCATAAGAAACTGCCAAGTGCCACTCCTGTTATTAGTGCTTCTTCTTTAAAAGCAAAGCCATGTACCTTTTTACAGCTGATAACGATCACAGTATTGCTTTGCAGTAGTGATCACAAGTGAAGCAATGGAAAACTATCTGATCTTCAAAAAGCCTGCTTTAATTTAGATCCTTAGTGTCAGTTAACTTTTATAAGTAAGCACTGTGCCCATGGGCATTAAAGCTGCCGTGTGTAGACTTTATACTGCAGTGGGTCTGTAGGAAGCTTTTATCAATGTGTGGAGAGATAATAACACAGAGGTTTGATTCTCATTTCAGATATATACTAATGCACAGAGTTGACTCACTGACTTCAGTGGGATTATTTACAATTGATGCCAGCGTAAACACAGGAGAATCACCCTGGTTGCAACCAGAGTTACTGTCTGCTGGCTCTTGGGTGACATGTTTGTCTGAAAAGCATAGCATAACCTATCCATAGTCAAAGAAGGTCAGTGGTACTTTGAAGCATCCATTTTTTTCTGGGAGACCTGGCAGGGCAAGAGAAGAAGGTTGTGAAGATCAAGTCACTAACGGCAAACAAAGGAGGTCTAGCACAAGAAGGAGATTTAGAGGGACTGTCAAGCAAAACCAAATAGAAAAGTGTGCTTAAAAATATTTCTCCATCTCTTCAACTTTGCAGTTTAACTCCACAAAGTTTCTGTGACAAGAGTGAAGGAATGATACTTGAGAAAAAGATGTCAAACAGAACAAAAGAAACCACCTAACAGAAAAGTAATAGAAAATAGAAATAGAAATAGAAAAGAAGAAAGACAAGGAAAGGAATAAAATAAGGAGAAGTTGAGGAAAGAGAGGGATTTTGTCTTTTCTGCCAAAACCAACATATCTTCTCACTCAGGTCTGGGAGTGCTGTCTAGAGAGCAGTTCAGTAATGATGGCAGGACATCGCTTGTGTTGTGTTTCAGACACAAAGTTGCATCTATATACATTGCAAAATAATTTTGCTTTAAAAACCGGAAACTTCAGACAACATCTAGAGGTGTATTTATAGTCCAACACATCATCAATTATTTAATTTGTATTTCCATAGTAACTATTAGCAGAAACTAGGCAGAGAAAATGTATGCAGCCTTTGTTCGACAATTACACTGCCACATACCCAGCATTGTTCACCTGTATGCAGAAGCTTGAAAATACACACCCATGGGACTTGTTCCTACAGTTATATAATTCTTTCATGGTATCACCTGGAGTTCCTGGCTATAAAGTATAAAAAACACAAGAAAAGTCTATTCTCCAATCCAGAGAGCCAGCAATCCATATACATAGTAAGATGCGAAAGGCATGCAGATACACAGGGAGTGGGGACCTAAGGGGGGGAGTAAGGTGACAATAACCATAGGTTTTCTTACATACATATAAAATGGTCACATAAGCTGCAGGTGACACCCAGTGTCCCCCAAGCCAAACATCAGTGACCTGGCAGCAGTGCGACAGGACAAGCTGTGAGAGATGGATTTAGAACACAAAAAGTTGAAACCATGAGGAATGGTGACATAGAATTTGTTTCTCTTTAGCTTACTTTTGTGCGGAAGTTAAGGAATATTACTAAGAAAAAGGACCTCTGTCACAAAACAAAGCAACTATGTCTTTTTACAGTGCTAGGAAAAATCTCTTAGTGTTGTTTTCACAGAAAGTGCAGACCAAATGGACAGGGGTACTACAGGAGTGCACAGGGTGATCAAATTGTACTTTCAGTAGAATATTGATAAGGTTTTAAAAGGAATCTTTGGAGCTTGTTTTCTGCTAACCGCTGAGGTGGTGCAGAAGACTGCATTCCAGTTCTGAAGTCAAGGGTAAAAAATGGTGACTTTTTAATGCCATGAAGTGTCTCTGCAACCACAAGTTCCTCTTTTCACCATCAACTATCATTTTCCCCTTAGTGACCATGAAAAGAAGTGGTTGCCCCAGGTAATTATGTGTACAGGAAGAAATTCTCACTGCTTTCTGAATATCACCAATAACACATTTAGGTGATTTACTGTACCTTGTAATTGGTTTTCTGAAAATATGAATATTTTACTGCCACTGTGGCAACTCTCCACAGCATCTATAATAGTGACATCCTACAGGACATGATTAATGAGTTTTATTTTTTGCTCTGTCTGGAAGTAAGAAGTTCTAAAAGTATTTTCTTTTAGAGAACATGAAAAAAGATCATAATGTGCATCTGATCAACATATGAGAGTTTTCTGAAGGACCAAGCAACCAAAATAACCCAGCAAATGTCAGAAACCAGCGAGAGGAAACCCATTGTGCATAAAGCAACGCCATCTTAGTATCATACATTTCTCTATAGCTAATTTGGGGAGGAGAATTTAGCCAGTCTCTGAGTATATGATGTGAGAGCAGGAAAGTAGAGAAGAATGTCTGTGAAAGCTGAAGCCTACTTTACTGTAGTGGGTGTCTTTGAAATTCCTTCCAAATTTATGTGGGACAAAGTACTACAAAGATGAGGTGAGCCTCTTGGTATTCTGTGCAAATATAAAAGAAAATTGTAACAAGAGAGCAACGAAGAGTTCCCAGGCAGGTGCAAAAGACAGCTTGTTTATTGCAAAAATCAGGCCTTTTTAAGCAGTTAAGCTGTTTTTAAATACATACCAAAGAAACACAACAAACAATAATTCAACCAGTCACCATAAGCCATGAGGTGATCACACGACACCTATGTAACTTGTTTTTTCTACCTCTAAGTCAGCTGAGCTCGTTCCCAGAGGCCTTCTGTCCTTAGCCGAAGTAACAGAAGCGAGCCATAATTTTACAAGAGTAACCAGGCCTTCATTTTGCAAAGTTTTACCTGTCTGCAACAGAAAATCATCTTGGTAAAGTATATTGGAACTGAGATGATGCCAAACACCGAGTTAGACAGTTGCCCTGGGAGGTTTGCAACCTTGAGAAGGTATTTTGCTATCCTCTTCTCCTTACTTAAAAGCAGAAAAAATAGAGGATGATGAAATGAACCCTTTCTGTTGAGCACTCCCTGTGCTGTTTTAAAAAATCAAATTTCTAGATCACATTAGGGTCTTCAGGATCACAGGAAGGGTTCTTAAAAGGAATTAATAACAATGTGAGTAAATTCTGGTTCCATGGCACCCAATATGATTCACAATCCTGGGTGAGGCACCCATGCTCGCTTATATAATGCAGAGAGAACGCTTTAAGCCTAAAGAAGGGTTTACTGTAACAGAAATACAAAGGAGAGTGGAATTGTTTATATCCTGCCTATGACAGGCAGTTAACTGCTATGACAGGCAGTTAACTTCTCTGAGCCAGAGGTGGGAACCTCTTTCATAACAAGGAACTGAACTTTGAACACTCAAAGTGAAATTGTTTATTCCAAGAGATGACTGGAAGGCAAGTCCTAATGTCCTTTTAACCACGAGACTGGTAGCTAGGATACTTGAAGGTATAAGAGACTGAAGCACTGACTTTAGGGCTTTGTTCTAATAACAGCAGGAGGTGGCTCTGTGTTGGCTTTACCACTATGCCCCATGGAAATAATCTAAATTTGAATTTGCTAATTATTTAGAAGCTAGATCATAGTCACGTATACTTCTACTATGTACCAGACAGTCTGATTAGAGTAATCTGTAAAGTGTTAGAGCATTTGATGGAAAAGGGAAAGACAGAAAGGCAGATGGAAAATTGGAGAAAAAGACAATGCAGGATAATGCATGACAGATCATGCCAGACCAGCTTGGTCTCTGTCTTTGCTGACACAGCAAGCATCATGGGCAAAGGAAGGAGAGCAAAAGCTTAAAGGATAAATTCACCTGCCCCTAAACACAGTTTTCTGGGGATGATAAAGCACAACACAAGGGCTGTAAAGCAGGTAAAAAACTGGCCTACAGGCTAAAAAGAGAACAGTGTAGCTGCAAGAAGGTAGCTATCCCCAAGGATAGGTCTTGAGGCCAATTATATGTAATGTTTTTATTGGTGACCTTGGCACAAAGAATAACTGTGCCCTGATAAAATCTGCTGATGACACAAAGCTGGGAACAGCAATCAATACAGAGAAGCATCAGAATATCATACAGGAAGAGTTGTATGACCTTGAGAACTGGAGTGATAAGAAGGATAAGTGCAAGGTCATGCAGCCAGGGACTGAGAAGAAGAATGATTGCCATAAACTGGAAATACAGCAGGTGCAAATGAGAAAGGAGAGCAGACTTGCAAGTGTTAACCAGAGAATGCCTGTGAGCCACTTAAAGAATATGACTGTCACGAAAGTACATGCAAAATGTTTCCAGTGATGCTAGAAATGGACAAAATCATTACTCAAGTGGTTGAAAAGGTTCTTTTGTAGTATATTCAAGTATGCACATGAAAATTACCCTAAAAAATTAAAAGTGAATAGGTGCTGCAAAGAAAGAGAAATCTCAGGATATGGATATGTGAATGAGTTAGTGCAAATTTGTGAAGGATGCAGATTTAGTAGTTACCAAAAAGTAGTCTCTGCTAGGTGTTTGCCTGCCTGCACTCACTTCATGGTAAGTTCTAGGTAGTTTTTCTTCATTCTCAAATTTTTCTTCATTCTCTTCTGAAAGATAAGCTGTCTCAAACTTACCAAGAAGAAATATTACGGAAACTTCCAGGAGATAGCTAATGATATGTATATAAAGGCATGAGTTCTTGTTCAAGTAGTCTAACCCTAAAATAAGTTACTTTTCCCAATCTGGCAAACAAGATTAAGTGGATTAAAGATGACAGGATTGTGTCTGTAAAATGCAAAGAGTAGACATCATAGTTGAAGAAAAGTTCTTTGAGTTAAAGAACAAAGTACCCTCAATATTTAATACTATTGATTAGCTATGTTTTGAATGGAAATTATTAAACAGTTTCTGATCACAGGAAGTGGTCAGAAGTTTTCCAGTAGGAATACTGAGAGCAAGTAAACTAACTGGTTCTGGAGATACAACCTGAAAATATTTTCTTAATGACTGCCACCACTGTGTTTGTTAGTAAGGAGTTAGCAAGGTGTTCCATGCATGTAAAAGGCATGAGATGGATATTTGGGTTGTGAGAGTGTCATAAGGAGAGAGGCAGTTATCTGGAAAGCATTCTTTCCCTTTTCTGCTTCTCTAGTACTTGATTATGGCAAATAAAGGCTTGGTGCAATGCACTTCTGTGTTGTTTTTCTATTATTCTGATCCTGTTCCTGAATGTCTTTTAGTGCTCCTGAGCATTGTAATGAAAAGAATAGATGACTTGAGCCTATTTAACAAAAATAGAACCTCTGTCTATTAATAACACAGTGAGTAAATGAGCAGTGAGTGTATGACTGAGCACAGATGAATTTTAGTGTTCCCTTGCATGCCAGTGTGTTTTTCTCATTTATATTTTCCATCTGATTTCTAAAAAATAATAATAATGAATCTTCTCTTTCCTGTCCCATTGAAATGACAAAAATTGTGAAGATGGTGACCTGTTAGACTGATATTTATTCAAATGTCGTGATAAAATTATGCACAACTATAAATAATATAAAAATAAATACAATACATTTAATAATTTCATACATTATTCCAAAGAATGACCAAATGCACTTGCATAGCATGAAGATGGGAAATGGGAATTTCCATAAACACAGATGAAAATCAGATGCTCACATTCTGTGTTCAGGGTCTCTGCCCTGGAAGGTGGAGCAATAAGAAAACTTGGCAAAGATGACCAAAAAAGAGATGTTTCTTGCAAGTGTGTAAATACAGCTGGGTAAACAGTTGTCTGCTGGAACTCTCTCCACCCATCATGTTTCCATGGATACAGCAAGACTATAAATTATCTTAAGGCACATATTTTTTACTGTTTTTAATTGAGACCTCAGTTTGAGAAAGCAAATTATTATCTGCTCAACTTTAATCACAGAGCCAGATTATTAAATAGAGAAAACGAAGGCAAAGAACAGATGATTCACATGACTTCAAAGATGCCTGAAGAGAGTGGACACAAAATGAACAGAGGCTACAGACAAACTTTCTGCTTGTCTCACTGTAAACGAATGGGACTGTTTAATCACAAAGAAAGCTTCAAACACCTCAGCAAAATGTGTGGACCAAGAAGCAGGAAGAAATGTCTGATACTTATCGCTGGGAGTCTCAAAAGAACAAAAGAAAGTTGCTGAAACTCAGCACACTGTTTCATTTCTCCTGCTCCTTTGCCTATGAAGATCAGAAACACGTTACTTCATGCTTCACTTTCCAATTTTTATTGGCTGACTGATAAAATTAATTTATAGTATCCTGTCTTTCTTCTCTACATTTATCGGAGCTGGTTAAAACCCTGAACTGATGACATATGAACAGTTTTGATGTTTTGAAGTTTGTTTTTATGAAACATCAGAAATATGTTCAGTATTTCCCATGGTAGGGGGCTTTGAAAAGCTTAACTTGCATATTTTAATTACTTTAATGGAAATGTCTGAAAAGTAATCTGTATTTCTACATTTCTTAATGACATTTTCATTGAATTACAACATATGGTATTAAGGAAGATGCTGATTAGCAGAGATTTAAAACCTCTTGCATTCCCTTCAAGTTCAAGTTGTTTCTCTCCTACTTGTTCTCTTGTGACATAGTTTTATAGCTCAGTTTCCACCAAATCCATTTTGATGAGAATTTTTGACCAACTACAGGTAGTCATAACAGTTTGGATCAAAGTCATGACAGATAATTTGTTGATAAGTAACTTAGCTTATCTGCTTTAGGAAGAAATTTCAGGAACACAGCTGATGGATTTCTTTTCAAATAATTCAAGAGTGGTCAGCATTAGAAAAGAGGCAAAAAATTTAGATTGCATATTTTACTGTTTTAAAAACATTTTTGTGGCATATTATTTCTATCTAATCTTTGTAGTCTAAAATTTAATACTTACAATTATGGGAATATTACCAAAGTAAGGTCAACTGCTCATACTTTATGACCAGCATATTTTTAAGTGATCAATGTTAATCTGCCAAATCAGTACTGTAAACAACTTGATTATTAAAAAATAGTGTGTGAGTGGCAGTTCTTGACATTACTGAAAATCATACAATACAATTCTATACTTGCTTTAAGAATTTTCTGTTTCTATAAATTAGGCACCAGGCGGTATGATGTTTTAGCTATCAAAATAAAAGTTTACTTCCATATCTGCATGTTATATACCCCACAGAACTAATACATGAAAAATATTTTCCTAGAGGAAAAGATAGGCTGTGCCTGAGATTTATTAGGTAATTGTAGTGCTTCTTAAAGCAAAATTTTTCTTTTCAAAGTGGCTTTCTCAATAACGTGAGGTCACAAAATGTACTATAAATCACTTGGACCTAAACAAAATTTGACACTGTTTAAATTGAACTGACTCATAAGCCACAGAACAATTAACAAGAAAAACGACAGAAGATATTTTAATTTTATTAGTTACAGAGCAACAATGGCTGTGAACTTCTGAAGTGATCTTATTCTATTAAAAAAAAGGTTTTTTTCTAACCATGAGAACGCATTTGGTGACAGACTTTTTAGTAGGGCCTGTAGTGATAGGACAGAGAGCAGTGATTTTAAATTAAAGGAGAATAGATTTCTATTAGATATAAGAAAGATATTTTTTAAAATGAGGGTGGTGAAACACTGGCACAGGTTACCCGTAGAGGTGGTAAATGTTCCATCCCTGGAAACATTCAAGGCCAGGCTGGATGGGGCTCTGAGCAGTCTGGTCTAGTGGAAGGTGTCTCTGCCTATGACAGGGAGGTTGGACTAGATACCTTTAAAGGTCCTTTCCAACACAAACTATCGTATGATTCTCTGCTTTATTTCTGTTCATAAGTCCAGGAGTTAATTTATAGGTTTAAAATCATCATGACAGAATAAGAAAGGACTTAGCGTTTTTTTTCAATTTTCTAAAATTGCAGTATTGTCACTGACCTATCAATAGAATTTAAAATATTATTTTTTGATCTCTAGTGTGTCTGCTGTGGTCAGTCTCTGTCATGCTGGGACTCAGGAACCATGCCAGAAGCTCTCTGGGGGAGCACAGGCTGGCGGAGATGCGGGTGGTCCCAGAACTGCCATGGCGTGGGCACTGGCACTGCTCAGTTCATTAGCATTGGTGTAACCTCAGTTCCCAATCTGCCAGTGAACAGAATTGCATAGCTGCAGCTGGTCCTGTGCTGTGGGCAGGAAAAAATGATCTCTTAAAGTCCCTTGCTGCCTACAAAATGCCTTACTAAAGCCTTATTGTGATATAATATTAAAAACTGTTTACTTCGCTAAAATTTTTATTGAGAAGAATTGAGATAACTCATTCTGGCGCTCCAAATTTCAAGCATTTGATTTCTGGTCAAGACTTCATTGAATGTCCGTTTGTGATTTCATTGCGTGCAAGATTTTGGAGCAGGGATGGTCTGAATCTGTAAGAAATTACCCAGGCTTCCTACTTGACACATTTTTATCCTTATTTTTCCTTTCGAAAATTATTTATTCCACACCTTGAGGATCACAAAACTAGGACAATCCAAGACAAATTTGCATCAAATGCACAAAATCCCACTGGATTTCAAGTTTCCTTTGTTAGTCATTGGGAGATAATTTTGTTTGGGGAACTGAGGATGACCCTAGAGTTCAAAACTGGTAATCAGAGGATTTCAGAAAAACATGGTGACTCTTATGAAGAGGCCGATGACACAGGCATGAAGAGTGCTGAGGGAGGGAAAGAGCAGGTCCTCCAGGATGTTTTCAGCATTCTAGTCACAAGCTTATTTCCATGTGCTTTGCATACTCCAAGATCTTCTGTGCAGAGTCAGGATTGAGGCAGCCAGAGGGAGACTTGGCTTTTACATCGGTGACAGCTGTACCAGAAATGTCCTTCCTTGCAATTTAAGATCTACTTGGCAATTTTGTACTCGTGTTTCTGAGGTTGAAAGACCTTTCAATTTTATTATGAAATTGATACAAAGATGGAATTTTTGACAAGAAAAGGAAGACAAGCAGTATCTGATTAGCAAGAGCTCTGTGAAACACAGCTGTTGTGTGATGTTTGTCCCAAATGGGAGGATTTGTTTTCAGATCTGAAGGCCAACATAAAAGACAGAAAGCATCACGAAAAGGGCAGTTTCCTCTGTGAGGACACAAATCACCACTTATAGTGATTCTAAAAGACTAAAGAATACTTAAAAAAAAGTTTTCAGATAGTACCTTTAATGTTAATATATATGTGATGTATAAAAATACTTTGAAAATATGCTTCTTCTTATGGAGTACTTATGTTCTGAAAAGTCATCACTATAGTTTAACATGACTTAACCAACCAGCTTTAACCAACAGACCAAAAACTCTTAATTCACATCTGTGAGTCAGACTAATATTGCAAGGGAATGGTCTCCCCTTCCAGAAGTTTATCTGACTGTGCCCTGGATGAAGGTCACCCCAGATCCCTGCCTCCAGACCTCACTCACTGACTTGAGGCTGTGGCTCCTAGCTGAGCTCCTGCCCTGCCTACCTTGCCTTGCCCTTGTCCTCAGCCCCAGCTTCTGTAGAGAGCCTGGCCCGGCGGCTGCATGCAGCCTTGTCCCCATGGCTGCCCATAGTTCCAGTTTCACCTCCAAATCCTTCAGGTAGCTGTGGTTGATACATAGATGCAGATCCTGACAAATATAAGCCCATATTAGAAAGCTGTTTGAATATGTACTCATTCAAATGGTTTCACAATATCTGTTGCTCAATGTAAGAAATAAAGTATTTCTTAAATGTGGTCAGATCCAATAGACTGGAGCGGTTGAAAAGGAAATTTTCTTATCCCTCATAAATTAAGCACAGTTTAAAGCTCTTGTGTAGATTAAATTATAGTGCTTTCATGCAGGAAAGCTTTAAAGACAAATACAAAAGATAAAAAGACTTTATTCCAGTTTATACCATAAGTGTCTGCTTCCATCTCTGTTTCAATTTTGAGAGCTCATGTTAGTTTTCTCTTTCAAATTAGGCACCACAGTGTTTACATTTAATTTGTTTATGTGGAACATGGTCATTGAAAGCTACAAAAATACAGATTCTACTGGAGATCTGCAATGAGTGGCTGCATCTATTATTTTTAGAATCGGGCCCTAAGCTAGATTTGATAGAAATCCACCTGTCTGCGGGTGCTTGCAAACATATCTAGCCAGATACAAAACACCAATGGCAAATGTGACATCAACAGCTCCCAGCCTTTATTCCATATCTCTGCTAAGACAAGAATTTCACTTCCTAGGTACGGCATTCCCATGGAAATGAATTTATGGATCCAGCAAAAATAACTTCTCTCTGCTGAATGCAACACTGTTTAGTTATACGGCTAAAAATGTGTCAGGCCTAATTCCCTTCTATTTTAAGCTCCTTTAAGTAGAATCCCTTAGAAGACTTACCAGGATAGCAAGCAGAACTGAATTTTACAGTCTAAAAGATGAGTCAAGGCTAGGTCAGGGCTTGGGTTCCTTCTTTTATTGAAAGGGGAAGGCAGGACACAATAGGGCAAGTGCTGGAGGAAGGACACCAGAAAATCAGAGCTGCTGATCAGCAGCTCATGGGAAACCTTTAGGGAAAGGCAGCTCCTGGGATATCACCACTGTGCTCCACACTTTGACTACTCCTTCAGCAACCAAGTACTTGCCAGTGCTTTTCCACAGACAATTAGGGACAGGAAATTCTGCAAAAGCTATTACCCTAAGTACTTGTGAAAAATAACACCATCCCTTAATATTTAACAGCGATTGTGATGAAGGAAACTTGGTGTTACCACCTGGTTTTAGACATATGTTAATTCCAATTATTAAGCCAAGTACCAGCAAGCCTCTAAAGAACAACTCTTCCAGGAGCTGCATTTTTCTTTTGGCAGATGAAGAACCAGCTGATGTTATAACATATCTCTTTCCACTTTAGCTATATCCAGTTCAGTCTGACTGCTCCCTGAAGTACCATAAATTGTGGCACCTCTGTGCTTCAGCTTATTGGTAATCAAAATACCCAACTTAATCACAGCATTCTTTAAGCATTTGCCTCTAAATTTTCGAAACGGGAAATGTAATACAGCCTGGAGCACATTTCATAGATATCTAGTCCACTAGGAAGATTTATGGGTACTTTATGTGATGATGGCACTAAACACGAGCTATTCAAGCTAGGTCTCTGAGCCAGAGAACTGAGAGGATTTACTGAGGTCCAGCATGAAAAAGAGGGAGAATGAAGATTAACACCGGATTCAATATAAAGGATGCCTCTCTCTTTTATGCTCTGGGAGATCATACAGGAGAAGTGGATTTAGCAGCTTGGTTCTTATGAAACTTTAGGCATTGCTTGCTGTAATGTCTCTGTATTGCTTGAAAATATATTTTTGGATACTTTGGACTTTCAGCATATTTCAGATGTAGTATTAGTAGTGGTGTACCTATATGTCTGAGAATAATGGCTGTTTGAGCAACTAGAAAATGTCAAGATAGATAATTATTCATTGAAAAAAAAGGTAAAAATCTGCAATGGATGTTATTCATGTGATATTGTTTAGCCATTTATAGAGCTGGCTTAATAAAGGACTGTGAATAAGCAATGCAAAAATTGTCAAAATTTACAGTGACTTCTTTATAAAAGATATTTTCCCTAGCTGTAAATAGAATTTGGATCTAAATCATTGCCACAGAATGCAACATGAATACTGAAAATGAAGGGCTCATTTATATCCACTGCCCTGATTTTATCACTTGAGTACTCTAGATAAAGGACTGAATATACGAAAGAAGCAGGTGATAGGTATCTAAGGAGAAGTTTAAGATGGGCTTTATATGTTTAGGTTTCTGACTATAATCCTTCACTACAGTCACCTCTCTGCCTCCACGGGTACTATATTTTTCATTTTATTGTGCCCCAGGCACTATAGTTAAGTTTCCAAATGGACCCAAAGCTGCCCTTATCTTTTTGAAACAAAATAGACTCTGTCAGCCATTCTTGGTATAATTAATGAATTAATATGTGGGTAGGTCCAAGCAAATACAAAAGAAAAAGAGCTATCATGCATATATCTTTTATATAATTAATTCAGGGTGCTAAATGAGAATTTTTCAGGTTTCAATGTCCTTCCAGGTCCCAGGACTTTTAATGCATTTTGTTCAAAGAACTGTGGTTCTAATGCCTGCAGAAAAAGGTATTGTTTTTCAATACCTGTTTTTCAGGTATCTCTTTCACTAAAAGAGACTTTTCTCCATTTTAACTAGCTCTGACAGTGCTGCAGTCCCTCAGACTTACAGTGAATGTGCCTAGCTGAGAAGAATAAACAAAGGGCATTACAGAGTCCCAGCATGCTCATCTTAATTTTGTGTGTTGATGGAGTGATACAGAGTTCCCACGCAGGTGCAAAGGAGAGCTCTTTATTACAAAAACCAAGCCTTTTTAAGCAGTTAGCCATTATCAGAATACATACCATTGAAACACAACAAACAATAATTCAACCAGTCACCATAAGCCACGAGGTGATCATGCGAAAGTTATGTGACTTGTTTTCTCTACTTCTAAGTTAGCTGAACTGGCTCCCAGAGGCCTTTTTACTTAGCCAAAGTAACAGAAGTGAACCATGATTTTACAAGGGTAACAAGGCCTTCATTTTGCAAGGTTTTACCTATCCGCAACAATTTTGCTCTAAGATTTTTAGCTTTTTTATTTCCAAGAGGATGCATAAAAATTTATCCATCAGTTGTTCGTTATTCCAGGATGGTACTTTCACATCCTCTCTTCCTGTATCTCTTTCATTTCAATAATATTAATCAGAGAGAAACCTGAATTTTTTCATCCCACAGTCCTGGAGGACCCTAACATTATTATTACCCTGAGATTCAGCTAATTGTGACCAAAAATCCAAGGTCCAACTCTGATACAATCCATATGCATAACCTTGGCTCAGACTTCTGAACCGGGAGGCCATCTCTAGCCATGTAGATGACAAGGTGATCAGGCATAATCAGCATGGATTCACTAAAGGTAAATCATACTTGACCAACATGATCACCCACTATGATGAAACAAGTACCTGGATGGATGAGGGAAGAGCAGTGGATATTGTCTACCTTAACTTCAGCAAGGCTTTCAACACTCTCTCTCACAATATCATCATAGGCAAAGTCAGGAAGTGTGGACCAAGTGAGCAGACAGAGAGGTGGATTGAGAACTGGGTGAACAGCAAATTCCAGAGGGTCATAATGAGTGGCACAGAGTCTAATTGGATGCCTGTCACTAGCAGAGTCCCCCAAGGTTCAATACTGGGTTCAGTCTTGTTTAACTTATTCATCAATGACTTGGATGAAGGGACAGATGCCTTCTCAGCAAGTTCACTGATGACACAAAGCTGGAAAGAGTGGTTGATACCCCAGAGTGCTGCACAGCCCTGCAGAAGGACCTTGAAAGGTTGGAGAGATGGGCAGAGAGGAACCTTTTGAAATTCAGCAGAGGCAAATGCAGGGTCCTGCACCTGGGGAAGAATAAACCCATGGACCAGTACAGGCTGGAGGCTGACCTGCTGGAAAGCAGCTCTGTGGAGAAGGCCCTGGGGGTGCTGGTAGAGAAGAAGCAGTCTATGAGCCAGAAGTGTGTCCTTGTGGCCAAGAAGACCAATAGTATCCTGGGGAGCATTAGGAAGAGCTTTGCCAGCAGGTCAAGAGTGGGGACATATTTGCAAGAAAAGAGTCAGCTGGAGAGAGATGCGGAGAGAGCCAGTCAGACACTGTAGCCAAACGTCTCATTCCTTAGGCATAAATAACTTCTTATTCATATGGCTTTGAGGATCTTTTTCACATCCTTGGTACCTGCACTCCAAAGTACCTTTGAGGTTTTTTTCTCTGATCTGATAAATTGTTTATATGTATGACTTACCTTCAGCATGCAAGGAATATTTGTAGATTTTAAGTTACGTACATGATTAGAATTTCTACTAAATGAGAACTGTATGTATATGTATAATGTAGTTGTCATTAAATTAAAGCATAACTTAACCCAACCAGTACAAGGTCCTGCAAACTTACTTGAGTTTAAATGTTTACTCCATAGCTAACCTTTCCTTTAAAAGCATTTAGTTTGCATGTCTTAACCTAAATACTGTTAAACACAAGATTTCTTTTCTTTCCTTGTATTAAGGCACATTCCCTGGTCTGAGTCACTGTATTTCTTATTTCAACGATGAACTGGATTTGACAGCCAACTTGCATTAAAATCTCTAAAAATAGGATTGCATGATGAGAATGCTGTCAGACTCTTATCTGTAGTAACATTAGTGGGCACCACTTTAACAAAGAAAATTACTTTCAATTTATTTACTGAATATGAGATCAGGTGACCATTTTTAATTCCAGTTAAAATATGCAGTCATGCAAGGATATGAGGCTCAGATGGCCTTTTAATAAGTTTGTAATTTGGTTATCTCTCTCAAAAGACTTAAGAATTTATCTCAAACACAAAATTTATATTAATTTTTTTAATGTTGAAGAAGTTACTTGGAAGGACTTTTTTATTAGCGTTATAACTGTTGGAGCACTTCTCAAGTTTTCATTATTGGATTTTAACTTATAATATCTAGGCTTCATCTAAATTGTAACCTTTCATTATCACTGTTACATTGACTTCTACAAGCCTTCAAGGCATAATTGACCTTTATACATAAAGAAGGCATTTCTTTTCTCTGTATTAAAAAGGTGATCCATAGGTGTTATTAAATCATAATAACATTCATTGACCTTACATTCACAAAAGAAGAAAACACATCACCAAGATGGAACTATGGAATTCTCTTACTTTTTTCTTACTGTTTGTTGCATAGAGTTGTTATATGTATGTTGTCATTGTATGCTCTTGTATGCAACACGGATCAAATCCTCATCTGGCATTTGGAGGAAAACAGCAGAGACGTTGTCTTATGTCCTCGTATATCTTGAGAGGACTTTAACAAAGATTTAGAGAAAGAAAGTCTGATTTTTCACTCTTTATTTGATTAAAAATAAATTGCTGGTTTGGTTTTTTTTTCATTTCAAAACTGCAGGTGTATTAATAAACCAGAATCCAATTCAATTTGCATTAAAAATTCTTATAATTTTTTAAAATTATACAGTCATTATAAATTATCAAAGCAAAATATATTCTTTTAACTGTCTTTATTCTGTGTACCATTTAATGTTTTTTCTATTAACTTCTGGTCAGTAACCAAGTTTGCTTATTAAGAAACACTATTTTGGTTACATGATAATGGGAAAATAGCTGCTAATGCTTTGTATATAGAAATTTTATTTTTTCCTTGTGAAAGCTTATGATGATATTCATTAATTATGTGATAAGTGATCCTACAAGGAAATTATAATTTATACTTTTTCCTCTACTTCCCCCTCCCCCTCTTTTTCTTAGGTGTCTGGATTGCCCTTTAGCTCCTTTCAGCCATTCCAATTTTGTAAAAAAAGTATTCCTTTCTTCATATTTTTCATTCAATTGATCTTTGTGAGACCTTAGGTGAGCCCCCAAAGTACATTGCTTTTCAGAAATCAAGAGTGCATCAAGATCACTTTCTAACCTCAGTGTCTTGGCCAAGGCTTGGATGAATGCCAAGAAGGAGTACCATGTACTCACTCTTCTCTGATACTTCTCCTCAAGCTACTGGTCAGTGTCAGAGACAGGAAATTGAGCAAAAAAGCCCTTGGATTGGAAGTTTTCCAGAGATTTATCACTTGGCTGAATTTGCGTAAGTTTTCACAGGTTTGATAAAATTTCATGTCACAGATATGAATTAACTCTTCTGACTGATGTCAGATGCCACCTTGGAAGCGTGAGGTCAGGAGAGGCTTCCAGTAAGACTGCCAGGCTTCACGCAGGTAAAGCTGTATATTGCATCTGCTCTCACTATTAGAAATGACTGCATCTCTTCCTGGAAAAACTAATTGGACAGAGGCATCTCCCAGCATGAAAAATTTCCTAAGATGATATCTCTGTGCCCTTTCCTTGTTTGTGGTGCAAAATGAACACAACAGTGCTAGTGGGAACAGGGGATGCCACAGACTCAGGGTGCTCACTGATTAGTCACACTTGTCAATACTGGATCTGGTCTTTCTTGATGTTATCTTCATCACAGATGACAGCATAGGCAACACAAAATCTTTCTTAGATGAAATCTGGATTTGTGTGGCCATCTCAGTCCAACTTTTTGAAACCATAGGCTGAGGCTGCATTCTTTGACATCTCTTGCCCCACGTAGGCTGCATCAATTCATCATCCACAGCTCCTGGCTGGATGAATTCAGAGGAGGTGCTGTATATCTGTGCCTTTCCCTAACTGAACAGAGTATCTTAGGACTAAGTACTGGGCCATTTGGACACAATACCATATCAGCTATTCCTTGTCTTCTGGAAAGAAAAGACAGCAGTTGAATAGAGGCCTGCCATTGCCTGAGGCTCAAATGACTCTCGTTTGGCCCATCTGAACTTGGGGAAAGTGTGATATATACTTTTATATCAAGAGGCTTTTGAAATGAAAAACACATAGTCATTCAAGATGCACAAGCCCTTTATTTCATGAAAAACATGTATGACTCATCGAGAATGTTCACCATCAATTCTCTTTTGTATTCCAAACTAAACTGAGTTTCTATTAAATGTATTTTATTAGCAACATCTGACTCTTATGTCAGCTACTCAATTAAGAAAGGCCTTTTTTCCTTCTTAGGTTGTGTTTTCCATTGCATTTAAAGTATTAAGTTTTTTATTACAATAAATGCATGTTTATGTTAATAAATATGTTAATGTTCTGAAACTCAGATCAGGTAGTCCATGTCAAAAATATAAAACAAATAAAGCGTACAAGCTGGATTCTATTTTCAAGCAAAGTAGCTATCAAAATGAATATCACAAATCATCAGTAGCCTGGTCTCTAGAAATCATTTCAGTTTCACAATTCAGAATTTCCTCGATGGGTTAATAAACAATGCACAGGATTCATGTGACACGTGCATGTACAAGAGAGAAAGAGAGGAAGCACAGAAACTCATTTCCCATTCACATATTAACTCTGGTTCTAATAGCTTTAGTTTTTCAGATGAAAGCTGGGAACCTTTGAACTTATCATATGCACAAGATTATTAATAAATGAATCATGAAAATATTGTATTTCAGAGAATAAAAGTAAAACAAATGGTCAGTGCCAGAATGCTCTGTACAATTTGGTTTTGTTTGGGGTTAAATTTTGATGTTTTTTGTTTGAATCTAGAACACATAATTTCTGCAAGCATTTTAAATGTTGCTAGTTTCTCACTGAATAGCAATAGTATTGAATTAACGCTAGAATAACTACCTCATCAGCTGTAAGCTGTTTTGCCCATGCTGCCGCATTTTGCATACTACACATCTATATAAAATATATAGAGATAAATTTAGACATAGACATATAAATATTTCCATATCATTGATGTCAATTCAATTTTCTGTCAAAATCAAGCTTGGCACAGATGCTTCTGGGTCACCGTCATTAGAGAAAATAATTAGAAGATGCTAGCTTAAAGCATTAAAAAATCAAAGGGAAAGTTGCCAATAAATTAGTTTTAAAGTAATGGCAGTTAAAATTGCTAAGCTTTTCTCTGAACTCTTGAGAACCAAAAGTTTAAGTGTCTCTAAAGAAACTAGAGTCTCTCAGGCAATAACATAGCTCTGAAAACAGAAGGTTTGGGAAAGTGCTGAACATCTCAACAGCAAACCATGTAGAGCTGAATACTGCCATCTGTCTATCCAGCTTTCTTTTTCGGGCTCTTCAGTGTCTGTGCGCTGGAGGTACTTTAAGCAGGCAATACAATTCTTCATTGACTTTGCTCGAAGATGATACTCTGCAGTCCATTGAGTGGTAAAGTGTTTTCAGCTTCAAAACTGAACTACTCTTCCAATCTAGTATATTAATCTAGTTGTATCCTATGTTGTAGTGACTAGTGACTATTTTCTCTAATCTTGTATTGCTATTACCATAATGTACAAAACCACATGACTAACAGAATGGTGCTGTTATATAAATATATATTCTATAAATGCTGCTAATTTACAAAGCCACATATGAAACGGCTCTGGAAGCTTTGTATTTCTCTAAATTCTGGTCTGTGAACATCATACTCAATTGTTCAAATACGTGAGTAGTTATATTTTACTTAAATATTAAGATTGGGCATGAATTAGTGATGTCCAGTGACTTAAGACTCAAAATCAACTAGTCATTTATGGGTAAAGAGTTAGTAGATTGCAAAGCATTTCCGGATGATCAAGTCCTCTGAAGGCATCTCAGTCTGCTTTGACCTCTCTCCCTCTCTCTTGGATCAAGTTAATCCCTCCTTAGCAGACTGGTCACTCGCTATGTTATGTGCTGGTTCCAGTCCTCTCCTCCTGTTTCTCCAGATTTAGTAAAGCAAAGACTGAGCTACCACATATCTGATTGTTGCCAAAACAGACTTTACCTCATAGAATTTTCTTGCAGACAGTAATTTCTTTGCCAGTATCCTTATATTTCTCCACACATGCTTACCAGTATGTAGATATTACGCTGCCAGGTTTATTGGCTATGGCCAACACAATGCAGTGCTACTGCAGATGAAAGCAGGGCAAAAGTATTTCTAGACAGATGCAATTAGAAAGTAAGAAAACAAATATAATTGAAAGGGAAAGCTGATATTTAAGTTACAAAACAGTATGAAAGCCCCTTTTTGATTCTGGTGCAGTTTGTGCTGAAGAAGCACAGCCTGTGCCTTGCAGTTGTGCAAGGTAAGAAGAGCAGTGCAGCAGCCCTGCTTCCACATCCAACTGCTCCTTCTGGGGAAGAGGGCAGAACATGAGGTCTTCAGAAGACCAGCAGAGAGCATAAATATTGTAACCTGACTGAATTCTGAAGAGGCATGTGAGTATTTTAAGAGCCTAACAGTGCAGCTGTCCCAGACTGTGTAGGAACCATGCACATGTCCTGAGAATGAGACAAAGGGTTCTAGTTGTTGGTATTTATATAGGTTTTTAACCTAGAAAAAGGAGGTTTATACAAATTTTTGTGTTCTCAGAGGGACAGGAAAACCTGATGTGGTTCTTTTAGCATAGAGGGAGAAAAGAAAAAGGTGGTGTGAATGGGTAGGCTACAGTAACAGAGAGAGCAATGTTGGCTCCCTGGGAAAGCCAAAGTGCCTCACTGCCTAGACAGAAGGGGAAGAGGGTGTTACTTCATGCTGTTCATCACTGTGTGACTTTGCCTCATTTTTGTATTGAACTGTAAATTGACTCAGCTGAGCTGTAGCTCAGCACAAGAAACACAGTGGAATTCACTCTCCTGACTGTCAAGAGACAAGATCAGTCTGAGATATTTCTAGCTGATCCAATAATACACTATGGCATGACTACACCATGCCAGTAGTATCCCAATGGTGTTACTTTCATGCAGCCACTCTAGAAGTACCTACAGACAGGAGCGACTTCCCAGAGCTGAGATGCTGAGAAAGGAGCTGCCATTTCTCCATCTGTCTGCCCCTACTGTGTTACTTGAATTCCATCTCTGAAGCTCACGCTGCCACGAACTAGCACCATGCCATGGTTACGCTGCTGTAAATGTCATTGCACTGGTTCCTGGCAAGATTCATTAAAGAAAAACATGTATAAAGATAAGTACTTAACTTTTCTTTGTGTCTTGGAAAAAACTTCCTCTGGTATTTAAACTTTTGAGCCTGTTTGTGCTTCCTTACCTTCAAAAGGATCTTAAACCTTTTTATATAAAGAGATAAGGATGAGGAAGTAAGTTTGTGGGAAATAATGAGCTATATGCAGACATTGTGGAATTCCTGTTGTGTGCAGGCTAGTCACCAAGTTGTTCAAAACCTGATTGCCTGAGGAGAGATATCTGCCTTTGCAGAGCTCTTCAGGATGTGAACTGAGCTGATTTAGCTTTGTGAAACCTTCCTGCTCTCAGTTCTTAATCATATATGTAAATTGGCCAAACTTATTTTGCTCGTAGCTGAGCCACATTCAAACATGGGTTCAGAAGGGATTCTGAAACAAAGTAAGCCTGTTAATGATGATCACTAAAACCTTGTCAAGTGCATGGAGTATTGTTTAGGTTGCAGATTCATGATTAAGGAAACAGGTTTTGTTGTGAATTTGAACAGTGCTGAGTATAGCAGGATATTATTCAGTAATGGAGAAGCAGGGTGAACAGTGCAACATGTACAACATGAATTTAAGATGATTGTACTGAGGGCAGTAAAATTATATTTTGTACATATTTCTTTTGTACATACTCAAATCTTAACCAAAAGAAGCGTCAGCAGCACTACAAGTTTGCCCATTAATTTAAATTGAACTTGAAGATTTGGTCCTCTAAACCCGAGTGCAGTGCTAACAATCATAGAATCATAAAATCCTAGAATGGTTTGGATTGGAAGGAACCTTAAAGATCATTTCAACTCCCGTGCTGTGGACAGGAATGCCATCCACTAGATCAAATTGCCCAGGGCTCCATCAAGTGGTCTCGAACACTTTCAGGGAAGTGTTCACAACTTCTCTGCTCCAGTGCCTCACCCTCTCTCAGTGAAGATTTTTTTTTTTAGCTTCTAATCGAAATCTGTTCTCTTTTAGTTTAAAACCATTTCTGCTTGTCCTATCACTATCTATATGCCTGTGTGGAGCAAGTGGTGGACCTTGTGAAAATGAGAAGCTTTCTGGCTTACCTCAGAAGAACACAGAGAGGTTGTATCACTGACTTCATTCCCTGCATTGTGGGCTGGGAGAGATCTCCTTGCTGCTGAATGGACTCACTTTGACACCCCCTTCTATCAGCTGCCATGCTGGCTACAACCAAAGGAGAGGACGGGTGACCTGAGGGAAAGACATATAATTATTCTTCTATTGGTGCATGTGCAAATGTAGAAGGAATTGTGAAAAGTCTGAGTTGTTTTCCTGGCTCTTTAGTTTCTGTTGTAGACAGTTATATAGATTGGAAAGAAAATCTCAGTCTAACACTTAATTATTAAGGATCAAATGCTTCACTCCTTGTAAAGAATGGCTTAGTTTGCTGTTATGCAGATGTGCCATGTCTGGGTGACCTTTTTTATGGTCTGGTTTCCCTTGGAATTTTTCTTTAAATAAGATTTTGATATAATGTCTCATATTATCCCACCATTTAGTAATTGCAGCCAAAAAAAGGTCCTGTAGCCTCTTGGCAAGACTATAAAGTTTACACTTTTGACTTGTTGGTCTCATTATTAAGTTCATGTTTCTGTATATGTACACACAATATATATTTGTATTTAATCTTTAAACCCATCATACTCTTGTAACATGAAGGGGAACTTGTGAAATGTGTTTTGTGTGCCTTGCACCCAGACTTATCATAAGCCTGATTGAGATAAAGAAGAAAATGAAATATTTTGTAATATATGCTTGATTAGTACAGTTAAATAAACCAAGTAAATCCAAGGTTAACAGTACACACAGTTCTGCAACTGAAGGAATCAAATGCCTGGTACCTTCTCTGCAAGCAGTTAACATATACCTGAAGAGACTTGGATGGACTGGCAGCAGGCAGCTGAATAAGCTAGAACAGACTAGTTCTTACTTATGGAATAAGGGAGCAATTCTTTGGGCCTAACTGATCTTGAGCCACAGGAAATGTATATAGAAATGCCAGTGATTTGCTACAGAGTTTAAGGAAGAAAGGAGAGCCCCACTTCTTTATGGCTCCACTTATCAAATATCTTGATCTCAGAGACCAAGAAAGATCAAAATCTACAGTCACCAGAGCAAAAATAGGGGCATCAGGCTTGACTAACATGTTTGATTAATGCACCTCTCAGTTGTTAACAGATAGATTGCCTATTAGTAGCACATAAATAAATTAGTGTTTGGTGTTGATGTCGGTCTCAGAATACTCCCATCATGACTATACCCAGTTATCTAACAATAACAGATGCAACACTGCCTTAGAAGCATATCTGGCAATTTAAATGTAATCATATGTAATTCAACATAATCAAAAGTCTTAGAAATTTCCTGAATTTTTTAAGGTAGTCCTTTGCTTTAGGATTTTTCCCCTTGTGGTTTAATTTTAGCTGATTACAGAGAGGTACTAATCAAAGATTTTCTTTTGTTTTCATCACAATAGTCACAAAAACATTGACCTAACTAATATATTGCTAAAAATCTATCAGCACGTGTAACTTTTCATTATGTCACAGCTGAATAAAATATTAGCATACTTTCCATGTGTATCTATCCAGGTATATGATGCTGTTGTTGTTGAACCTCAGACAGCAGCCAAGCCCCATGCAGCTGCTCACTCAATCTCTTTGCAGAGGGTTGGGGGAGAAGATCAGAAGAGTAAAAGTGAGAGAACCCATGGGTCGAGATAAAGACATTTTAACAGGCAAAGCAAAAGCTGCGCATGCAGACAAAGCAAAACAAGGAATCAATTCACCAATTGCCATGGATAGGCAGGTGTTCAGCGACCCCCAGGAAAGCAGGGCTCCATCATGAGTAGCAGTGACTAGGAAAGACAAACATCATCACTCTGAACGTCCCTCCCTTCCTTCTCCTTCCCTCAGCTGTATATGCTGAGCATGACACCATATAGTCTGGGATGTCCCTGTGGTCAGTTGGGGTCAGCTGTCCTGGCTGTGTCCCCTCCCAATTCCTTGTGCACCCCCAGCCTCCTCACTGGTAGGGTGGTGTGAGAGGCAGAAAAGGCCTTGACTCTGTGTAAGCTGTGCCAGCAAAAGCTAAAACATCCCTGTATTATCAACACTGTTGCCAGCATAAATCCAAAACTTAGCCGCATACCAGCTACTGTGAGGAAAATTAACTGTATCACAGCCAAAATGAGCACAAATGCTAATTTATGACATTTATCTTCTAGGAAAAGTTAAGAATTCTCTTGTAGAAGAAAATGATGTCACCTATCAGATATTGGTTATATCTTAAATTATTATTCACCATTAACCCTTTGTAAGCTTTATAAGTAGGATTTGCACAGTAGACTGCAAAGAAAGAATTGCTTTCATGAAAATTGCTTATGAATGCTATATAGGATGAATATGCATGCATCTAGGAAGGGGTTTCAATTTTCCGAAAGAATGGTGCTAATGGGTATAACACTTTATAATTAGATATTATACATGCTGGTAAGGTTTGGTCTAAAACTTCAATGTTTGTCAAATACACCAAAAGGAAAGATTTTAAGATGTTCTGAATAACAAACTTAGCTAGCACTAGTGTGATAATTTCCCAGTCAATTATTCAGTAAGAGTACCTCAGAGTAAGTTCATGCAAAACTGATTTGTGAATAAATCATTTGAAATCTGCTAGAAATGCTGGTGGAAGATTTTACACAGTAAGTCAGTCCTTCTTCCATTTTTTGGTCATGTCAACAATATATCTGAATCCACTTTTTTCCAGAGTAAGAAGTAAAACATCCAGTTGTATGGGATGTAAAAGAAGCTCTTGTCAACACATTTCATCACCTGATGGCTGTGGTCTTTTACTGAAGCTAACCCAGGCACTTCCAGCATTCTTGGTGCAGAGTTAATTTTGTAGGCTGTATTGCAGCATGAATACCTGAAGAGGCTGGTCTTGCTGCAGAGGCATAGCTTAGCAGCTTTACACCTGCATCTGCTAAACATTAGTTTCTCATTTTCCTCTGATTAGTATCATATAGTCAGTGAGAACAGCATGAAAATTACTAAAAAAAAAAAAGACAAGATTGCTAAAAATACATTTGAAGTTACATGTTTCAGTGTATAAGTAATACTGGAACAGTAAATATGACACATCAGCCTTGACAGGTCTTTTGCAACTGTATTTGTTATACATTGTTTTGAAGAAAGAATTTTGCAATTCCAATATTCTGGCACAGGTAATGATAAAATTATGACTTGATTGAGACATACGGCAGTAGAGAAAAGAGTAATAAATAATGTCTTGAATGACCAGTGCTTGAATAAATCTTACATACATATTTGTGAATTGCAGCTGTTTTAGCTTTATTCACTCTCTGTTTGCTTTGTACAGCATGCTACATACCTGTAGCATGTCTGCCTAGAAAAAATTTAACTGGCATTTGGATTGAGTCTTTGTGAAAGTTCTTCGTGTAGGTAGGTTAGTGGTAGGTAGGTTAACAATGGGGCAAATGTGCTCAGTTCAGGCAAGATTTTTTTTGTTTTGTGGAAGGGCACCAGACATGAGTAAGGAAACTGAGGCAAGCATCCTATCTTGATGTGCTGTGCTGTGCTGAGGCTGCCATAGGCGCAAGGACTGCTCTCTACCACAGGTTGGATCCAAGGTATGAAGGGCAGAGACAGGGGCTCTGCTACGTTGGTAAGGATTTCTTTCCAGAGACACTGGAATAATTTTTAGTTAAGTGCTTTACTATTGAAAATTGTCTTTTTTTTTTCTCCAATCTGATTTATGTTTGTATGAAATGTTGCAATGACTTCTAGTTTACTAGAACTCTTATTTGACCAAGAAAAAAAGAATCCCTTTATCCTTTCGTTCTTCACAAGCATTAAACAGCCTAGGGAAAATATCCAAACCAAATAGCCATTTCAGGTTGGATTTTTTTCTTTCCATGTATGTGTAGTCCCAGATAAAAGAGCTTTTAAATTCTTCAAGGGAAAGTAATTGTCATTATGCCTCTAACCCACTGGAATGACACTGTGTGAGAGAGACCATGCAAAAAGTTTGTGGATTGCAAGAGAAGGGAAGAGCTAACTTAAATTGTTAATGGCAGCCAGGATAGCTGTGCCCATTCCGCATGGCTACGTATACTAGTAGTGTGTCTACACGATTTCCACTATTTGATAACTTATTGCACCTGGGGGAAGAAAAACGCCCCCAGGCATTTTGGTCAAAGTAATGCTCTTCTAGACATTGCATTACTGAAGGCCTGTACATTGAAGCTGCAGTTTTCCCTTAAAAGTAGTTTAACATCAAAGAGCTTTATTCATAGTCAAAGAGAAAACCCAAGGTTTTGATCCCATGCTCATTAAAGCCAGCAGGAGTTTCAATAACGTTTTGAGCTGGAACAGGTTCAGGTTGCGAGTCTACCTTCCCAATGACTTCTTCGTTTCAAAAGTCTGTCCCTTTTTTTATTCAGCTAGGAGGTTTCTGTGAAGACTGTTTTTGAATGCTGTCTTTCTTGTAAGAAAGAACTCACGCAGCTAGGTCAAACTACAGTGAAGAGCTTTTCAAATCATGAAACTTATGGAAAATAAAGAAAAACTAGCTAATTTTAAAATGGCTTAATGCCCTGAAACATGCTAAAGGAAAGTAGTTTGTGAATAATTTCTTGATATAAAGGTATATTCTGAAAGTCACTTTAATCCAATGCAATCTTTCTTTCCTCTTAACATACTGATCATAATTCAATTCCTTTAAAAGAATTTATTGTTCCATGGCCTCTGTATTAGATAGCTTTGCACTTTTATTATTCCAACTGGAGCATCCAGCTTGGTGTGAACGCAATAGTTTTGAGCCAAGACTGTCTTTTCTTATTTAGACATCAGCAGTACTGTGCTGTGCTGCTCCCATTGCTCTAAGGTTAAAGCCTGTTTTGTGAAGGTGGCTTTTCCATGCTCTTTTGTAATCGTTCTTTTCTTGGTTGTTATGGAGATAAAGCTTATGCAGTCCCTTTTCCGCTTACTTTATCATGCTCCAGGTCCAATAGCACAGTAAACAACCTACTAGGCAACCTATTTATCTATGTCAGTGATGCAAGTTCAGACCTCTATTATTTAAGGTATGAATCTTTTTTCAGGTATGTGCCTCTGGAAACAATTCAAGTTTTTTTTTCCCAAATTACATTACCTTGTGTAGGATTTAGAAAATATCAGGAAAACTGTTTTGTTAAATACGTAATTTCTCCAAAATAACAGTGTCAGTTGTCAGCTGAGCTTGTGTTTCAGCTGTTAAGTACAACATGACCCAATGTAATATTTTGCACATAAAGCAGTTTATAAGACATCAGATACTACAGATTATTTTCTCATGATTGTCAGTGAATTAAAATGTTTCAAATATTTTCTTTTTCTACTAGGTCATTATTTACTTGAAATCCTGTTTGTGATTAAAAAAAAAATTAAAGGATATTACCTTCCTTGTCTGTATTTCCCACTGAAAAATCAGATGTGTTTTTCTGACCAACTAATTGCTCAGATTTGCTATATTCCAATGAAGAATGAACTCCGAGTAGGTCATTATTTTTAAAGGGAGTTTGTTTTTTTTAAATTTAGATTACATTAGCCTTGAAATGTACCTATGGAACTGTCATGAGCATCTAAAGGGATTCTGAATCCACCTTCCCAACCTTGCAGAGGAATTCCTGTGTCAGAAATTACTTGATTCTCAAGTACTGCCTCACGGGAGGTGCAGCTGAGTGGTGGTCTCTCCTGTGAACTGGACTTTCTCACTGAACTTCACCTCCCAACACAGCCTGCAGCATCCCACTGTGCCTCCTGTGCTGAGAGGCTCTTCCATCCTGGGAGAGGCAGCTGGACACTGCCCAGCCTACGCTGGAGAGGATTGGTATTAAACAAGTTTGGGGGGTGTTTGTGATGAAACCCCAGCTATCTGCACGAGAGAAATCAGTTCACAAACACTGCTTTGGAGGCAGGTTTCTGCTGAGAACCTGGCGTTTATAAATTCCCTATATTCTCAGTTGCATGGGTAAAACCTCTCCTGCACTGAAATGTCTGAACATTTAACTGTATTCATAAATTGCTGGAGAGTCTTTGTTTGAGAAAAAAATAGCTTATCTGGCAGCTGTAAAATAAGATACATAGAATATCTTCATGGCTGTATTCTGCTCTTCAGGGACTCCATTAAGCATAAAATATCAGCCTTCCTCACTTCCTGAAATTCATTAAATATAAAAGAAATGATCCTAGGAAATGCTTTGGGAAAGATCTCTGCTTATGAAAACATAGTATTAGATCCTCTCCTTATAACTCTTGGGGAAAAAGAACAACCTTTTTAGCTCTCTCTTTTGCTCCATTCCTGTAACTCCCATTATGGATTATTCTATTGTGAGACTTAATCCTGTTGATAAAATGACTCCTCTTATTACTGTGTTGACTTGGGTATATTGCATTATGCAGTAATTTTCTTTTAATCCTTATCAAATAAAAGACATGGTAGGACAGGTTTTTTTTAAACCAGCTATCTAATAATGCTTTATTTTTCTTCCAGTCAATATCAGCAATGAGGATTTTAGAAAACTTTTCCATGATACTTCAACAATGAACATGCAATATGTTGTCTACCGCTTATAGCATAATTTAATTTTTTTTTCTCTAGAGAAATTTAATATAATTTGTAGATACTAGACTGTAAGGACAACTGTCTTTATTTTTAGCATCAATTTTTCAATCTCCTTAATGTCAAGGGCGACACTTCGGTCTTGGTGTGAGCTTCAGTTGGGTAAATCAAGGCTGAATCTAGTGTATTAATGTTCAGGTTTTTATAACAATCTTGTAGATTTGGGGTGAGGTATGAGTTTCATATTGTATTAAAACTTTATGGATGATCATAGATGATGTAGTGAATCCAGTCCTGCTTTGTTACTGTCACTTCATAAGATTGTATAATGGAGGAAAAGGTAGGGGTAAATACACAGACCCATCTACCTTCTTATAGATATACATATGTCTCCATACAACAGAGTGGCATACGTATGTGTACTTATACATGTACTTTTTTTTATTCCCGAGACATAGTGGACATAGCACTAATATAATTGCCAGTCCTGGATTTCTACATATCAGTGCCTACTTATGCTCCTCTTACACTATCCCAAAAAGCCCACTTCAGCCTTAACCGGGTGGAAATCCCTCTGAGAGAAGTGGCAGCTGGTCTTTCCACTTGTATGCAACCCTTGATTCCCTCTGTGGAGAGTGGCACTGGCAGAGATGATGCTGGAGCTGTAAGCATCAGTCTTAGTGATAATGAGCAAACTCGGTCTGTTATGTCTGTCTTTTCCTGTGAGCAGGGTCTGTGCCTCCATCATCTACGGAGTCAGCAAGTCTTAATAAATATTAGCCTGTAATAAGGCATTATCAGTCAGGGTTCATCGCTGACTGGCATTGAACCAGAGAAACAAATGCAAGTTGAAGCTGATTGATAATGACTAATCTCAGCACCATCTGTCAGTGGTACATCTGTCCAAATCCTGTGGTTCTGCATCTTGTCTAGCACCACTTTGGAAGGGGCTGAGCTGCCAACTTTGCTGCATCTTGGCTTAAGAAAAGAACCCTTTAGGAATGGGCTGCGGTACTGCTAAAAGGTTCCTGCTGTTGAGAGGCAAGTGCATACCATATACAATGATTTCAACAAATTCCAGCTTTGTTCTTGATCAACAGTCATGTAGAAATATTTCACTGAAATGGACTGCCATATAATACATCAGCCTTTTCATATTTTCTAGTCTCCCTGACTGCATAGATTAATCTTGGAGGGAGAAACATATTTACATTTAATGTTTTGAAATCTCATGGAGAGAGAATGCAGGATGGCAATGTGTACTGTTTAGTCATCTCACTTGGAGGGGTGCATATTTCTCAGGGGTGATGAAGCAATGCATAAATTAGGTTATATCAAGTGAATACTAATAAACATTATCTCATCATCACGTATGCAGCATAAGCTGTGTCTTACAGACAATATTTAAAAAACACTTCAGAATTATACAAAATATTCTACTTTGATTCTTCAAGTTACAAACCCAGGTTACCTTAACACAGCCTAGGAAAGAGGAAAATAACTATGCTTAAAATGCTTCTGACAGCTTTCTCATACACTAAAGTGTCACAAGTTTAAATCTGAATTGCAAAATCTACCAGAAGAAACAAATGTTGTATTCCCATCTCTTGTCAGAACCGATTTTTAAATCCTACTGATAGACTCATCTATCCAAGTTTTACTCTGTGGAGGAAGAGCACTTTTTAGCCCTCCTGTTTACAGAACTCAACCATCCTTTTCCTATCCTTTTCCATAAGCCGGCAGGGTGGCTGTAGATCAGCTTATGGGGCATTGGTGACCTGCAGGCATGCGGGGTGCCAGGCTGTGGAGCTCCTCTGAGGACCCCACCAAGCTGCAGGGCCGTACCCCATTTCTGCTCCTGCTTGGTGACACCTGTGGTGTGGTCACAGTGACCCATTAAACACCCGTGTGCAGTGCAAGTCAAAAACCAGAAGAAAGGTGCAGGGCTGTACCCCACAAGCATCCAAAGACATCTTTCTCACTGAGAGAGAAGCACGGAGTCAGCTGCCTGATTCTCAAGTTCTGTGTGAATTTGGCAGTCTTGGTACTTGGGAGAAAAAACTGCATGTGCACCATGAAAGCACCATATGAAAGCAAAAGGAAACAACTCTGCATTGCTAGATGTTTTCTACCTTCAGTTTCAACAAGTGTCATTAACATACACCTACATTTAGCTTTAATGGGAGATTTAATTTAGCCAGTTTGGGTTGCCTAAAATGGAAAATTTAAAAGGACCCAGCTCTCAGAGAGCTAGTTGGCACTTTTGAATAGATTTCAGTAATTCAAGGTAGTCACTTAAAAACCAAGCCACCTGAGTACACTTGTCTTTCTCTGAATATAAGTCTAGATTAACGAGGGAGAAAGAGTCCTTCTTTTCATAGCTTCGTTCTGGTAAGTAGAAATATTCCAGGACAGCACAGGCACAAGAGACCTGTATGCACATTTATGGGTGTTGTGAGATCTTCCATAATTTAACAAAGTTATCAGCGAGACTGCTGCAGAAAAGGTTATTTTTATGGAAAAAATATTTTTGCTGTTTCAGCACTCTGTCATTTATCCATGAACTTCTTTTTTAACAGGAAAATGTAGTGTTATAACTGATCCTCATGCTGATAATTTAGGGCTGAAACATGAAAATAATAAGACATAATTAGGCTGATCTGAGTAAAAATATTGGAATAAACAAATGTGATGTTAAATGATGTTAAACAACATTCTATTAATTCTAGGTTTCCACAGAACCAGCATGAAAGCCCTTAAATGCTTCTGAGCCATAAAGATCTTCATAGTGACCAAAAGTCAAAAGAACTTTTTTCATTTCATGGTAACTTTTTTTCTCCTCAAGGCTTTTTGCAACAGCTCACTTTCTTTCCAAGAAAAAAAAAAAAACAACCTGAGTTTTAGTTCAGTTAAAATGTAAACCAGCTCACTGCCATCCCTTCTCACAAACTTTGGTTGTCTCCATGTGAACTACTTTTTTAGGCTCCAGTTTAAGTGAATGAAGGTCTAAGTGTAATTTGTGATATTTGGGTATCTGAGATGCCCATATGAGGCTAAAAAATACAGCACAGAACCAACAGAAGGTCTGTGCAGGAGAGTTTGTGTAGCCAGGTTTTGATAGTGGGGGGGCTACAAGGGTGGCTCTGTGAGAAGCTTCTAGAAGCTTCCCCCATGTCCAGGAGAGTCAATACCAGCTGGCTCCATGACAGACCCACCACTGGCCAAGGCTGAGCCCATCAGTACTATGGTAATACCTCTAGGATAATACAGTTAAGAAGGGGAAAACTTTGCTGTACAACAGCAGTGGCAGCGGGAGGGAAGAGTGAGAGTATGTGAGAGGAACAACTGTGCAGGCACCCAGGCCAGTAAAGAAGCAGGAGGAGGTGCCCCAGGTGCTGGAGAAGAGTTTCCCCTTCAGCCCCTGGTGGAGACTCTGGCCAGTCAGGCTGTTCCCCTGCAGCCCATGGAGGTGCATGGTGGAGCAGAGATCCACCCACAGCCCATAGAGAAGTCCACACTAGAGCAGGTGGATGCCTGAAGGATGCTGTGAGCCTGTGGGAAGCCCACACTGGAGGCTCCTGGCAGGACCTATGGGGACAGGAGTCCACACTGGAGCAAGTTTGCAGGCAGGATTTGTGATCCCATGGAAGACCCATGCTGGAGTAGTTCCTGAACAACTACAGCCCATGGGAAAGACCCATATTGGAGAAGTTTGTGGAGGGCTGTCTCCTGTGGCAGGGACCCCACCCCGGAGCAGGGGAAAAGTGTGAGGAGTCCTCCCCCTTAGGAGGAAGAAGCAGCAGAAATGATGTGTGATGAACTGACCTATGAATCCACTGCTGGCCAAGGCTGAGCTCATCAGCACTGGTGGTAGCACTGGTAGTAGGCTTAAGTAACACCGGGCAGGTTTTGTTTTTTATTATTATTTAGCAGTGTGTAAAAAAGGAAATAGATGAACAAAAATTAAAATAAACTGCCTCTTCCAATTAATTTTTCTTACGCGGTAGCTTGTCCTGCATGGGTCATCCTGGCAAGTAGTTTTAGTAACGGCTCAGAGGCAGTCCTTAAATTACTCCAGCACCAATGAATCCATTTCACTTGAAGACAGATGTGTTCAGGTCCAATTCAGCCATCTTGAAGCTTCACTTGTTGAACAAATAGAGGAAGATTTGTTATGAACTGTAGTTAAAGCAAAATCTTGTGATTAAGCTTGTTTCAGCTGAAAAAATTCATAATGAATGGAAACAGATCTTCCTGCTTTGGGTGTGGTTGCAAAGATGCCCACTTCTTTTGTGGGTTTCAACGTACGTGCATTACAGTTAAACTGGGATTTCTGAGCTACAGCAGCATATATATACATCCATACTGCTTTTATACACAATTTTGGAAGTCCTAATGAGTCCCCACAGAGTCTCTGCTGACTATGACCCTGCTGTGTCAAGTGCTCAGATTCAAATAGATGGCTCAGCTCCAAAAATAGGCATTTCTTTCAATGTAAGAGCAAAGGTGATGAGTAGATAAAGGGGAACAGATCTAATGGTGTAGTTTACATGCTTTGGTACTTCAAGCATTTGAATTTGTGCCACAGGACAGAAAAAAAGCAGCTAAAGAGAAAAGTGGATCTTATTTGAAATATTCTAGATCCCTACCCACATGTAGAGGGCTGGGGCATTCAATTATGAGACTCAGAAAAACCAGGAGTAGAGGATGCTCATCTTAAGGCATGCTTGGTAACTTTTTCTGGCACTCTCTGGCAAAGATTGTGGTTGATTATTCCCTCAAGACCTACATGCTGACCCTTTAGGAGCTTTTCCAGTCAAAGTGCTGAGAAAAAAAAGATGGTAAGAAAAAGACTTGAGCAGTGCAGAACCCAAATGAATTTGCTGTAAATTCTATCTTCTGTCCCTACCTTCACGACTTCAAATACATATAATGTATTTCTTCTATAATTATATTTCTTTCTCTGCCATGAGTGAGTTTTGATCTACCATAGGTTGTTTTATGGACCAGATAGGGTGCACAACGAACTAGTTGTGACCTCCACAGATTACAGATTGCATTTCACTATTCACTGTTTGTAAGGTGAGATTCTGCCTTTCCAGATGAGAATGCAGGCAGGTACACCTGGGGTGATGGTATGCTTGTGTGGATATTAGTACTTTATTTAACCTGGGTTTATGGGAAGATAATAATATTTTGCAGCCCTACAAACCCATACAGGGGCAAGTGATAACAGTTCTCAAGTGAAACCCTACAGATACAAGGAAGAGATCTTTTATTTGATGAATCCAACAGCTGTCCTACTTCTGTGTTAACTGTTAAGTAAAGGGTCCTTAGTGATTAACCTGTTAGTCACAATGTGGGGAATTAAAAGAGTTTGATAACGTGAGTCAGGAGGACATTGAAAGAACTGACTGAGATGCTGCTTTTCTTTCTCAGCTCTGAAGCCCAGGCAACAGGTTATCATCTATCTCCTGGAGAGACCGAGAAACCACCTCTTAAAGAAACTTGTGGAGGATTGAATTTGCATGGGCACTAAATTATTTTAGTCTTAATGTAATAGAAATGCTATGTAAATGGATATTGCAGCTGCAATCCTATTAATAGAGGTAGGAGAAGAAAAGAGCCGTATCCGTGTAGGAAGAACCACAGTATTTCTAGTAGCTAACTCCATCTTATTTTCAGTTGTGCAAAACATTACATATAATGTTTAATATTTAATATTATTTATAATATTTTCCTTGTGTATTTAATGTTTCCTTTTCTAAGAGCCCTTCCTCTGAATAGTGGCTGGCAACGATTAGCATCTCCTGCATTAGTATTTTAGCTTAGAGTCTTTGAAGCCCAATGCCATGTAACGCTTCTTGAGCAGATAGAGAGCTCTAGCTCAAATTCCAGCAGAGTATGAAACTGCGGGACAGGGAGGGGACAGCTACAGAGGAGTTTGCTTAGCAGCCCCCTTCTACATCACATGGGCATAAGGAGACAGTCAGACCAGACTGGGCAGCACGATCAGTGGCTGACACAGGATGCCTACTGTCTGACGGCTGTCAGGCTCCTGTGATGGAAGAGGAGGGATGTTATCCTTTCACAGCGTTTGCACTGTCAGAAAGCATCCATCAAAGCAAGGTGAGCGTCACTCAAAATGCATTGCACACTCCCCACCTTTAATATTCTGCAGGTGCAGTCTTCAATTAGGAATGAGATTGATTTGCCAGACAACAGGAGCAAGGGGCAGAGAGGACCCCAGATTTTTTCTGGCTTCAGATCAAATTGTTTTTATCACTGTAAGGAATGAACATTAAAAACTAACCCCAAATGCTCTTGAATTTAGGGATGTGGGTGTTGAATTTTGAATTGAAATTCTAGCTTTCTTCACTTCAGGGCATTCAGATTCAGCATATTAGAGCAAAAGAGGATGAACTGTCAGTTCTTATCCTTTGAACATTGTTCCCAGCTGGTAGGTCACATTTGCAACACTCACTGAGAATATGTTCCTTCCGTTCTTTCAACTGACAAGGTACAGAAAACTGCAACACATTTAGGAAAAAGACCTCATATTTGACCAATTGAATGTGTTAAGAAATATTAGGTCTGATTCAGTTTTTTTTTTTTTCATTTCCTGATCACACAGGAGCAATGAAAATTGGACTCCCAAGAGAAGCTCTGGTCTGCTTAGCCTGAACTCTCCCTTCACCTTCATGATAGTACATGCTGCTGTGTCAGCTCCTGCCACTCTTAAATGAGCATAACTTGTGCCCCCATCTATACATGCAGCAAGCTAATTCCCTGGGGCCAGAACCAGGGAACAGCCCTGCCTTGCACCTAACATGGAGCAAGACTTGCTGCAGGAACCAGCTTGTAGCAGGTTTAAGGTGCGTGTGTCTTACCTACACTGGTGTTGGCTACTGCAATCAGTTCCCTCTGTGTAGCTGCAAGATGTACCTGAACGAGCTCAAAATTGCTTGCTTTCTATGTTTGCTGAGACCTGTTCCAGTTAGAATAGAAGAAATCAAATTCTAGTGAAAATTACGTGGCATCCAAGGTGAGTGAACATATGTTCCGTGGAACAAATTATAATGGTAATACGGTGAACATCAAACTATGAAAGGTTTCCTCTCATGGCTATCCAGTAAGACTACTGAATCAGGAGATAATTTCAACAGGAGCTGAGGACAATTGTAGCACATTAAAAGGTTAGTGGCTTGTTCTGAAAATATGTAAAAAATATGCAGGTGACAGTAGAACTTCAATAAAACTATGAGGATAACCTTCACCTCTGGCCAAACTTATGTTCTAAAAAAGATACCCAATAAAGTTACATTAATGTTGCAATGCGAGCACCAAAAATTTATAAAACGCCAGAATTAAGCTGTGTATCTCTCTGCATTTTTATCTGTACAGCCCTGGGCTGTCCCCTTGTTGTGTATGAATTTTGGCAGTTTGACTGAGGATCATCCAGTTTTTTCTGCAAGACTGTCTCATTCAGTGCTCTGGCTGGACAGCACTCAGAGATTGAGTGGCTCCTCAACATTTTTGTTTTACCCTCATATTTTAGCACATGCCCCATGGACACATTTATTTTGTGCTACTCAAACCTTTCCATGTGACAGAATTATAGATGTCGTCAGGGAATTTTTTTGTGGCATTACTCATTGCAAATTTTATTTTTGCAGGATTTTGTGGTGTGAGGGGTGATATTAGCTGAATTTTCGTATTGAAGAAAGGCAGACAGATAAAGCTTGAAATTAGCCTTTAATTTGGGCAGCTAATTTGAGGCACTAAAGACCATATATTTTGTAGAATAGTTAGTGCAGAATTACTGGTAGACCGTCTAAATCATAAGACCACTCTTTCTCTTACAGAAATCCTGTCTTCCTCAGCCCAAGCCTTTCAGCCTCTGTTACAGATGAATTGAGGAACCTTACATCAGAAACTTGAGCCATCCCAGAAAGTGGTCCACCTTGTGCAACTTTTATTCTGAGTGTCTGAGTCCATTCTTTGAGCTAATGGAGAAACTAGGGGATGATGGTAGGTTGACATCTTTCACGTGATTAGACAATACTAGAAGTAAAATATGAACATTACACAGAACTGAGCATTAAGTCCAAACTTTGAATGGTTTTGGAAGTTGATTTTAAATCTAGCTGATTTGCAGTATCATTCACCAAAAACAGAGCAGTGTGAGCTGTGGCATCATCAGCAATGTGATGCAAAGATCACGGTTGCAACAGAGCCTCCCCAGTCTCTGTCAGGAACAGCTGGAGGGAAGCAGGTGGTATCAGGTGTTCAGCATAAAGCCTTGACATGATCAGGAAGAAAATTAATGAAAAATTATTGTCATTCACTCATACTCCTACATCTTCCTACATCCTGTTGGTATTTTTTAGAATAACTGTAGCTGCCTCATGGCAGCTGTCACATTAGCCCTTCACCAGACAAGGAGATGGGAAACTAACTGTTATGGATTTAACTGGTTGCAGGGTTATATTTCTCTTAGCAACTTTTAACCTCAAAGCAGAGAGCTTCTTAACATCTTGTCAATATATGTTCCTCTAAAAATAAAGATAATGAAAGTTTCTACCAAGTCAACACTTTTATTTAATCTGTTTCTTTATGTGCCTTTACCCCCTCCAAACACTGGGCTCCTCATCATAATACTTAAAGCCTTGGATGCACTCCACAGACTTTTCGATGCAGGTGCTCACTGGTCAAACTTGGTGTCCCCTATGGACTCAGTGTCTCTTTTTCCTTACCAAGCACCACCCCACAACACTGCTCTTGCACACTCAGAGCCTGGTTTCTTGATGAGTTTTTCCACTTGAGTTCTGTCTCCTTACAAGAGCAATGCAAGCCAGAAGACAAGTTTAACTCAGCATCACTTGTCACTCTGTCAACAGTGGTGGTTTCTGTAGCAGTCAACAGAGAGCAGGAGACAATTCATGTGTGTCACTTCCATTACTTGTTCTTAAATAATGAAATAATTTGCTAAAAAAATCATTATTATTTACCAAAGAGCTGGCTGAAGTACACAGTTCTTTCTGCTTATCTATATAGCTCTGACATGAAGCTCATCTAAAGCTAGTTATCTGTTACAGACAGGAACAATTGACAAGCTCCTGAAAAATACTCTTGTTCCCACCAAGCAATTCACAATACTCTGCCAACACAGCCAATAAAATTAAGGCTGTGAACAAATGGGTATATCAAAATTCAAGGAGCCAACTACCTACCTGGACCTGTCTAAATAAAGACCGGTGTATTTATATGACAACCACATGAAATGTCTAGTATTCAGAGCATTCACACTGCAAAAGGACTGTTCTGTTTCTCATGAACAAATACTGCAGTGATGTAGGTTTTGTGTATGGATATTTTGTTTTGTTTTGCTATTGATTTAGAATCAACAAAATGGCAGATCAAATTGGCAAATGGAATTATTGAGGTGAGCTAAGACACTGCCAAATGTTCAACTAAATGAGAGCAAAATTCATAAATCAATGTGCAGGTTTGAACGTGAACCAGCAGGCGAAATTAACCCCACACAAACACCTCGAGAGATTTTAGGCCAGAGTTACAATTTTAATAGAAATGTTGCAATCAGTGCAGTAAAACAGAAACAAAACTGGCTTAAAACCACAAGGTCGGAGTGGTACCTGGTACGCCTGGGTGGTAGCTGTAGTCCAATTCGGCAGTGGTCTTCTAGAATGTCTGGAACTATGGGAAGTTCATCTCCTCTGCTCAGTACCCCATGGTCCTCTGGGTGTGCAGTTGTGCTTCTCTCTTAGTCCTCGGGCCTTTTTTATGTGGTCGTTCTTAGGTGGTACCTCCCCCAGGGGTGGGGATTTCCACAATGGAAATGATGTAATCCTATGAGTCATAGGATATTTCTGGAATTCTATTCGTTGGTGCCTATTCAGTTAGTTGATGGGCCATTAGCAGAGATAATCCTCTCAGGATGGACGGTGTTTGCTGCTTCCTGGTGGAGTTATCGCAGTTAAGATAAGAAAAAATACCCGCCTCACATGGTCTGCCTCTCCTCAGCTCATAGCCTGAGGGACCAGGTGTGTACCCAGCTACTGTGAACGACCCATGGATGTGGATGGTGGTAGAATGCATACTTGGTTACACCCAGGACAATCAAAAAATGCAGAGCTTGCCTGCAAGCACTACATTCTTTGAATCTGTCCTTCCATCTTTTAGGGAGTGGCCTCTGACTTTCAAACAAACAAACAAAAATGAACAAACCAAACAAACAAAAAGGAAAATATTTGGGGGAGACAATACATAAATAAAAATAGCTAGTTGGGTACAATAGTTTATAATCTAATAACTGTTATGATTTTGAAATGTTTAAATCACAATTCTTGCACTATTAAAAAGGTTGAAAAAATTTAATATACAAATCTGCATCATAAAAATATAACAGTTCTGAAGCACCAATACAATGATCCATTTAGTGCCATATCCACATCTGAGCCCAGGTGTGATTCTGCAGAGGAATGCGTTCAAATCACTGTAACTGACAATTGCAGAGTCATCAGGGATAATTTTTTTCCCCTGAACCTCCTCATAATTATTAGATGATTTGTAGATGTTCTCCTTCTGTAACTGCTTATCCTTCTTAATATTCTGATAAACTCTCAGATGCAATGATAACTAGTGGAAATGTAAATATCATACATTAAAAATAAACAAGAATCAAGAGCTTAAATTTTCCTTTTCCTTTCCTTAATTCCTTTCATCCTTGGCTTTTGATTTTCACTGAATAGTTAAGCTATGTTAGCTCCTTGTGGTTCATTCCATTCATAAAGCTAAAGAAAATAACTTCCAAATAAAATTGTAGAGAAAATGTTAGGCTAGAAGTGTTCCTTATCATATGTTCTGATTTTTTACATGGTGCAAATCAGATAATCCAAACCAATGTGAAGGAGCTGTTTTGGAGTGGGATTGCCAATACTAAGAGATATGAGTCTGATTTAGAGACTAAAGGTTATTATGCTCTCCCCATAATCAGGTTAATTATTGCCACAATTAGATTGGCACAATTACTGCCACTTAGATATTGGCACATTACTTCCATTCTGAATACTTTTAGTTTAAATTTCCAGCCATGCAATATTGGCTTTGCCTTTTTTTTTTCCAGGTTAAATATTTCACAAACATTTTGAGGAAGTGAATTTTCTTTTGATTATTTAATGGAAAACAGTTTTGGATACCTTCTATAATTCTTTCTTATTCTGACAGCTGTTCTAAAGCTGAATAATACAAAAGATCATTCTACTGCTGGCACAGCAGACATTAGGCCAAATCCTTTAAGGAAGAAATCCGGGATTTTTAGACAGCCAGTGATGCACTGGAATAGAAACTATCTGCCTGCAACACTGATCCAGGATGTGTACACAAGAATCTGTTCCTCACTGGACACCAGGATGAAAAATCTGAGAATAAAACGAAATGCAAATGCAATTGACGACATCCAGGAGGACAAAACAGCCTGAAGAGGCTAAGCATGAGATCTGCCATGAATCTTCAGTTCTACTGCAGAGCATTCCCCAAAGGGACAGATGGTAGGAAATTCTGCAGTCATATCTGATTAACAGAATGCATTTATAAAATCAATATTACACATACTTTTAAACTGGTTATCACCTTTTCTGTGTTTATCATCTTTGAGAAAGCATGCTCAGATAAATTGAGAAATCAGACCTGTACTACCTTTATCTGATTCTTTCCCAGAAAAGAAAATATTTCAAATGTTCATTTAATCCCACTCCACAGACATAATGATTTCTTGTTTTCATTACTGGAAGAAGTAAATAAGGGAGGGGAATTTTTAGAATACATATTTTAAAATTATTCTAAATTAAATTTATTTTAAAAGGTGTTTTCTTCGTTAGAGAACTTAGTTTCAATTTTGCATAATTTAAGAGGGTAACTCCCAAATATGATTAAAGGCAGAATATTTAATTGCACAACTGAAACAGCTGGATGAATGACAGATGCTTGCAGCTTATGAACTTTAAGGAAGAATCCTTTTGGCCAGGTGCCTGGCCCTCCTCTGGTCTCCACTTTTTTTTTTTTTTTTGGTGGGAGTTTTTGTGTCTTACTCTCTTAGAAACTCCATATCAGGAATTGTGAACTCACATATCATGTCACTTTAGCCTTTTTAGTAGATGGTGACATTTTTGCTTGATGCAGCAAGGATCAAGGCTTTCAAAACAGTTTTGCAAGTTAGGTGGGTGTCAACAGATCTGCAGCATGGGAGTACCTGAAGCTGAGGATCTACAACCCTCACAATAATTCTTAAATCAGCCTGAGGTTTTTGGGGACGAAGGCTCACTTGTATGTCCAGAAAAGACAGTCTTTACCTGTTTTTGATACCTGAACTGCTACAGTCCAAGTTTTCCTGTGTCTGGTGAATCATAGTTGTGCATGCAAAAAACTAAATCAGTGCTGTGACCTTACTCACTGGTCACAGCTACTCCATGGATATCCATGGTTTATCTCATGTTTGAAGTGCAGACTGTTAAAAAAAACACCAAATCCAATTGAAATATGATTCACATAACAGAATTTGATTAAAAGAGCACTGATCCCAAGACCTGTGTTTCCCTCAGAGGAGGGTGATCCAGCTGATTACATCAGTTATTTTAGTCCTAGACCTGCAAAAGGCCTCCAGTATCAGTCATAGCACTGTGAGTGGCAATACCACGGGATTTCCAACATGTACCTTGTGGTGCTCTGGGCACTCCTGGATGGGGTAACCAGGGGTTTGCTCTTGCTCAAACAGTATTTCTTTGTGTTGAGCAGCCTTAATATGATAATATTCTGAGAGAGCCCTGGCAGCAGAAAACAGCCTGATCTCTTTTTGACATCGCCTGAAAGTTCTGACCATTATTCTAGGCACACCTGTGTATTGTGAACAAAACGGTTTCAACAGGAGTGACGAAACAGTCATGCCTACAGTGACAGCCTGGACACCTGAGAAGTTTTGTGGGAAAGTGGAAATGAGCTCCCTCGTCCTCATGGCTGATGGATGAGTGCTGTGACTGAGTCCACTGCTTTGCCCTCCCCACCTGAACTGGCACTCCAAGTGCTTTCAGCTCCATGTGCTTGGAGCTATGTCTGGGTGGGATGAAGGGAAGGCCACAGGCTCTGCCAGATCCGAGGGAGTTTGTGTCATCATCTTGGTAAGAATTAAGGAACTTAATTTAAAAAACCAGGTCTCTACATATTTCAGGCTTTGAGTCAGACAGAAGCTGAGCAGAGGTTTCGGGGATCTATATTTGCACTGCAGTCCAGAGAGGCAGTTTGGTAGGATATCAGCATGACAAATGTGACAGGCTTATAAAAATCTCACCTTCTCTTCAGAAAGATAGTTAACAGGGCTTGGAATTAAGAGGAGTGCAGATGTGAGGTCCATTCCAGGCCATGACTTTGGTCATCTCACTCTCACACTGGTCCCAGAGGAGAATCCAGGTGCTCTGTGCTTCACCAGTTTTTCTTCAGATGCCATGCTTTCCTTGACACTGGCAGCAAAGCTCTTCCCCCTTCCTATTTCTCTCTCTGAGCCAACAGGCACTTTAAATATACACGTACAGCTGAAACTTTCATTTAGATTCCTGACGACTGGCACCATAGTTATTATATCCCCAGACTGACAGTTCCTGCTGATTGGTGCCACTCAATTCAGAAAGCAATATCGCTTTGATATATCAACCTGGCAACTGCCTGCAGGAAGCTATTCTAGTCCTTCTCTCTGAATTTCACTCTAAGAAATATACTCCTTTCAACAGGATTTTTAAGGGAAAAAAAGGCAGAACATTTAAGAGAGGGGATGGGAAGCTCAGTATGCCCCCCACAGCCTTAAACAAGAGCACCTTTTTTTCTTATTGAGGAGGTAGTAACTCTACAGGAGACAAAGACCCTAGGAAGAGCCTTTACTCCAGCATTGTACACATTCGAAAAATCCAAGTCTTATTCATAGAAAAAGGAAAGGGTTTTTAAAAATTCACCACTGACCTATATGTCCTTTATGAAGAATTTGACATATTGGTGTTTTAAGAATATGTTGTTTGATGTTTCAGTTCAGGCTTTGTTGTGGAGCTCAAGGGTCAAGTAGTCAAGATGTTAACGGAGCAAAAACAGTTTGTGGAGTTGTGCTCAGTAGCACTTCAGCTGGGAGGATTAGGAGTTCCCTGGGATACTACAGTACTCAGCTGCTGCCAAGTTAGGGGACAGTCCACTTGCCCAGTGTAGGAATTGGTGAAAAGTAAAGACAGAAGCATAATGTGTAAGGATTTATCTCAAAGGTGGAAACTAACACAAATGGAATAAAAGAAAGCAGGCAAATGAATTTTATTTAAACTGTGTAGAAGGAAGGAAATCTGAAATCAATGAGTTGCAGAACCAGATTACAATTAGATCAAAGTCACTCTATATTCCCATATATATTGCTACTGATGACCTGGTACAAGACTAATCATGTTCTGTTGCTCCTGCCACCAAAGAGTTTTCTATTTTCTTCTGAAACATAGTATCAAAAAACCTTAGTCATTATCAGCTCTTCCTGAACTTATTTCTAACATGGTGGTCTCAGGACAGAAATTTTCCCTCTGTCCCATGGCACAAGAAATAGCTGAGCTTGAGTTCCCTATACAGGCAGCTGGACCTGGCCTGACTGCGTACTCTGACATGCACACAAGACAGTCTTGAGGATCCATCCCTTAGGTCTCCTGCAGTTTCTCCTCTTATTTTCTTTCAGTGCTTAAAAGTTTCTCTTGAGTTCCTCGGGAAGAATTGCCTGGCTACTACTTGTTTCTAATAGCATTTTTTGTATTCCTAAGTAACTGCTTTTCATAGAGGTAGGTTATTCTCACAATAGCTATGCAAGCCAGAGCCTGTGGTTCAACCTGAAAGCTCTGGGATCAGACATAGGTCTATGCTGTGAAGTGTTTTGCTAGAATTGCCAATAGCAAGAGCCCGAGGAATTTCAAGAAATGCAGGTGTCTGTTTATGATTTCTTTATCTTCTCTGAATGTGAATGCATTCCCTTTAGCTATTGTGTGTATCATCCTTCCATTTAGAGTTATTTTCTTAAGTGCATCTGGAGGGCAGTGGAAGGCTTTTAGTGAAGCAGTATTGCATGCTTCAGTAATGCTGCATGAGAATATTCATTCAATGGTTTATGTAAGACGGAAGCAGATGTTTTTGACATGTCAGAAATGTAAGAACACTTTATCTTGGTGAACTGTTTCTATCAGTTCCTGCAGATATTTTACACCTGTGCACATCTCCAAAGAAAGAAAGTATTTAGAAGGAGTAGAGTTCTCAAACATGCTGTTGCTGGAGATGGAGGTCACAGCACCTCTGTGCACTTTGTTCTTAATACAACTGTAGATGGAACAGGTAGCAAAACCTATTATATTAAATCCTATTAACTGAATGCCTAGTTAGAAATATCAATTTTTTAAGGATTGCTGTATAGCTACTAGATACAGTGATTTAAAGGACAGTTATTCAGCAGCTTTCCCCAAAGATTTAAACTGATTTCCTTGTAATAACAATGGCACAATTTCTTTATCTTCTGCTATCACCTTTTGGTCCCCTTGCTAGGACGTAACATTTTACACTTTTTCTGTCTGTATGCATAGAGCCAGAAGAGTGATTAAGTCTCCTGCTTCAGCAGACCTATGAAAGGAGATACCATGATGTAAAAGAGGCTTTTTAAATCTTTCTTTCTAAGCTGTAGTTATCTGCATGCAACTGTATTTCTGAATGACTTCATTGCCAAGAAGTTGGAATATGAGGTAACTGACAGCGCTCTGCATCTGCATACCCTCACATTCTCATTTACATGCATGAAAGTGAGTGAGACAAATAAAATAAATGCGCAATTGCCATGGACCATTAAGGCAGCTGCACAGAATATCAAATTTTGGTGTTTGTGCGGGATCTGGAAGAACATGCAATATGTTTCTCTCCAAGTAGCAGTTAAGTTGATTAGTGGGCGACCATTGAAGTGGAGCACTGTAGAATCAATGGTTTGTGTTCAGGCTACTGGCAGCATCATGCAGCCATCCCGTTTGCTTGGCTGTGCACAGACTCTGCGAGGAGCACTGCTGGTTCCTTGCCTTGTGCTCCCCCTGAACACACTATGAGACACATGGGCCTGCACAGTGAAACACCTCTCAACCCCCGCCTTATGCACCATTGAAAGGAATGTTGCAATGAAGCCACTGCCTCCTTCCTCAGCATTCAGTCAAGTAAAATTTGCATTTAAAATAATGCTCACTAAGAAGTGCAGAAAACTCCCTCCTACCATAGGACAATATTTTGGATGGTATCAAGAATAATTTAAGAGTCTTTTGTGTGAGGAAGAGAAATTTTGGGACTATTCTTATAATTGTATTATCTTTCTTACTTGAAAAACAAGAAGTGTTCCCAAGGAAAACAAAAGGATGACAAGGGAAACTGTTTCTGGAAAATGTTTCTATTTCTGGTTCTGACTCTGTTTTGTGCCCTCTTTGTTGCAGAAATGCAGCACCTGGTCAGATGGGCTGCTCATACAGCTAGCAAGTCCTTCTTGTCTGGCTGTTAAAGACATTTATCTCAACACGTCAGTCATGGGTCACAACAAAGTAGTGAGATTTGCATACTACAGGTTTGTTTTGGCATAAAATGAAGAGGAAGTTTTTTTTTAAATTAAAAAAAGCTGAAGATGGAAATGACCCCTTGGGTGTGACAGGATCCATGTGTTTCTCTCCTAAGCACACATGGAGATTTCATAGAAGCAGACTGAGGTGAGGAGACTGCCAATCTCTTTCCCTCCAGCTACTTATTACTGAGATGTCTCCCAAACATGAGTAAGCTTCATGGAGTTCACAGTGGTCCTGGAGATGATGAGAAATCCACAAAGGTTTAACTTGCGTCCAATATGCCATGCACTCCTTCATTTGCCATTAATGACCTTTCCATTCAAAAAGGTTGAGAATTTTGTTTGATATTTTTAACCAATAAAAACATATATCAATAAAGAGTATCCTTTTCCTCACTTCCCACCCTCAGCATATTCAATGAAATAGTATCAACATGTTGAGCTGAGCAGGGAGTTTTCTTTTAGAGGAAAAGACTACGACATACCAGGGAATTTTCTGAAAATGTGAAACACTTCACAATATGAATCAACAATCTGATTTATAGTGTGTGCAATATGAGCCATGTCTTGATGTAAGATGTCGTTGTAGATGTCAGTGAAAGAGGAGAACAATGAGTGGAAAAGAGTGTGAGGAGCAAAAGCTGCAGAACTGAATCCAAGCCTTTTGTAAGTGGACATTAAAGCACTGATTTCACATAAATGATAGTATTCTGCTGAGAAGGACAAAATGGATATAAGGTTCTGACAGACTGGTTTTGTGCAACCTGGGATTCAGTCACTTGTGAAATGTCTTCCACACCGACTCAGAGAAACTGGTACCACAAGATCTGCTGCATAAATACTCCACCTGAGTTTCTCCCACAGCAACAAAGAGAGGTGACAGGGTTACTAAGAATGCGTCAGACCACTGAATTCTCTGTAAGTGTTCTCAGGACAGCATAGCAAATTTATAAATTCTCAACATTTTCTGGCAAACAGTTTTATAGCTAGAGTACCTTCACAGGTTCCACTCACAGCTATTTGCAAACTTCGTCATTAATGAGAAATATTATTTTAGGTTTGTGGGTTTTTTTACATTTGTAGAAAGGGTGCACAGTTGGCAAGGTTTTCGGAGCTTGTTGTTACTTTCCTAGAGCTACTCTGTACATTTTCAAATGAAGTATTTCTTCATAATAAGATATGTCAAACTTCATTTTGCAGTGAATCAAAGAGATTCTGCATTGAAGTGCCTGGGGAGGACTTTAGAAACTGAAGCGTGCCTAGGTTAGGTAGTTTGTCCTAAAACTCAGATTACACAGCAAAGATTCCCAGAGATGATAAAGGATATGCTCTGTAGAAAACAGTCTGGGATAATTAATACCATTCGATTACTTACTTGTTTTGTCACATTTCAGTGTTCTGGCTTGACAAAGTTCCATTGTAGCACTGCTCACATGCTTATGTTTACTTGCAAATGTGTATTTCTGGAACCCATCAGAGGCACTACCTGAATCTGAGATCTGATCTTATTTCTTACAATTAAGAGCCTCAGAGCCTGGTTTATGTTCCCTTGAAGGCTTCACAATACTCCCCCCAGATTCTAGAGGCAGTGATGTTAGTGTTTCAGAAGGTGGCAGTCTGCCCCTGAATCGTAAGTGAAAGCATGCTCCAAAGTCAAGGGAACCAGAGAGGTGGTGAACAGTAGATAAATCTCAATACTGCAAAGTGCTAAACACTCAAGAACTGCTCCACTAAAGTACTTAAAATGAGTGACCAGTCCCTTCCTGAAAATGGACCCATGCAAACATAATTGTTTGGATTGAGTCAAAGGCTTTGGTACATTAGAAAGCTGGGCTCATGCCTCCTTCTGTGTCACAAGATATATAGCTGGGTTGTTTTCATCAATTCTAATAAAAGTCTGCATAAATGAGTTTTTCTGAAGTGGAGTCAGCTTATCTGTTTATCTCTTTTCTTCAGCATGTTGGAAAGAAAAGGAAAGAAAACAAGTAACACATCCAGGATGTTATGAACAATTGACCTATATTTGAAAATTAAAAAAAATAACCAAAAAACAAAAAAAAAAAAAAAATCAAGTTTATGCAGTGGCTTAGTTTTTGAGTACTCAGATTAAAAATTAAAATCTAGGGAAAATGACCTAAATTTGCCTTATGAAGATTATCCCCATCAAATGCTTCAAGATACATACTGATAAATAAAGGCATTCAAAATCAACACTCTGAACAATATAACTGCCCTAGATACAGAATGATCTCAAATTTTGTCTCTATGTGTATAGCCATGTGTACATAAATACACAGGCATATATTTGCTGTTTTCATGTTTGTGAAAGAACTTTTGTCAGACATTAAATCCTGAGAGGATATTCAACACCAATCCCTCCATCGAAATTATGAAAATATAATGATATTAAGAGAAAAAAACCTGTAAGTATATTCTAACATTTTTACCATAGCTGTAAAAATTGTCATGTCCAGGAAAAGGAAGTCTCATCACTGAAATTTCAGTCTGTCAGAGATGAAAGCTAAATGTCTTTAATGAGATGCTCTTTTATAGACATGAATAAGAAGGAAGCTTCTATCCAGTTTTTTTTATCACCTAAAACATGTTTAGAACATATTTTCTATTATCATGAGTACCCAGTCACAAAGTGTGTTTGCTTCCCATCTCTTCCTATCTAATACTACTAAAATTGCACTGCACTGAAATATTTGCTTTTACATCTGTCTTCTGCACGAGACTGTATCAGTCTTAGGGTACTTTTCAAATAGCAGAGAGTAAAAACTAGTAAGTTACTGCCAAGAAAGGGTAGGCTCCCTACCTCCATTCTTTTTACAGCAAGAGACTTCCTTTTTTCCATATTTATAGAAAACATGTCTTCGTAGCAACGATTTCCCTCACCTCAGCTTTTCTTCTGTGTTTCATCTCAGGCCAGCCAGCATTCATTATTTTTCTGTGCATAGCATCAGATCCTTTAAAATAAAACAGATTTTGCAATTATTATGATTATTTTGGTGCTGTTACACAGTTTTACAAAACATTTTTTTAATATTATGAATATTAGGATAATACAAGAAAAAAAATACTGTTTATGCTGAGAAAAAAATCCATAAAGAAATGTTTTCTTTGAACAATACTACTGCATTAAAGTGTCATTGCAGAAATAGAACAGTTTCATATAAACATTAATCTTGTAGTGCAATAAAAATGATCAAATGCCATAGCAAAATGCACCTGACCACATATGTGAAATATTTCAAATACAAAGGAGGTCTGTAATATTTGTTTTGCTAAACTTAGAGCATAGAATAAAAAACATTCACTTCTGCATTCTCCTGCTTGCTTTTTTATTTCTTTACAAAGGGAGCATCAGTGCATATGAACAAAACTGTTCCACTCAGTAGGGCACATAACTCAGAGCATTCTGTCCCATTTTCAGTGACCTGGAAAGCACAAAGCCTGTCATGCTGGAAAAAGGGGTGAAACATAAAAAAGAAGAGAAAAAGATGAAAAGGAAGAGAGAGAAAGAGAGAGAGAGAGAGAGAGAGAGAAAGAGAGAGAGACAAAATACTTACCAGTCTAGCTGTATACAAATAGTACCTTCATCATCAACATACATTTGAAACCTATCAGTTTCCTTGGAGAAAGTGATTATCAAGGAAATAGAAGCATAGTGCTCTGTCTCACCATGGTCTCATTTGGGGAATCTTTGAGAAACAACAGTGATAATGAATTTGAAAAACAATGTCTCTTTTACTGTCATAACAAAATACTAATAAATAAAAGACAAAAAAGCCAGATGCTGGAGAAAACAATGGGACAAAACCTCTCATAGGAGAACTGTTATCACATAGGACACCACTGACTGAAGCACTATTTTACTTCACTTTTTTTTTTTTCTGAGGAGTATTACACAACATAATGAGACATTATTCTGGTTATACAAAATCAATTGGAATAAATTCCAGAATTATCACACAGTGTTGACAATTCCACACATCCACATTGAAATAAAGAAGACAATAGGGCTTCTTTCCAGTGCTTAACCTTTTCCATAGTCACCTTGTCACTAAAGGATACATGTTTCTTCTTCCCCTTTTCTCCTGTAGAATGACCATGTCACTCACCAGGCAAGAACTTAGCCTTCAGGGCAAGATGCAGGCACAAAAGAGCATCAGTTTGGTGGGAATTCATGGGATGAAGGGGAAGGGAATTTGAGCAGCAGTAATGTTGGGTAATGTAGAGATAATAGTACAGAGAAAGATCACTGACCAGGCATTGTATAGACATGACAAAAGCTTTGCTGACAGTGCTGGTGTTTCACAGAGTCTTCTTGTGGCACAGAAGGTCACAGGCAAAATTTAATGGAGCTCTCGCAGTGGCTATGGGACCAGTGCATGAGTCCTGTGGAACTCCAAGATGTGCAAAAGTGATTAGCCAAATAGCAGAGGAAAAGCTGTTTCTATAGCAAAAGGTTCCTCTGACTTAGGGCCATGATGATTATTTGTTACTGTCTGTTTTTAATGAGACACCTTGTTGGTGGCCAATGGAAAATTCTCAAGCACTGACAGCACAAGTTTGACTCGTGTTGTTCTGCAATGGAACAAGTGGAAATGAAGAGGTAAATTTCCAAAAAGGTGAGACTTGCCTTTGTCTCATACTTTGCAAAATTTACATCTGTAATTCAATTATGTATAGAAATCTGAATACTGCTACTCCTAGCTTCCAGATGGCCGAAATGTTAAATCATTTACATGGAGAGACATGTGCAAGCTTGTGACAGGACCTTTGACCCCTGATACAGCCAAAAGCTCATCTACTTTCCCCATGGCTAAGTCAAGCCAGAATAGCTTGCCTTATGGTGAATTGTGTTGGCTCAAAAACATCCTTAGCTAGCAATAAACACCCTCCTGGGAATGGATGTGAAAGGACAAGCAAAAATTCGTGACTGACAAACACAGCACTTTTACCATCTATAAAAGACCCACTATAATTTTCACAAAATCAGAAATCTCTTACACACTCTCTGAGTGTGTGGAGAGCTCTCCTCGAAGTTGAGATGTCAGCCTTGAGTTACTCTTCTAGAAGTTGAGTGGAAATGGGACTTCTGTACACCACCATCATTCGCTGGTACATTACATGGGCTCCTAATCTATACTATTTCTTTGCTAGCTGTAATATAGGTACCTTTATCATTGTGCACTGTCTTACATATGAACCTACTAGTAGTGTTTTCTTTTGTTTATCCCGTGTAGTAAGAAGTCTGTTTAATGTCTTATGTCTGTTTTTCTTGTGTCTATTCAATAAATAATTCATGTTGTAATAGACCTGATCGGTCATGATTAAGAACTTGCGAGTGAGAGTGGGTTCTGGGGTGCTGGCCATCTCCATAAAGGTGATGCCTACTGCCAGAAATCTGAGCAAAGGCAGAAGCCTGGTTTAAACTCTACCTCCCATTCGTAAACAAAGCTGAGCACATATTTCAAAACATAAAACACATTTTTCCTTCCAAACTGGGAAAGATGGTCTATCTAAATGTATCCATTGGTGACTGACACCTTCACTGTAAGTTATTCATATTATAAATCCAAATATTTGTAGAACTCATTATCCATTTTGTCTCATACTATAGTTAATACTTAAGTATTATGGTGCAGTGTAGTTGACACTGGCTTTCTGTATCTTACATCTTAGTTCTATTCTTACATATAGCTGAGAACTGACCACTCTTACTAAAACTATTGGCATTAGAAGTAGGTGAAAAAACAACAGTATGATAGAAGCATCAGAAGGAATCAGTACAATACAATAGATCTTACAAGGACTATGGTATTTTGTTAACTGTAAACCTACAATTGGTCATGTTTGTTTTTAAAACTCATGATATGTACAACAGCATGACATCTTCTTTATCATTCTTCTCATAAAGGTTATTCAGAAATAGGATCAACTTTATATTTAAAGTTATTAGCAACTATTCCTGCTTTTAAACTGGAGAAAAAGTGGCAGTTTTATTAAAAAAAATTCCAAAATAAAATTAAATTTAAATATTAAACCCAACAGAATTATACCACCAAAAATAAATAACTATCACTGATATGAGACTCTGTCTCATTCAGAAGAGCTGTGTAAAAATCTAAGACTCAACCATATCAACTAGCTTCTCAAAAAAGTGAAAAGCAATGTGATGTGGTTTTAAAATCAAGTGAAAATCAGATACATTGGGGGAAAATGGTGCTGGAATGGTGACACCTAATATATAAAAAGTCTATCCAAAATAACATCAATCAGTATTTAGGAATCTTTTACTGCTATACTGTGACGTGCTTGTGGGGGAAAAAAAGGAAGAGGTAGAATAAAACTTACTTTGAGACAGCAATTTGAAGAATGAAGAAGTGTAATCATGGAAATATAGTTTCTGATTAGCACATTATGTAAAAACATTGAAACTATGAAGAAGAATTTTTTTAAGTGTCCAGAGTCTGTACAAAAATCACAAAATGATATAAACCAAACTGAAGCCAAATACATAAATCGTGGCCTAGTAGCCATATTTGTAATTTTAAAATGTAATGTAACAAATTATGACTATATTGCTACACACGGTCTTAAAAGACACATGTAAGACTGGAAAAGTGAAATTTATCATAGTTAAATGTACAATGAACATAAGCAGAAAATTCTGTCAATAGAATATGTAATTATCAGCAGATTTCCCAAGACTTCTGACTGGTTCTACCTTCAATACATTCCAAAGTGTGTTGTCTTTGTCACGAAATTTCACATGAATTGTAACATACAGTAACCCACACTCCACTCAGCTCTGCAAAACCACTAGATGTGCATACTCTTGCACATTTATATAATTTAAAGAAATTAGCAGAACCCACAGGAAAGCGGTAATAAAAAAATAGTGTTAGAAAACAACATCTGGACAGATTCAAAACATCAAGCATTAGCTGATATTAAAATATTTCATTGTCAATGTCCTTCACACTCTCCAGAATATTGATTCTTCAGTTTAAGTCACTTCAGAAAAACCCATTATAAGAACAGAAATTGTCTTTTGAAAAATAATGGTTCTGTCTGGAAACATGTCCTTGTGGAGAGAGAGAATCGTATACCTGAGAAACCTTCAACCTCCTTCTCTACTTTAATTATCTCCTGTTCCCCTATATTTTTCTTGTATCTGTTATAAATCTTTTATATTATTTTCCTTTTTTCTTCACATTCACTCATTTATTAAGCTTCTCTTTGTTTCTTCATCTTTCACATGCCACACGTCACACTTTCACACATTTATCTTCCTTTGCACGCACTTTTCCACGATTTCCTTTTCCCTTGCCTTGCCTTCTCTTCTTTACCCTTCTCTTCCTTTTTTTTTTTCACTTATTACCTAATTCTTTGTAACTTTCCCACTATGTCTCTGCTTCTGAAAGGAATAATAACACCCCCAAGTCTTTGCAGTTTGATACTATCAAGTCTTCTGCAGTAGTTTTACAGAAATGGAAAGGACCCTTAGAAAACAGACTGACTAAAGAGTGGTTATGCTCCAGTCCTCTGCTCAATTCTGTTACTACTCAGCTTTGTGATTTTGGGTAAATTATTGAGCTTTGTTAACTTGCTACTTGTTATTTGCTTTCATATATGCACAGGTAATGGAAGGTAAATCCTTCAGTTTTAAATCTTTCTTTTTTTCTTTTTTTTTAAAAGTCAGTTTGGTTGACCAGATACAGACAAGAAATACTGTGCTCACTGAAGCGTGTCGTACCTGTACGAGAACCACGTAGGGTATTCTCCAGTGCTAGTTAGCACATTGATGATGCCTCAGGGCTGTTACAGAAACTTGTGTGAAGTATTTTCAGAGCCCTAAAGTGAGTTTGAGGACAGCCTTTCTGCACATGCTTGCAAGGACTGGGGATGCTTTCAGAGGGATCCCTCCTGCAAGCTGTCCAGACTGAGTTGGCAGAGGGAGAGACAAATGAGGGTGGTTATAAAGATGAATGTCCTTTGGAGCACGTTTTCCTGTCATGCCACCTGTGCAACTCCTAACATAGCCCAGAGCTGCCTCATGAGCAAGGCAGAATAAATAGTGAAGCAGGTTGTCCTCAAGGATCCTGCCAAGGATGATCTAGAAAACCACGGAATACTGTGAAGTTTGCTGTGAATGAGTAAATAGGTGGTTAAAGTGTTGTTAACACTGTGAAAAGTCAGGAAAGAGAATACTGTGAATAAATACCTGAAGTCATCTAGACATCTCATGGCACTTCAGTAAGTTCATTACCGTTCAAGTTGTTCTGAACTATATTTTATAGTGACTTCAATAGATTTGTGAATTTTTAACTTGAGAAGTATTTGTCTTGAAAAGGGCACAACAAATATATATCATCTCTGTGTCCTTGTCTTCTAGACTTCTCTTTCCTTATTTTTCTTCTTTTATCTGCTTTTTTTTCAAGTTGCTTGTATTCTTTCTTCAGTTTTTCTCATCTTTTTTCTCTCCATCTATTTTCTTCAAGATGTTGAAAAAAATCTTAATATGTGCTAATGAGTATTCGCAGGTGCATTTAAAATTTACCTAAGGAGGAGCAGAAAGAGTGGGCTGAGGAGAAGAAAGAGCATAGCTCAGTGTTGCTTCCAGGTTGAGCTCATTTCAATAATCAGCTGTGGTAGGTCATGTGTCATCTGTTGTGGCAAGAAGGAATAAAGCAAGAAATGCAGACAGAGTTTATTTTAATTTGTTTTCCATAAAGTAATGTTGAAATTCTACAGAACTCCTCAGACTCCCAGCAGAGCTGCTTGGTCACTGTGATATTTTTCCAAAACACAGTCATTACCTGTACCTGAAGATTAATTTTTCAATTAAGATAAAAACCAGTGGCACTTTTCTTTCCATGAATGAAGCTGGGAGCCGAGAGATAGCAGTCACATTCACTAAATGCAGCTCTGCTGGTTTGAGTCCCGCAAAATTCACAAAACAATGTAAATACCTCAGTCCCTCACAAAGCTCCATAAGGACGAGGCACTGCTGCAGCCAGTGTTGGAAGATGAAGAAGATGAAGAGAGAAGCCTGGTGTACAGCAGCATGCTGCAGTGCTTGTGCACGTCATGGGGCTCACTGATTTTGTGCCAGCTGTGTAGGATTTTTTGGGCATGATAGAAGGAGCCACCCTTGAAGCCCATGCCAGAGGAGACAGAGGCCACTGCAAGCCTTGTACAGAAAGGCTCCTCCTCCACAGGTGGCATGGGGAGAGGAAGGGCAACTGCTCTGTTACTGCAGAAGGGAAACAACAACATGGATGCCATGAAAACCGTGGCTACCGTTGTTTGTGCTGCAGTCCTCACCTCTTAAATGAGATAACACCTCTCTGGAGCCTCTGAGCAGAAAGCTGTTACTCATTAATATCTGCTCAGATGCTATAAAAGTCAAGGCCATAGAACTCCCAGCTCCTAATGTGAGGGAGACACTGTCTTCATGTGAATGAAGGAAGATGTCAAACTTCATCCCTTCCTCCCCACTGTAGTTTCCCTCCTGCATGAAAATTTCCCTTGAGAGTCCTTTTATCCTTCTTTTTTCTCTTGTGGTAAAATTAACTTCTGTTCGTCTGAACACCAAGATGCCAGCTGCTTCCCAATGAAGGGACAGAAAGCAGCAGACCTTTTCTAAAAGCTCAAGTCAAGCTATAATTGACAAGGCAGGTTCCTTCTTCTGTGGATTACTGGTTGAAATGTTTTGGTGACTTCTCTACTGAAAGGAAAGCTCTGAATATATGTGTCAAAATAAATCTCACCAGATCCCAGTCCCACTCCTTGTTTACTCAGCCTCCTGGGAATCTCACTGGCAGGCTACTGAGACTCTAAGATACAGAGCCCAGGCATGTGGGACAGCCCCATTGTACAGACAACTGTCACTGGCTGCCAGATGGGGATCCAGGAGCTAGATTTGGCAAGAGGTGGAGTTCTCAGATATGTTTAACTGACATCGATCCTCAGTGAGCCCTGTCTCTGTTCACAGGTGGATATCTTTGATCTGCAGCACCTGCTGAGCAGGATTCCCGGTGTGCTGGCAGGAATTTGACAAGTTTTGGATAGCAACCTTCCTGATGGTCCAAGTTCCTTCAAATTACTGTCTGCATTTTGGTTGAAGCTTGCAGAATTAGAACCCTCCTCGCAAAACATTTTGGTCTCAACAACAGCCTTAGCCTAAGAGGTTTCTGTCACTGAAATCCAGATACAGAAGGATTCTGCTGTCTGGGCAGGATGGGATTCCTGGTAGTTCCCATTCCCACAGACTGTCCTCCTATGGGGCATCAGAGAGAGGGTGTGCCACATTGTGGGAAAGGATTTAACCTCCTCTCACTCTTCCACAACAGGATAATTTCCAGTCCTGCACATATAAGGATCTAGATCTGCATTTATAATTACATATTTAGATTACTGTCACTATATAATGTGTGAGCTCTAAGTAATTTATGTATTTTTTGTCACACCTTTCCTGAACCTGCTACCTGTTTCACAAAGACTGAATCATAAAGCACAGATCCTTAGACAGGAATAGGTGCTGAATAGCACACAAATCTCAACACAGTGCCCGTTATTTAACCATCATTTTCATATTCCTGTTTTCACAGCTTCTACCAGCATGTTTTCTACTTGCAGTCTGTTTCCTACCCTGAGAGATCAAACGAATAGTTGCCAAAACTGTAGTCTTGTGAACAGTTCCTTCCTCAAAGCTGTTTCCACCTATTTTGCTGTGGAACAGAAGGAAAATACAGGGTCAATCCAACCTTGTCTTGAATTTTGTGCTGAGTACCAGTACATATGCATTGAAGTACTTTTCTTCAGAAAGCTGTGTTCTATTGCTTTGTTTGGGTTGAGTTATATGATTTTTGTATTTATTTGTTAATAATAGACTCTGTCTATGAATAATTCTAGGAGTTGCTTAAAATATTTCCATAACAGTATGTTATTCAGACTGTAGCAGATACTTGACTTACTGGAATTATTATAGGAACATCATTGATACATTCCATATAGACCTGAGAATATCTTTCATAATAACTTCTCTCTCTTTCACTTTCTGTAAGAAAAACTGACTAAGTTTTTTGCTTCTGTGCTGTCTGGAGGGATGGTTCCATATAGCATTTTTGCTAAGGTAGGAATTTTAATAGAACAAGCTTTGACAAGTAAGTGGTGTTCGGAAAATCTGGGGAAGTGTTTTCAAATAGCCCATGTGTATGAAAAATATTGCTTCAACCACAGTTTTGATACATTTTCATGCAATACTTTAAGATGCTTTCAGAGTTCTAATTATCTACCCTACTTCCTGCACAGCCAAAGGATCTCAAAAGCAGCCTCTTCTTATTTAAAGTTGGTGAAGATTTCTATATTAGTACCTAACAGAATTGCCAAATCAGGAATTTTCTTCTACCTTCTCTGTTACACTGCAGAATGGAATAATTGAGAAATCTTAGGCACTTACCATGTTTTAACACAAATCCATGTGCATATCACTGTAGTGATAAGTCTTGTCAAGGAAGAAAGGATGAAACTTCTAAGCAAGCTGAAATTGAAAACATTTGAGCAACTGACGCCCTCTGATTATCCTAACATAAAAAAAGATCCACTTCGATTCTTCTTGGCACCTGTTTAATGAAGAGGAACTCGATACCTTTCATGGAAACAAATTTTCCATCCAGTCAAACATTTCCTAACTCTTAATTATCCATTAAGTTGGCTAAAACTTCAATCCAATTATGCAGCTTCTTGGCTAACTCGTAGTGTTTCTTTCTTTCTTTTTTTTTCTTTTTTTTTCCTCCCCACTAGCACTTTTATAGTCTTGTCTAGATTCTTCCCTCAACTTATGTCCTGAAGACTTTCTCACATTCAGGAAGAATAGTGGTTGCAGTTGTTGAGAATAGGAAGAATATTTGACTGCAGGAAGCATATAGCTAGCAGCTGAGTGAAGCATATGTCACTTTCTCTTTCAACTGATTCACACTAGATTTTGAAGAGTACTACAAGTTCCAGGCCTTTGAGACCATGGGGTGAAGGAACAGTTACGCATCACCTCCTTTTCTTTTCCTCAATTGGCCCTCGTATCTTTGTTGCATTGAACACAAGCATCCTGCCTTCACTCTTAGTATTCATCTCAGCTTATGTTCTCTGCTAAGCTCTTCCTGCGAATTCACTCTCAAACTGACAATTATGACAAAATCTATCTGAAACTTTTAAAACAAGAAGTGCTGTTGCTCATGCCACCCCCTGAGACACTCAGAATAAATATCTTAAAGCAGCTCTATTAATTAACTCAGAACCTTTACCAAAATTTGTTTGCCAATATACCCACAGTAAACTTCGAGGTTTGTTCAGCAGAAATATTCTCATTCCTTCTTAGCCTGTTTGGAACTGATTTTATAGAGAGCCTAACACAGTGGGGACACAGTCACTGAGTGACATGTCCTTGTCTAGGCACTACAATTGCTATATTATAAAGGTAGACACATGAGACACAGGTCAGTTGCCTAAATAATCTAGAGACACCTGTAATGCTAAGTATCTGAGATGTAAGCATAAGACTCCAAGCATGGAGATCCCACAGCTCTCTGTGTGATCTGTTCCTGTGTTTGAATATTTTCATGGTAAAAAATGTGCACTTTGTGAAAAATTCAAAGAATTTCCTACATTGCAGCTTGTGACTTGGTGTCTCTCATCCTTTCACTGTGTGTCCCTTGAAGAGATTTTAGCTTCTCCTTCTCTTCACTGTCATATTAAACAAGTTTTTCCAATATGTCTTCAAATCTTTGTCTGAATGGGTCTCTCAGTCTCTCCTCATGCATCATATGTTTTGGTCCCTTATCATCTTGGAGGCCTCCCCTGGCCATGCTCCAATGTGTCCATGTAACTGTTGTGAGAAGAAATGGTATGTACTCCAGATGTGGTATTACAAGTGCCAGGCAGAGGGGAGAAAACACTTAGGCTAACGTGATGGCCACACTCAGTGGAGACGCACCACTGGCTCGTGTTCACTTTGTTGTTGACTGAGTCTCCCCAAGTTGATATGTTTGTTTTTTTTTTTTGGCAAAGTTTTTTTTAGGCCAGTCAACCCCCAATCTGTGTTGCTGGAGTAATGCTCTCCTTGGCGCAGTACTTTGTGCCTGCTGCAAAACATCACATTTTACTGATGTTAACTGTTTTTTACTGCACTGAAACTGCATTTCTTAATGTGGGAAGAGGACCCTTATTGCCACTTTACTCTGGAAATGCAAGCAGTATCTGTAGTAGTAGATAGATAGACACCAAAATGAAATTGTGAAAGCTTTGTAAAATACTAACTGATTATCTCAGAAAACCAGTAATTGCATTTCCCAGCCTGGTAAACTCATGGGGTTACCTTAAAACAAATGTTTTCATTAGCTAACCAATAGGAAGAAATGCTTTCAGGGTGGCCTGTGGACTATGTTTGACTCCTTCTTTCAACCTCCTTCACCGTACTCTCTTGTAAGTTTTTAGTTGCAAGGTAAATGCCAGGAAAGAAAAGGTGATCATAGCAAACACCTAATAAAAAAGCACAAAGAGACAAAAAGAAGAAAGAACAGAGGCTGCAGAGTTTCAGTGCAGGCATTTGCACACAAAATTTGGTTCAAAGTTAGTAAAAGATGCTGCCAAACTTAATTATACTCAACATCACAGATCCTACTCTGGTCCCTGGAGTTAGGAGGCATTTGATCACAACCAAGATTTCACCCACTTTCAGTAGGAGAAAGCTATAGTGGCTTTGGATGCAAACTGGTGGATCTGCCTTGGGAAGGATTTGGTGAGCACAAAGCTTGTATGACAGGTCTTCACTTGACATATTGCTCATAATATGGAATAAAAAACTTTCCCAGGTGCTATTACAAAGGCATGATCCACATTTTTATAGAATGTTTTGGGTTGGAAGGGACCTTAAAGACCACCAAAAGATCACCAGTTCCAACCAGCCTTGCATGGACCAGGGCACTTACCACTAGACCAGAGTCAAGAGGTGTTTTGCTCTGTAATCCTAAGAGACCAACATGTGTGAATAAAAAGTGCCAACATGGCATTATAAGATACTAGGCAGAAATACCTATGCACTAAAACTATTAATAAATCTAGTAAGAAAATCTTCACATTTTTCATAATCTATTTCCCTTATATTATTTATTTGTAACTAATTCTCAAAGAGTTATGATTGTGGTTTCTTTGTTGCTTGTCCTGGATTTTAGCCAAAGTCAAAACCTATAAGCAGGATAGGCCCTGATAGGCAGAGTGAGTCATTCCTTGTATAATAGAAATTCAGGTTGAAAAGGCTTATACAAAACATTTACATAATGCTTTCCCTAGGAAAAAAAATTCAAAATACACAGGAGAGTCCTGTTTAAAAATTCTAGACACAAAAGCAGATGTTGATGTCAGTGCAGGTTGCATTCGGTAAAAGCCATTTTCTTTGTTGAAGCATCATATAATGTCACTCAAAATTTGGTGTTATTTATATTCCTCAAACAACTAATGCTGTAGATCAGGCTCCTCTCTCCAGTGTAACTCCAGTTATGCCTTATTCCAAAATACTGAACTTAGCACAAGCTCCATAAAAGTGTATTTTTTAAAGTTCATGATTTAACTTTAACTTCTCAACATGAGTAAAAATTCTGATTGAAAGCAGAGGAATAGGACCACCTTTTGGAAACATGTTGACAATTTTTTTTAAGGCAGAAGATTCTGAAGTTCAGATGGCATGAATCAAAGCACTCATTGTGAGGAAAAATTACACGATTTAGAAACTAAATAAATTGAGAGAAACATTTTGACAGAATATTTAAACTTTAATCTAGTTTGGGAGTGATGATAAATAGGAAAGAGGTGAAGTGAAGGAAGAAGAAGGAAAGAGAGTCTAGGAGATTTGGTAGTTTGTCTTTAAGTAGTCTGAATTTTAAAGCACTTAGAACTCAATTACTGCTGCTTTAAAAATAAAGGCCTTCTTTTCAGTGCTTTCACTTGGATTAGAGAAGATTTATTCAGCCACAGTATTTCCCTGATAAAGAAAATTGAAAACTATTTCAACCATCCAAGCTCCAGAGAAAGGTAGGAAACACAGAACCATGATGCTTCACACCTGGCACTTTCAAAAATATCTCTTTTAATTGAATTTGAAACTGTACTTAGAATCTGAGAGACCTGGAATGGAAGCCCTCTGAGAGCTACTTATGATTTCCTGATCATGTGGACTAAAGTAAGCTGGTCCAGCAAGTCACAAATTACTGTATCTTTTGTCCCAACTACTAGCAACAGCAGGTAAAATTGATAAATCCTTGCTCAGGTTGAAAAATTATGTAGAGACTTTGTTAGAATGATATCCTTTCAGCAGAAAGCACTCCATCCAGCACAGAAAATGAGAGCATGACCACACTGAAAGGACTCTACCACTTCAGCATCTTAAATTCCCAATAAAGGAATGCCAACTGTATTGTTATGTCTCTTTTCTTTTTTTTTTTTTTGAGCAGCCTCTACAAAATCATGCAACCTTTCCAAACACATGCACGTACTTGACATGCCATCCAGAAGAAAATATGCTGTAGTCACAGACAAGTTACAGACATTGACTCAGAGACCTAAATAATGTGTCAAGAGACTGAGCACAGACACTTCCTAAGCCAGGTTGAAGAGGTGTGTGTTTAAAGCCATCTCTGCCTCTTAGTCATACATACTGTCTGTGCAGCTCTGAAACACGTACCTCTGCAGAGCTTGAAACCACTGTAAGCACACAGGCTACTATCACTACTATTCTTAAAAACAAAAAATTTAAAAAATTGTGCAGAAACAAAGAATTTTGGGTAGTAAAACATGGAAAAATGGACAGAAAAAGAGGTAATATTATCTTCCATCACTTATGTCTCAATCGACAAAAATGTGAGACATATTTTTTATGATGACTTTAGGCTGCAGAATAGTAGGCATAGGTAGCTCCTTAGAAGCCACAGAATGAAATGAGTGGATTAAATTGCTGATTTAGTCATTATCTGTACTACAATCTTTTTTTCCCTCAAGTACGAACAAGACCACACCCCTGATTCACAGAATTGTTTAGGTTGGAGGGCACCTTTTGAGACCATACGTATAATCTAGAACAGAAACTGCATATCTAGACCGTGGGACTTCAGTGCACAGAACTGTGCTTTAGGCCATCATTTACATGGTTGTTATATGTGGCTGTGGCCCAGCCCACCTTTGGGCTGAGGATGAATGACATCCAGTGGGTGGATTTCCCCGCCCAGGACAGTGGGTCCGAGGGTGAATCGGAGGGCGGTGCCATGGCTGGCACTGAAGTCTAGGCCACAGCCCCCTGGGTGTCTCCTGAGTTAACGAACTCCTCCCCTGTTCCAGAAAGTTGTGTGTTCTTCGGTTGTTGATTGGTTTCCCCCTTTATGCTTATGTATTACCGCAATTGCCTATGTAATTAAGTTCTGGAAGGTTCAGTTCTACTGTGTTCCCCATTGGTTTTCTCCAGTTTGTCCCGCCTTATCTATTCCCTAATTGGACACCTGTCACCCCTTGTCATTCCCTTGTTGGCTGCTTTCCTTGTACCGCCCTTTTCCGCCCCCAGTATAAAAGTTGTTTTCATCCCTTTCCCGGGGCTCTTGGTAGCACCCCCTTCAGCCTCCCTGTTCTCCCGACCCCGGGTCGGGGAATAAAGCCTGGACTGTGGCTACTTTGAGTCCCTCTCTCCTCCTTCGCTCTCGCTGGTCGCTACAATATCATCGGCTGCTGCCAGCTCCTCGCAGGGGGCACAGAGCAGACTGCTCTCTAACGGGAGAGCCTTCACCGGAATACAAAGCAGCTGAAAGTTCTGCTGGACAGGGCACTCACTGCCAGTCGCCTGCTTGGCCTCCGGGCGGCCAGCGGCCAGCGACAGTTACACTTAGCAAAATTACAGAGTGTGTCCAAAACAGACCTGAAAACAAAAGCAATAAACTTAATGAAGCAGGTATTTCCATACGAAGCTTGAGATGTTGATGATCTCCTGCTTATAAGAGTTTCAGTTAATGTTTATACATGCATTTCACTGTAGCTTTGTTCTCACGATTGGTCTGTCATAATTATTTAATTAATATCCAATTTTTTTGGTGTGTTTTTAAGAAGTTTTTCATGTCCTTAACAACCTACAGTGTTTAGTTAATGTAAAAGTTTCCATTTAGATGATATTTTAGTACTAGTTAGATGATTATGCTGTAAGAAATTGAACAGCACCAAATGAGCCTCTTCAGTACTAAGTGAAGGTTTCAAATGTGTTTTCCTTAGTTACTGTATTTGATCTGAAAGACAAATGGAGACACCTCAAGCAAGGAGATAATGGATTTTCTTTAAAATAAAAGAATTCTTGTACTGTTTTTTAGAATCTCCATTTAGTTTTAAGAAAATATAGCTACTTCACAGTAGCTATACTTTAGTATTTCTTACATACGTGAAGGCAGCTTGGGTTTCTTTTCTAAAGGTTTGATCCAATGCTTTCCAAGCAGATGGAAGCATTTTCTGCTGGCTAGTTTTTGAAAATCTGAACTGTAGTTACTGATTTGTATATTATTATTGTTTGTCAGATGTTCTGACCAAGACAGAATAAATGTAGAAATGCCATCTACTGTGATAATAAAAAGAAGAAAGCAAAACATGACTCCTATACAAAGAGCTTACTGTTTTTCTACCATGATACCTATTACCTGTTTTATTCAAATTCATAATCCGTAGTGTTCAAAGCTAACTAGTGCAGACCAAAGATGACTAAACCATGAAGTGTATTAGGTATGAAGCTACTAAAAAATCCTTGAAATGTAAAATATTTCCAAGATTAGGGTCTTTGAAACCAAATTGGTTCTTTTCTCTCTGTTTTAACGTATAGCTTAAGCTGTACCGAACATGATCCATACAAACTGTGCAGTATATACAGTTAACCACAATTCAGAAAATTAGCAAAATAGAACACAATAAATAATATCAACCAGCAGAAGCAGCAGCAAATAAGCTCATTTCCACAGCAGGATGCTCCAAGTGTTTCAGAGAATAAAGAACGTTTCAGCTACAGGTGAAATGAGTAATATTGTGCTGTGCTAACCAGGTTGAAATTAGCTTCCCATTTTTCATGTCCTTCCTCATAACCTACAGAAAACCACCTAATAGACTAGGATTTCCATATGTCATTGTAGAGGTCTGAGAGCTTGCCATCAAAAAAAGCCTTTATTTAAATCAGAAGAGCAATTTATACTGTGCAATCTTCTTCTCCTCCACTGATTTTGTACTGTTTTGTACAGAAAAATTTTTGCCTAAAAACAAATTATGGAGAGTGTTTCTTATAGTTTTTTTTTTTTTTAAATGGAGAAATCAAAATACCTTTTTTGTAAGAATAATCTTTCCAAAACTTGTGTTGAGGGTTTTTTATTTATTTTAATTTTTATGTTTAGTAAAAGTCAATGAAAAGCCAGGACCATGGCTTCCCACATATAAAATTAAAATACAGCAAAGCCCTGTAGTCTCTGACTTTCTCAAAGACTAAAAAATTACATTTTCCTCAGGCTTTTTTATTGCTACAAAGAATAGTTTTCACAGAACATATCTAGCCATTCCAATTCTCTTTGTTAGCATATATACATAGAAACATGTTGTGCTTATTTAAAAAAAAAATTGTTTTCTTTTATTCAGCATATTTTAATAACCTGGTGTGCAACCTCCAAGCTTGTTTTGTTTGTTTCACTAAAGAAAATTCTCCAAACGTCAAGAGAAAAATAAGGAAATACTCCTTATGAATACTGCTACTACTAAGAATATAAGAAGCTGGATCACATTTCAGAGGCAAGGATCATTGTAGTGTATCATTCACAGTTTGAGGAAAGCAGTTTTAGTGTTCACTCTGCCTTGCTTGCTGAGTTGCTTCTTTGTTTGTAGAAATAACGACATGGTGGGAATTGACAAACCCTCAGTATACCCACCTTATGTTTAGGTTTCCTCCTAGCTGGCTTGCAACACCTGCCTTGTGTATCCTTACTAATTTTGAAGACAAACTTTTTCCTTCCTATGACTCCATGAGAAAACTAATGATCCAGTTTGGAAATTTGGAGCTGGGTCAGTTAAACTGTACCATTTAATGAAATTTAAGCAATTATGTTATTCTGAATTTCAAAGTATCCAAAAGAATTCTATGAATGACTTCACTGAAATTCTCACCAGTAGACTAAAAACTCAATAGAACTAACTTTGCATAATTTTTGCTATTGCCACAAAATTTACTCTTAAAGGAAGTTTGCAGAAATCCTGTTTAAACACTTAAACCTAGATTATTTTGCACTAGATTCCCAGTCTTAAATTATTCTGTGTTTGTAACATTACTGGCTAAAATGTATGAGTAGTTCAAATTTATAAGTGTCAATTAATAGCGGTATCTTTTTGCTACTAACACACTTGCTGCAAGTGATTTCCTGGCACTGATGTGCAGCACATATGCTTCTTCTAAAATAACTAAGAAACAATCTGCCTAGAAATTATCTACCCCTGGCTCTATAAAGGACTGTTCATCTATATTACCAAAACTGACAGCTGGTCCTAGCCTATTTAAGAAAAAACCTAAACCCCACTATTTTCATTACTGTTGCTGTTATTATGCAGACACTTAAAAGAATGCAAATTCTATCAAAGAACCAGCTTAGCATAACCATTCCTGTAATGAAATGTTATCATCCTAAATAATTTTATGCAAACTACATGATGAAACTGTATAACAAACCCAGTACTTACATCCATTGCTGACTTTATGAATAAGTAACTTGTTCTCATCTCTTACATGCATGCTTTACAATAAAAAAGCCATCTGCCACCCATCACAAAAGACTATCATGTATTTTTGGACCCATAGTGATAGGCAGGTGTCTACCCACCATTAATTGGCTTCCACATTTTGGACCCACATTGTGGGCCTTGCTAAATATTTGCTACTTTATCTAAAGCACCCAATTTTCCACCAGATAACTTTTGTAATGAGTAAATGTCTGACTCTGGATCCGCATATGCACCAATAATATCATTGTCATATCAACCTGCTGCCTGCTAGCAAGTCACAAAAACTGTAGTTTGAAAAGGCATAAAACAAAACAGCCTGTGGAGACCCCAGTTAATTTTAATTCTCTAGTTACAGTATAAGACAAACCACTGGAATTCCAGTTTCGTACTTGCAAAAATATGAGGCTGAGAAACATGTATTTTCCTTTCTCCCATTTGCACCTCAAAGAAAGCAGCATTTCTTGGGCCAGGGAGACAAATAGAAAATTTTGACATAACAGAATGCCCATGTTGGATTGAAGCATCTTGGAATTGAGTCCCAGCTCCAGGGATAATTAGTTATACAAAAGAAAACCACTTCCATAGGAACAACAAAGAGACATTTACTTTATATGTACTTCACTGTTCAGGACATTTTCTGAAGAGGCAAATTCTAATCTGTTCCCCAAAGTAGGCAAATGAGGATGTGAGGATATGTTTCTGCCACCCTACATAAACATACAGAGAAACAAACAGAAAAGGAAAAAGAAAGGAGCAGGTAAGGCTGTCTGTATTTGTCTGTGTTTGACACAAAACGGGACTGGTGTGGCTTAGCAGAGAGACTTGTTCCTCTTGGCTGTTTAGGGTCAAAGCATGGACTTGGCTACCTAGATGGCAATTCAGAGCACTTTACAGAGGCACCTGACTAAATCATGCTCTCTCCTCTTGCTATAGAAATGTAAATTAAGCGCATAAAGTAATACTGCCCTTAGCTGAGCAATGTTGGGCAGTATGACAACTTTGGAGAGAAAAGCAGCAAAAAAAGAGAATACTTTCATCCAGAGTATCTATTGTCTCTTTCTCTCACATTTTTTTCTAAATCTAAAAATAGGTACCGCAGATAGATATTTAGCTCCTCTTCCCTTCAAATCAATCTCTGCCAAGGTACATCTCAGATCACCTGAGGAAATTACTTTTGCATAGATTGTCTTGATAAAGATGATCTTCAAGGCAACCATACAAAGCAGAGAGGATCTATTTCTTTGTCTGTGTGAATTGCATGCATTATTCATAGGAAAATATTAGCATAAAAGTTGGGACCCAATTTAAATATCTAAAAGCTATAAACATTAATTTAAGTCATCATCCTAAGCTCCCTTTATAGCTAGAGCCCTTCAGAATGACCACTACATTGGATGGTGAGGGGAAGATTCACTTGTCAGAATCCAGGTATCTGCTGTTACTTTTGGCACTTCAGATTACCAGGGTGCATATCACATGGGAATGAGTGTCCCCCCTACCTTGCAACCCATTTGACAAGCACATGCAGATATTTGGATCTCAAGAGGCTCAAGATAACTATTTCGGGGAAACCAATTCTTCATTTTTGCTGACAATAAGATGAATTACCTGATAAAAAGGCCTGTTTCCATTGATTATAAAATAAATCTGTAGTAATCTGTTTTGAGCTAGATGCCTAGCTCTTAGATGTCTCAGTGAGAGCAAAAGAATCTCAACTTCATGAAGCTTTGGTATTACATAATGAGGTCAAATGAACATAAAGAAATGCTGCACTGTGATTTTATATACACTACTAGAAAAAAGTGTTATGGTCAACAGTGTGGGGGGTTTTATTTCATTAAAGATGTATCTGCTGCATTTTGAGAGGTCATAACCATCTCTTTTCCCAAGAGCTTCTATAATAATTTTCAAAACACTAGTATGGAGTTTTGTAATGTATTTTGACTGGCAGTGGTGGATGTAAATGAATTTTTTTTCCCATTATCTCTGCTTAAAGTGTAGAAGATGAGGATACTGTTATACTTTTTGCATTTGAAAGCAGCAGGATAATAAAATAATTTATTCATTAACAATTGCATGCAATAACCTCAGATTTATGGATTTTAAAATTTATTTCAGAGGGTGACAAAAAATGCTTTTCTGTGTTAGCTTTGCTTTTTTTCAGTTACACATTTCTTAACCTTGGATTGTATCTCAGCAGTATCAACTGCCTTAGTGAATATTTCATTGCCACTTGCATAGATATTCTGTTCATTATGGCACGGTCTCACACTATAGGTAGGTCAAAGAAATATATATACGCACAGATATTGAGAAATAAAGTTGTCAGCATCATTCAGTATGTCATACAAATATTTCTCTTAGGAATTATCTTCTGCTTGGTGGAGTTTTGTATTTGTATTTGTCTCCTTTCTGATAAAATGCGAAATTATATAAATTCTGTTTTTCTCCCAGTGTCTGCAAAATATTCTAATACTGTTGTGCTTTTTGTACTTCCTCTACCACGTATCTCCTTCACCATTTTCTGAATCTCATTAATGTTTATTCCCTACTTTACATTACTTTTTACCACCCTGATGCACAAACCTGGGCTTGCTGCACACTTTCTGTGGTCTGCTTCTATTTTTTCAATCTATGCAGAACTGCATCTTTAATTAACATAAAATATTAAAAATAGCGCAAATATTTACAAGAATGATCTAGGTTCTGGAGGTGTTCATTTTGGGATTTACACCATATTCATTTTGGTAGAGGAAACAAACATTTTAGTTGTTTTTCTGACTCGCATTCTTTATTTAACAGTAATCGATATTAAAATATCTGATATTTGTCTATACACAACATGGTTGGACTAGAGAGAGAGAATAGGACTCCAATTGTGCAATCAATCCTTTAAAAACACCTTAAAGTCTTCTGCTGTCTTTAGATGGCCAGATGAGTTGGATTTAACCCAAACAGAGATTTCTTGCAGTTCTTTACCTGGTACATACATGCTCCTTATGGCATTCTGTGGTATCCTCTTTTATCTCAGAAGAATGGGAACAATTTAGCTAAAGTTACCAGAATATTCGTCTATTTTTGTCCCTTTCAGAAAACTAAGTTAGGGGAAAAACAATCTCAGAGAAAGAAAACCACCCCAAAGAAAAACAAAAAAGTGTGTGTATTAGGCAGAAGCTGTCTTGCTATTGAGGCACCATTCTTCTCAACCTATAGCATAGTTTCCCCTATTGTATTTTAAATTTGTAAATTAGCATGATCAGTAAATGAGTATGTCTCAGTATATTTGGATTTGGTCAAGTTTCAGCCCACACTGTTTAAATCACAAAACGTAAATCTGTAACAACACTGTCTCTCTATTTCTCTGTGTGTTTTCTAGAGAACAGAAGTTTCAGAAATAACTTTCTGGACCACATTAGTCACAAACACCTTGTTTTTAAATGCTATGTCTTTTAGATACCAAGAGGGAATAACAAACTCAGCAACATTCCCAGTGTAAATGCTTGCCTCTGCATGCCAGTAAATTTTTAACCATTTCAGAAGTAGATATCTCCACTGGGAAAAATAAAGATTTTGCTCCCATTTGTTCCTGTGTGATTCTTTGCTTTCCTGTTTCCTTACTTTCTTGCAGGAATTACATCCCAGTCTTTCAGGAACTTCGATAGATGAAAAAATGATGTCACCAAAACACCCTTTACATGGAAGACTTCCATTCCTTGCTAGTTTTGCAGCTTACCATTCCAGGCAAGACTAATTTCTTCAGGTGGCTGTGTCACATAGTTTGCCCCTATCCTTTGGAAACAGAAAAAAAGAAAGTGTGGCAGTTCCTGCATCAGGAATATTAATAGAAAATTGAAATTAAATGGTAAGTTGGTTGCATTGCTGCAGCAACACAGCTTGCACATTGGAAGGCTAAACTGTTCCCAAACTGTCCTGTGGCAGGATAAATCCCGGCTCTTGAATGAGGATGCTTTAAAATTAAATACTCTACAGCTCAAGTAAAGGAGAAGAAAACAAAGATCCTGACTGGGAAAAGATGGCAAACTGTCTCTGGGATGCTGTGTCTCATCAGTCATACCCCACTTCAAGACCCATTGTCACACAATGAGATCATACAGACAACTTACCCGAAATGCACTCTTTTGTTAAATTAGTTTTCTTTTATTATCTGTAAAATAGTGAGATTATGGTGGCCAACCTGATGCCCCCAAATACTCATGCCACTGGCTGTTTCTGACCACTCCCATCAGAAAAGACTGAATTACTAGGAATATGGAAAGGACACTGCTGAATATCTACCTGCTACTGACAGAATATTAATTATTTTTACTTAATAAATGAGTGCTAGACAATCTAGGCAGCATAAAGGGCAATGCTGAAGCAATTCCAACATGGCAGATGGATAGATTTTCACAGAATCATAGACCAAGCTGAGTTGGAAGGGACCCACAAGGATCATCGAGTCCAACACTCAGTCCTGCACAGCACCATCCACAAAAGTCCCACCATGTGCCTGAGAGCTTTTTGAACTCTGTCAGGCTAGGTGCTATCTGTGACCACTACCCTGGGGAACCTATTCCAGTGCTCAACGACCCTCTGGGTGAAGAACCTTTTTCTAACATCCAACCTAAACCTCCCCTGACACAACTTCTGGCCATTCCCTCGGGTCCTGTCACTGGTCACCACAGAGAAGAGATCAGTGTCTGGGCCTCCTCTTCCCCTCACGAGGAAGTTGTACAATGCAATGAGGTCTCCCCTCAGTCTCCTCCAGGCTGAACAGATCAAGTGGCCTCAGCCGCTCAACATATGGCTTCCCCTCAAGGCCCTTCAGTATCCTTGTGGCCCTCCTTTGGACACTCTCTAATAGCTTTATATCTTTCTTATATTGTGGTGCCCAAAACTGCACACAATATTCAAGGCGAGGCTGTCCCAGTGCAGAGCAGAAGGGGACAGTCCCCTCCCTTGCCTGGCTGGTGATGCTGTGCCTGATGCACCCCAGGACATGCTTGGCCCTCCTGGCTGCCAGGGCACTGCTGACTCATGTTCAGCTTGCCATCGACCAGGACCCCCAGGTCCCTTTCCATGGTGCTGCTTTTCAGTATCTCATTCCTCAGTCTGTACCTACATCCAGGGTTGCCCCATTCCAAGTGCAGAATCTTGCACTTTCCCTTGTTTAATTTCAAATGGTTGGTGACTGCCCAGCCCTCTAATTTGTCGAGGTCTCTCTGCAGGGCCTCCCTGCCCTCAAAGGAGCTAACAGCTCCTCCCAGTTTTGTATTGTCTCTGAACTTGCTCAGTATCCCTTCCTTCATGTGTCTGAGTCACTTATGAAGATGTTGAAGAGCACAGGGCTGATGATGGAGCCCTGTGGAACCCCACTAGTGACAGGACACCAGTCCGATGTCACGCCCTTCACTGTAACCCTTTGTGCCTGACCCATGAGCCAGTTGCTCACCCATGGCATGATGTGTTTATGTTATGATGTGTCCAGGTCTGTGCTGGACGTTTTGTCCAGAAGGATCCCGTGAGAGACAGTATGGAAAGCTTTACTGAAATGTAAAAAGACCACATCGACTCTCCTCCCTTGTTGAACTGGGTGGGTTACCTTGTCATAGAAGGAAATCAGCTTTGATAAGCAGGACTTTCCTCTCATGAAGCTGTGCTGGCTGTGACTGATGACTGCGTTGTCTTTCAGGTGTTTTCCAGAACCTCCCAGAATAATCTTCTCCATAACTTTACCAGGCACTGAAGTGAGACTGACAGGCCTGTAGTTTCTGGGGTCCTCCTTCTTGCCCTTCTTGAAAACTGGGACAATGTTTACCAGTTTCCAGTCAGCTGGGACTTCTCCAGATTCCCTAGACTGCTTAAAAATTTTCAAGAGAGGTTTTGTGATGACATCAGCAGCTCTTTGAGGATCCTTGGATGAATGCCATCAGACCCCATGGATTTGTAGGGATCCAACTGGTGCAACAGATCCTGTACAATTTCAGGATTGAAATTGTCGAATCAGGGATTTGATCATTCTCACAGCCAAAGTCCTCTAGCTCAGGGCACTGAGACTCCCTTGGTGCATCATCCATGTTGAAGACTGAGACAAAGAACACATTAAATGCCTCTGCCTTGTCCATGTCCCTGTTTGTGAGATGACCATCCTCATCCTGCAATGGGCTGAGTTTCATTTGGTTACTCTTGGGTTTTCTTCCAGCAGTTCTTGCTTGGAGCATAGGTATATGCTACCTCTGAGAACAAGTTATGTCTCTAACAGGTAAATCTGGCAGTATGATTTTAAGACCTTCAGAGTGAAATACTCACTTGTGTTTTGAGGCACTTGGCTTTCTTTACAGAATGGGAATCGGGCACCTCAGAAAAGCATCTAAACAGCAGGGATTCCCTAAAGCATTGCATGGTATTTGTAGCAGTGTGCTTTGAAAACATTTCTCTCTAGAGCTGAAGTTCTCTGGAGAAAAAAAATGCTGAAAGATACTAGATTTGGGATTTAGAAGATAAAAATATTGTTTTTCAATAGCCTATTCATAGCATTATTGTTACAAAAAGTCTAAGCAAGCTGCCTCTTTTGTTGAAGGGTTTGTCATCCACTACTTACGACAACCTTGTGGATGGACCTAGGAAAGCTTGCTTTCCTCCTCGGTTTTTCTGAAGGAAAACTTAGCCACAAAAGGTTCTTAGATATTCAAAGCAAGAGGTGGGCAATTCTGGCATTTGAAAGATTAATGCTTAAATGGCCCCACATGCATCTTTTAGGAGTGTCAGGACATCACTGTGGTTGTGAGAGAGCACAAGGGCAATTGATGGTCCCAGATTGGTAGTGAATCCTATTTTTTGGCTAATAGTAGCAAACTACAAGTCTGATAGGCTTAATAAACTGGTACTGTTATCTAATAATTGTTTTCAAATTTGTTTCACTGGATACAGAAAGATACACATTTCATCAAATAATATGCAGAAATAGCTGAAAGACCTCAGTACAAGGAAACATTATTAGAATCCAGATGTTTAGAAAGAATCAAAGAAGGAATAGACGTTACAACTGCTGGTTATAAAAGGCAATACTGTGCTATGAAAAAGGGTCATAAGACTCCATGTTTCAGAACTAGTTTGAAGCACTTGTGTATTCAGAAAGAACAGCCATTGAGAAGATGTAGGTCCCTGAACTTTATTTTTCCCATCTTGAATACACATAAGGCCTTTCTCAAACCCCATGTTTATTTCTTTAATGATAATGTAATCCCTTAAAACCATGATCTCTGTGCACTATTTCTTGTTAATGGCAACACTGTGATGCCTAAAAGTCCAGATTGTAAGAGGTTGTAGAAAGGATACAAGAAATATATAAAGCCATAGAAGGAAAAGGCTGAATATTCAGAAGCCAGAAAAGATGCTGGCCACATCTTGGCTTCTTGGCCCCTAAAAGTCACTAAAGTCAGAATCCCCAAGGTGGAACAGCACAGACATGGAGGACATCCTGTAGGCCTTCTCTTGAGTCCTCACAGCACACCATACATGTCACATTAATTAAATTTTAAGCATGATTCCTGCCAGGACTAAAGGAACGCATTCTGTGAAATTCTAAGATTTAATCGATTAACTAATTAACATTAATGAGCTAAAAGTATTGAACAATTTTTCACACTCAAATTGGTATTATAAATGATCTTTATTTACCCAGGATATTGCATTTTTATAGAGTAACTAACAGTATAGAGCTCCAGGTATGTGACTTCATGTTCCTTGACAACAGCATCTGTCTAAACATCTACAAGTACAGACCTAAGAAAAAAAAGAAAGTAAAACAGAAGAGTGGTGGGTAGTCAATAAGAAATTGAAAAAAAAATTCAACTGTTCAAATCAATATTTTTTATTCTAATATAATCTGCATTATTGAATATCAATATGGACTTGCAGAAAGTAGCCCAACAGCCTTCTTAATTATAAATAGGGATTTAATTTTTTCCTCTAAATCCCCATAAATAACTAAAATATTCTTAAGCAGCTTCTAAGAATACTCTAAACACTTTGAAAACTCATCCTAAGACACTCATTTTTTAACCTAAATCACTTCAAGCACACAGTCATTTAAATCACAATACAAGACAGCATATTTATCTTCATGTAAATGTAGGTATGTAAAGGAATCCTCAACTTGCACAGGGTCAATGAAACCTCTCCTGCAATACCCTCATCCTTGAGTCTGACAAAGAGCAGTCAGAGGAAAAGAGTATGGATCAGAAAATTTTCAGAAAAGCACAAGGAGTCAGACAGTTGGCTAAAGTTAGAGCAGCCCTCATACTACTTTCTATAGTATTTTACTTTTGGTTCAATGATAGAAACCTTCACTGATTACAAGACCTTCTGGCTTTTTAGTCTTCTCTCTTCTGGAATAATGAACATTTGTGTAAGTCTAAGAATGATGATGAATATATTCTTTTCCATTACCAGAACTGGCTGAAAAAAAGCATCTTCGATTACCCTGCTGGGTTGGACAATGAAGTCTCTGTGAAAATCATTAGTGGCCAGGTAAGTGGAGGCTTTTCCTGAGCTGTCTGCCAAGCAAAGAGAGTAAGCATTTCACTCTTCCAAATTGGAACCTTTTTCATTAAAAATGATAAAACTAAGAATCTGGTATTTTTCTAAACCACAGCTTCTAAAGCAGAATGTGCTTTTCAGTCATGCTTTTAATGTATGGCATAGTTCAGAGATGGATTAGAATCAAAGCAAAGACAGACTGCAGTTGGTTTTAGACAGATGAACAAAGGGAAGAGGCAGCCCCTGCGACTTGTTTGCCTTCATTTGTGAATAACACACTGTAATATGGCTTACACTTGTGATTATTAAAACAATTGCATCATTCAACTAGCCACAACTTCCCTGAGACTTCCTTTGGGACTTGGCTTTTTTTATATCCTTCATATTCTTGCCTTCAGAGCAGTTCTGTGGTTTTAAGGGACAGTGTCAATTTGCCACTATAGTCTGTATGCATTTCTGTTGTCCCTGCACAGAGAGTGAAAGAACTAAATAACAAACAAAACAGAGTGGCTGAATAATTTCAGTACTACACTCTTCAATCCATTTTGTTGTCTAAGAGAAACTCCTTCCAATCTAAATATTTTTACAACTCACAAAATCTGAAGAGGTTGTGCAGGTGCTGCTAGCTGATAACTGTTTATAGAAATCTAACTAAAGGTGATATTTCACACCAACACAATCCAGTTTAGTTTAGCATAGCCCAGATATAGAAAGAAAATATTCTCAGAAGAAGAATATGTGGGCTGGCTGAGAGATGATCTTTATTTATGGCCTCTCCATTTCTCATCTGAGTCACAGAGAGAGAGGCTGTAGTATAATGACTGCACAACAATTTGGAGTAGCACCACCTTTGAATACATGTCTCTGTGTGATTGATACATGTAGTTCTTACTCACATCAAGCATGAGCACACTGATAATTAATAATGTTTAATCAAATGAGGATCACTGACACATGAAGCTTGCATTGCATAGTACACATTAAAAATACATTTATCTTGTAGTGATAATTTTGAACCCATCAAACCCATCACCATTTATTATTTCAATTAATTGAGGTACAAATAAAAATGTTTTTATGAATTTCTAACAGTCCAATTGTATCAGTAATTCAAAAAGTTGTTCAGTTAAAATATACTTTTTGTATTTGAACTAACCATAAATCTGTTGACTTCAGAATGATAATTAATTTCAATATTTTTTCAGTGTCATCTTGGACTCTTTTTCTTTCCTTGTTTTTATATTTTGTTACATAGTTTGCTGTATTCTTGCATTCGGGAATTACCCTTGAAAATTCCATACTGCAAAAATAATTCCTTTAGAGAGGCTTTACATAGAGTCAGTGAGTCCCCTGCCAGAAGAAAACCTGGGTTCCCTGGTGTGGTGCTGGAACCAGAGTGAAGCTAGGTCATGTTTTTATAGCTAAGCGAGTGCATGTGTGACTGGATGTGTGGGTGGGTAAGCTATTCCCTGCCTACACCACTGAAGGTCATTTCTCACTGCATGAAAAAAGGTAAACTTCAATATTAGCCACTGTATAGGACAAATTTTTCATCTAGACAATAAAAATTAAAGAAACAAGGATTTACAACAGAAAAAAAAATCTTTTTATATTAAGATCATTTCACCTGGAAATTTCCATATGTCTATTTTTAAAAAATTTTGATAGAATCATGTTAGAAATAAAAATTAGAAATAAAATAAAATGAACTGTTTTTTAACTGAACCTTCCAGAATTGACTCAGACAAAGTAAGAAAAGGAATATTTACCAATATTAGAGTTTGATTATTTAATTTTCTAGTCTATTTCTTGTGAAATGTGCATAAATATCAAGCATTTAAGTCTTTTCCATCTCAATTAATATGAAAATTTACCTATTATGAAGACCTGAGGAGATGAAACAGCAATTTGGATATATCTGCAAAACCATTTCTTTTCTTGTGGCAGAGGTGCTGTAGAGATCTATTTTTGTATTTCATAGTAAAGCGGATTCCTGATTCTTTTGGGGAAAAATGCTTCTTTTAGCCACAAACATCAAAAGAATTTTTTTTGGCATGTGCATGGAGCCAAAGCTACTACCAGATGTGAGTAAGGTGACAATATTGCAGAGATGAGACTGAAGTTAGAGCAAAGAATTACACAATACTGCAAAATTACTGGCAGGGAGAAAAAAAGTACTTCCTAAGAGCTGGAAATAGCTGTGTCCTTACCCTCTTTCAACCAATTAGCCTCCCATTTGCCCAAGTGATGTATAAACGCATGAGTTCTGTTGGATTTAGGTCTATGCATAGTCTCTCAACCAATAAGCTTAATGTCTGGACAAAGGCTTCTTGATGAAGACTTTTTCTACTATGCGATATCTAATATATTTGCTCATTTAATATTTGCATATTAATACCAATTGAAAACAGAGGTATTGTATTCTGTCTTTGCACCTTTTATCTCACCTTTGACACAGTTTTATCATCCAGACAACATCCACTGTGAAACATTTTCCTGATATGGTCTTCACATGCTCTTGCCCTCTCTTTCTCTTGTAGTATTGATTTTTGTTCCTCTCCTGGAAGCACAGATCGACAGGTAATTCTTCCAAATCCTGGTATGGCAGCACCGAGGTTATTTTTTAGCAGTGGCCAGGGAACATGAGTTACAGCTTCTGACAGGACGGAGCTGTGTTAAAGGGTCTTTTGAAGCACAATACTGAGCTCCTAAAATACAGTAGATCCAGTGCATTAATTTCTGAAAGAACACTTGCAGCAAATTAGTCACAAGTTACTTTGTGAAACCTGGAAACAGAGGTTTCCTGATTAGCATCCTCACACTTGGGAGGGAGGTTTAGAAATCTCATATTTATTAGTATCTAATTAAAAATTTTCACTTGCAGGTCAGAGGGGACTGACACCAGCAGCTTACAGAAATTTCAGTGAGAAAAAAATAGTCCTAAATATCAGCATTTTGTCTTCATCCAACTTGAAATACAATGAAGTGCCTATAGATTAGTCCTTAATAATCTCTTCAGATCCCAGTTATTGTTAGAGTCTGCAGTTTATGATACATGAAATATCTTATTTTATAATGTAAATAATATAGAGGTATAATATATCATAGATTATATATTTATATATAGTACCACATCCTATTATACAATTATACATATTTATTTCACTATATAAAGATAACATATAGTACATGTGATGTAATATAATAAGCAGTATAATATGATATGATATTATATGATTAATATAATATAATATAATATAATATAATATAATATTAATATAATATAATATAATATAATATAATATAATATAATATAATATAATATATAGAGAGTCTGAGGTGACATGAGTTTATCTCCTTTGCTGCTTTTGGAGAATCTTGAGTTCAGATTTTCAAACAAAAAGGATGTTGAAATCATCATCATCCCTTCACGTTCACCTGGTCTGGGTATTTCTTTTTCAGTTGTCCTTTAGTAATTTTATAAAAATAGAAATACTCCTCATTTATATTTGAACGAAGCCCTACCAGTAACAGTGATCTTCTTAAACAGAAGCAAGACTAACATCTGCCACCTACTACGGTTTTCAGTTCCCAGAGAAACAGCATTTAAAGTGTGAAGTGCTCCATCATGTACTGTTAAGCCAAGGAAGGAGAATAAGAACCTGTCATCTTCCAGTGCAGTCTGTTTTCCAACCTTTCCAGATGTCAGTTTACTATTTGCTGATTCTGCTTGCTTAATTGACATTCAGTTTCTACAGCTTTCACAGGCTTATGCAGTTCCCAGCATTATGTAGAAGGCTGAGGAATAATACACAAATGAAAGCTTAGAGGATAAGCTCCAGAGCACAGCAATGATAGGAGAATGCAGGGGTGTTACCTTTATTAATCTCAAACTTGCCAAGAACTTTAGCTGTACACAACAATAAATTATATACTCTTGTTAAGCAGTGTGATTCGTTGGATCACAAAGATCAAAGATTCAGAAAGAAATCAGTTCATTTTTGAGCCATCAAAACAATTACAGCAGCAACTGCAATATTTTAAGGGGGCCTAAAGCTTGATTTACTTTACCATTTTTATACCTTAAATGGGATTGCTTGTATAGTCACAGGCAGTGCTGCCACAAGTGTACAGATTTCACAATCAAAAATAAACTCTTTGTTTTCTATGCCTGATTGCATTAAAATGAGTGCTCCTTTGTGAGAAATTACTGGCTGATTTTTTGCCTCTTCTTTCAATTCTAAACAAGGCAATTATTTTTCCCAAAGAAGAAATAAAAGTTTATTTATGGTCTTTACAGCCATGATATTCTCCTTAGTGGCATATTAAGTGACAGCCTGAAAGATTTTAGCGGAGTCATTGTAAGATTTCATTCTTTTGTGTATTTGTGAAAAAGGTGCTCTTGAAACAGATCTCTGAATACATCTTTGAGTCTTTGAAAGTATAATATCTCTGAGGGTGCATAAAAAAGAATTCAGAGTATTTAATATGAACAAATGCCTGGCAAGACATTACATAACACATGCACAGTACACAAAGCCATTGAAGGATGAAATGGAACTAGTTAGATGCAAGTCAAAGCACTTGGATAAGTCGCAGCTAATCAAATTCAAATAACAATAGGTGCCGAATTTTTAAACAAGATTAAGTTGATTAGAATGGAATCATTCCATATCATTCAGGAGTAACAATTTTATGCAAGGTGAGCAAACATCAATAATTTTCATTACTCTTTGGTTTTTTCAAAGTTTACTTGTGTGGGAGTTCAAATTTTTCTTTCTTCTTATTATTGCTGCATTAAAGAGATTAAATATTACAAACTGGAAAACACTGATTACACTAAAATAATTTTAAATATAGTTTTGAATGCAGAAATGAAGACTTTTTATTAGATATCAGGCTGGAAACAGCCTGATAAATGGAAAGGCAATGCAGAACAAAATTCAGTCATTATTGCCTTGTGATTGGATTATCATTAAGTTTCCTCATCTTTCTCGCTAAATTCTCTATTTGACATCCCTCTTCTAGTGGAAAATGAAAGCAAGAACAATTTGCTCTATGGAAGTTTACCTGTTTTTCAGATATCTCTTCAATCTCCTGGCTTTCAATGCTCTGCTTAAAGAAAGAGCTCTCAGCACACTCTCTAGGATGTAGAAAGGTTCATTCCAAGCCTTTAAGTTCTCTGCATGGCAGAAAATTTCAGTTTGAATAGAGGGCTAGCCTGCACATTTTTTGGAAGTAAAGCTATTTCTTACTGTGTTTGTGTAATGGGTTAACCTGGAGAAGACCCCAGACTCCCCATTATTATATTCTTAAGAGGCTGTAAGATGGCAGAAAACAGGCCCCAAGCTTAAAACTAGTATAATAGTTTATTCAATAACACTAAAAGAGCTAAAAATAAAAGAATAATAAACAGATATTAAGGCAATACATAAAGATACATTTCCCTTCTCCCAAAACCCACCAATCTCACCTACCGAATGCATGAAGTTAAAACAAAACATGGGATTTTTAAGTGTCCTTCTTAATACAGAAACAAAGTCTCTCTCTTCTGCTGCAACTGGCATCACTAGCAGTAGTCCTGCCCAAGAAAACCTTCTTCAGTGAGAAAACCAGTTCCTCTCCCAAGAAACAGTTCATGCAGTGTGTTTTTTAAGGATGTGTTCTTTCCAATCTAGATAGAAGGTCCTTCTATTCAATCTTCACAAATATCTCAGCATCTTCGCACTTCTAACGGACCACTCCTCCCACGGTGTGGGAAACAAACTCTCCATCCCCCCCAATATGTTTCATGGCTTATAGGAGAATAGTTAAATTGCATTTAAAGCTCATTAACGCTTACAGACGAAAAGTCCCAGCTGTACATTTGATGTATCTTCTCCCCCCTGACTCCGGGGTGCCGCCATAGTAGGTTCCCGGCCATGTGGCCCCGCCATATTGTCTCCTCTCCGTGCAACAAGGTCTTCTCTCTCTCTCTCTCCAGCTTGGAAGAAAGGCTAGTATCTCATAGTATATACCTGAAGAATCTTGATCTTAGAAAGTTCTCATTACACGTCTCTCTTGGCGTGTGGTCTCCAATGCGGTGTTCACCCGTGGCATGGTAGGTCTTAGTTCGAAATGAACCCACGCCTCCAGAAGAGGCACACAGTCCTGCCATGGTCTAGGAGCCACCGACACGGTGCTGCCACCGCCCAATGCGCATTTTTGCTCCTGTCACCCTCTGAGAGGCGGCAGAGCCGGGCAGGTTAGCCCCCAGAGGGGCCGAAGCTCCCCTGGGAGCTGAGACCTCTCTCCTCCAGAGTGGAGCAGAGAACTAAGATGGATGAACTTCCGGCATCACTTTTGTCTTCTTCCTCCTCAATATGCAAATTTCACTAGGCAAAACAACTGTTTATTGGTCCAAAACGTCATCCAATTACAACCCATGACAGTTTGCCTAATCCCAAACACATTAAAAGCCAGTGATTTGCCTTGGTCAATGTACATGTGGATGGTGCAATTAGTAGAACTTAACAAACCAATACGCAACCCAGATGAAACAAAGTTTATGTTTCCAAAAGTGTATATGCTCCCATTTGTAAGCACTTCATAACTGTGGTTGATGAAATAAAGCCGTCAGAAAGTATATGCCAAAAATGCCAGTGGGAGATGAGAATTATTCCTAGATTGCACAATCAGTTGGAAAAATGGCTCAGCAGGCCCTACCAGACCTGGGTTATCTTCTTTTTCTGTTATTTCCACAATTCATGCTACTGTTAGACTCCTGTTTGAACATGTGTCTGGGTTTCTTTTCTCCACCCACACATAGATCACTTGGCTTGTGAGTGCAAATGAAGCACATACTTGGATTTAGCTCCTCAGGGGTAATCCTTGATAGTCAGTGTTGTTTATGGCCTTTCAGACAAGGATAACATGGCACTTGTTAAGTGCTTAGCAGTGTGGATCACTCCTCATTAGTCAGGACGTAAAAGACATATCTCAGTTGAAAGGGAAAAAGTTCTCTTTTCAGAGACGTGCCTTTTGGGTAGCTGTTATTAATGTCTATGATGTCTTCAGCTGCCACCAGAACGGATGCTACACAAATGCTTAGAACTATGCATTTTGAAGCATAGCAATATGAGACAAAAATACAGTCAGGCCTCCAAACCCTATTTATAAAGCATAGAGAAAGATTGAGCTTGGTCGTTTGGCCTGACTGAATGGGTCATGAGAGACAAGTGTCAGCGATGAACAAAAGACACTGGAGCTTTCCGGGATTCCAAAACATCTCAAACACCAACTTTAATGTAATTGTCAAACCTTTGCCATTATGGAGGTGTCAAATAAGATGACATATATATTAGATAATGATTTTGTCACCTCTTCTTCTAACTGCCACTTACCAGCCTATTAAACATTGCTGCCCATCGCAAGGGTACCTTGCAATGGTACATTTTCTGTTCTGAATAGCTGATAAATATCTTGGGTATAAGAAGTGTTTGATCATTATGAAGTCACATGTCATTAATTGTAATATCCTGATGAAAGGAATTCATCTTATGTTCATGCAGCTGTCATGTGTACTGCCAGGGGTGTTATGTACTAATTCAGTGCTAGTCAACAGGCATAATAAAGGTGTTATTCATCAAATCTTGACCATGCTATATTTTTGTATCCTGTACTGCAACCAAAGCACGGGGTAGATGTAAACAGCTTCACACTGACATTGATATGCTATAATGTCTTGGCATCTCCAATGTCTATGCATCATGAACATAAACTGGTAGATCAGCTAGAATAAGTAATTAAATTGCATTTTGTTTTTAACAGAAACTGAGCTTGGCTTACACTTTCACCTAAGTTGAATCCATCTGATTACTTTTATAGAATTAAAGCTGCTATAAGACTAATTGGTTTCACATCTTTAGTTTCTTCATGTTTCTAATATCTGCAAATTGTGTTGTACTGCTAAGATCATCTGCCATCTTTTTAAATTGCAATACATACAAACAAAGATTGTTTAGCTATTTTTAATAAAATAGCTAAGCAAGAAAGATAATAATAAACAAAAATATGTTACACTATTCTCAAAATCCTATATTTAAGGCCCAGCACAAAAGATGAGATTTGTGGCATTCCCATAATGCACTAAATTAAAACTGAAAATATTCAGGGGAAGAAGAAGAAATTAATTTCAGGAGTCAGGAAGTCCCTGAAGTGCGCTGCCTCTGTTCTAAACCTCTGGTTCTGCTGTATCACCATGTTGTGACTGATCATGAACAAAAGATCTATGGGCTGACAGTCTGTATGTGACTTGTAAAGTGAAGGTGCGACGGAGCGCAAGAAATTAAGATTAATTAAGAAACCGACTAAATTCATGGCTAATATGGACTCATCAGCTCCAACTATCACATAAATTTCAGCATGGCTTATGCCTATTATAGACATTATATTCTGCATAAACCTAATGGATGTACTATTAGTATTATCTATGAAAAATAAATCATTTGTTGTCATGAACTGTAAATCTTGAACAGAAACCAGCTATAGATCACTAGTCTGAAATGTAAAAATGCTTCATTAAAAAAATGTTGGACATTTCTGGCATAGGGAAATAAAATATCCTGCATAAATAAGTTTTATTTGTTAATTTTGATGGAATAAGCCTCTGAGGGAAAGACATTATCACATTTATGCCACTGTACAGCATTAAATATTTAAATGCAGTTTGGTATACACGGATACAGAGTGTATCCCCAGAGTAGTTCAGAGGCAGCTGTCCCTAGCTTAGTCCAAAACAAAATACATTAGAAAATTAATACAAAAGTTTGGAAATTAATTCTTTAGAGCCCTCAGCTCAAGAAGGAACAAACCCAAAATGTGCAGTATTTTAAAGTTAGACAAGTGTTTATAAATTTTGATCAAAACCTACCTCAATGCATTGGTTAGAGGAAGGGCTCAGATGAAGACATAAATTGAGATTTGTGTTGTGTTGTGTTGTGTAAACCCAGCCAAAACTGGGAAGAATTTAAATCTCTACATCCATGGGAGCAATCAAAGCAATCACAAAAGCTTTTTTTTTCCTAGCACTGTCCAGCTGCGAAAGTACCTGTTGAAGCTCATTGGGTACCTCCTTGCACAACATGAAAGTTTCTGTTACGAGCCAGTGTACAAGCTGCGTGCTCTGGACTGGGCACCAGCCACTGGTGATGCTTGCCTCCCCAGGAGAGCCTTTTCCAGGTGTACCCATGGCTAACTCAGACCAGGAACAGTGAAAAAGCAAAATGCACAGGACACAAAAGGCTAACTGAGGATAATGGTCTGGGCTCTATTTCAAATAAATCTTGCCAGAGCTACGAGCTGAAGAGCTGGATTTTGTTTCCATGTTAGTCTGTAGCTGAAGTTAGAAGGATATAACTTCCAAATCTGTTCACAGATTACTGTTTGAACAACTAGGCTGATGGCTAACACCCACAGTGAGCACTCTCGAAGTTGTGTTACTATGCAGCTAAAAATGCAACTATCCTTGAGCCTAATTCAAGCAACCAAATAGCAATAGGACTCCATAACCTTAGAGTTATTAAGCTTTGCTGTGTACAATTGTGATCTAGTTGTTGTCATTGTTTGCTTATGTGGAACACAGTAACTCAGAATTAAATAGAAAGCAACCCTTCAATTTTCTCCTGTTCAACTTTATTTTTTAGTTGTGGTTTGGGGGGGGGTGTGTGTGTGTGTGTGTGTTTGTTTGTTTGTTTGTTTAAAATAAGCATAATGCCAAGGCACAGAGAGATTTGTGTGGGATTGCTGAGACCAGAATCCTTTGTACATAGGAAGTTCTGAACACTCTCCAAATATAAATAATAGTACATCACATCAGACACTTACAGACTCCTTTTCTGAAAGTGTTTCTTTTCCTCCTGAGATAGCAGAGATAGTTTCAAATAGTGCAGTCTGAATGCAAAACAAAAAGCTAGCGCCCTCTGACCAGTGGAGATGGGAAAAACCCATCCTAATTAATGTTGTTACTTTGCCTAAAAGCAGCTGAGAATTTAACTAGTTCTGTAACCTGTAAGTTTTGATGGATATCTGCCCTCTGCCACAGAGCAGCCGTTATCTCACCCTCAGCCACTTCTTGCAGATCGGCAGCTTCCAAGCTTTTTGGAGCCATTGTCATTGCCTTGTGCACCTCTGACCAAGCATTGCTTCCCTAGCAGCTTTCACCAGTGCTGGATGGTGCTCCCTTCATCCCTGCAGCTGCCTTGCTTGCTGCAGATGTGTGCTGTTGCTTTGGTCTCCCCCAAAACAGCTCCTCCTCTCTCCCTTTCCCCTGCTATTTAATGCCATGATCTTAAGAACTGTGCTACAGAGAACTGTGCCAACAAGCTGAGCAGAGCTTGAGACTGGGGTCAATCCTGTTTTTCACTCATCTCTGCTGTAACCCCTCCTCATGGGTCAACCATGCTAAGTGTCCTGCTGCAAGAGTGGACACAGTAGATCTAAAGAGTTGTATGTTATCAGCTCAGGCAAAGTGATTTTCCTTGTGAAAATCATTGGGGGAAAGTATATTTAAATACATATATTTAAATTAAAACAATAATTTGAGAAAGTGAATTTCTGGTCAATCTGAAACAGAAAATGTTAGTTTTATTTCATTGGAAGGGAATAAAAAACATTTTGATTAAGTGGTTAATTCAGTCCAAAACAAAGTTTTAATTTCTTTTACCTGTGTAATCCTTTTAAATGTATTTGGCTAAACTCAAAACAAACTTTATTTAAATGGTTCTATTTTTGTATTTTCAAAAATTTTTGATCTTTCTTTTATGGACCTGTAAAATCTTTGAATTTTCTAATAGTTTTGGTACTCTTTAAAGCACAGTTTTCAGAAAATAAATCGTTCAAGATAACAATTTTGCCCAAGTCTCTCATTAACCATTTTACCTCCTTCCTTTTCCCATAGTGGACTTGTAAAACAGATGGTCTTGGAAAACAAACCTTATTGTTTCCTAAACGAACGCCCTGCTAAACATTGCTTTAAATTTGCATTAGAAATGTCTTTCTCTATAAGAAAGGGGGAGAAATAAAACAAAAGGGTTGTAATAAGTTTATATTTCTGTAAATTTAAAAAATTTCCAAGAGATGTAATCGACTGTCAAACAAATCGGTGCTTTCTGATCTAATTTTGGATATTATAAGCATTATATTATATTATGTATTATTATGAATAGCATTAAATTTGGGGTTAATTTGGCTAGATGCTCAATATTTTCATACAACACTCTTGGGCATAGCAGAACTTTCTTAAGAATAAAAGAGAATCTTCTCTTTTCCAGTGTGAACACAGTTTTCTCTCTTGGATTTTTTAAATGATTCTAAACTCACCCTTGTCATCCACAGAAGAGAGAAGAAAAAGCATTTTTAGATGTTTTACTGGAGAGACTCTGTGCTCACAAAGTCATTTTTCACAGATTATACCAGACCACATACTAATAACATATGCATACTCACTACCAGCTTGTCTGGAACAAATGATAATTTTGACACTCTCTAATGCATCACTTTCACTGTGTTTAAGGATTTATTATCCTGGAAATGGTCATTGGCACTGTAGGGGGATCAGATCTTAGAGATTTCCAGTAATTTTCTGAAATCTCTTACTTAATCAGCACTTCTGTTCTTTAGCAGTTAAAATTATTCTCAAAGATAAATATACAGTAAAGCCAACCTGTTGTATCTGGCCTTTTTGGTTTACATTTTTGCTGAATCTCTTTTTAGGGAATCTCTTCATAGGCTTGAATGCGTTTCCACATCTCAACCTCAAAAAAGTAGAAATACATGAAAATCCCAAACTTGATAGTATGGACATCTGTGACCCAAAATTAAAACTTTCTGGGGTAATGAAATATTGACTTCAAGTGGCAAAGATGTTGCTATTCATTCATTTAAACACTTCACATTTAGCCTCAGCAAATCTTTATGGTGCTTTAATTAAAGTAATTGCTATTCAATTTATTCTAAATCTTACAGTTGTTTTAAACTGCATCAGTAGAAATGCAAAGCTAATTTTTCCCTGTATTTTTAGTGCTTTTTTTAAAATGTACAATTTACAAGACAATGTTTCAGGCTGTACCAAAGCCCTCTGAAATGGGTAGGCTGGCATATTCTCACACAATACTAAGCTCCTCAGTGCTCTTGGAAAAATGGCCCTGTGCAGGTACTGTTTGAGAAGGAACACAGTGCAGTCAGAGGGGCCAGGAAAGGCCCCCTTCAATGCAGGGTTATATCACGGAGCACAATGGAACACCACACAGAGGTACTGCTCCTCTCCAGCTCCAGAAATGGAGCATGTCAAACTTTTTGAGTATCTCGCTCTCCTCTTTAGTTATCTGTATTTAGTCATTGAGCCCAGGATTATGCCGAGATGATCTACTGTAAGAGACCAAAAAAACTCCGTACAGTCTAACCAAGAATTAACATATCATTCACAGCGAAATAGTCTAGAGGGAGGACTCTCAGCTTGATTGAGCACTGAAGATATTTGTATGAAGAGAGAAACTGTCTTTGTCTGATTATCTTGAGGCTCAAGAACATAAAAGGATTTTTTTTTTACACTCATAAATCCATAAAATTGTATCAGAAGTATCAGAATGATTATCTTTCTTCTTCCCTCCCTCTGCCCCCAAATTTACTTACTGAAATAACCTTTGGAACCTAAATTGTAACTTTTTATCAGTCAGAAATGGACTAGTACTATTTCTTCTTATAACTTTCAAAATCAGGTTTCACCAAGTAAAAAGAGTTCTGGACACTGAAAATATAAATTGTGGTCTAAAATTTGTTCTCAGACAAAATGTCAAACATAATCAAGAACTGGGAATCTGTCGTTAAGTCTCACAGACTGCAAAAGCCTCTGAGTAGGCTTAATGTTTTTCACCAAAACAGTTACACAGCTGTCAAGTTTGCAAGTGTCAGAATCTTTTAACTGAATGCTATGGCTCTAGTAAGAGGTACAAAAACTTCCTGTGAGAACTGACATAAGCCTGTGAAACCAAGTATGATGTAGTTACATACATGTGTAACAATTTCAAACCTAAAAACCTGAAATGCAGTAGTTTGAAAAGTTTCCAGAATTATTTCAGATCTTCAAGATTTCTTTTCCTACTCTCAATTTTCTCTCTCTGTTCCGTACTTGGTCCTGATCTCAAATGTGAGCAGCAATAAAAGGAAAGTATATGCTTATACAGAGAATGAGAAAATTTAGGATGGCACTTTTACTTGTTCCATTTTAGGAGAAACTCTTGGGACAACTTTCACACTGTCTACACGTCAATGCAAAATGACAGTGAGGAATTGGCAAACTCCATCGGTGTAATTGAAAATTGAAGTGCTCCCATATTTAGATTCCTTTAGGCCTTTCATAGCTACCTCCATTGTGTTAAACCAGCTCACAAATTTTATGTATACAATTTTCCTATTTTCCTTTCTGGACTCAAAATATCACAAATACAAAGCACTGATACTTCTATAATTTGTAAAATAGAGATATTTTTTGGAATCAAATTCTTTCCACATCTCTCTTGTAGATTATGTATTTTTTAAAAGTAACCACATCACTAACAATCAGATAACAAAGTGAATATTCTGCTTAAAATAAAAGCTAAACCTTTCAAAAAACTGAAATATGAAAACAAAATAGAAAAAACAACAAAGGAGAAGAAAACTTGGTCCCAAAACAGTGACATTTTTCAGAATGACTCTCTGCGTGCATGTGCATGCATATATATGTTTGTTTGTAATTTTTGTTCATGCATCCTATACGTCTAATTGAAGCGTTAGCAAACTCACAGAAATTGTTACTCTGAGTAAAATTCCATTAAAATGATTATCTTCTTTCATTTATCTTTTCCTGTCACTGCTGCTTCATGTGTATGTCCATCATAAACTCACCTGAAATATTTGATGCTACTGATTTCAAATTATAAGAATTATTTTTATATTATTTTATAAGAATAAATATGCATCTTAAAAAATCGATATATCTATTCTGAGAATTCAAAAGTTAGGACAGAGACAGAGAGAACTAAGGGTGTCTTTCATACTTCGGTGTCAGTGCATTTCTTCATTAATATATTGAGGTATGTGAGTAATCTCGAGGCTTCCCGCATTTGCAGTTTCATTCACTGAAATGTGGAATGCTTTGGAGTTTCAAATACAAAGACTCACCCCACTTCCAATTTGACATAATATTTAGCTAAGCATATACAAAGATTGTTGTTGGATGTGCGGTAATGTTGAGTGACATTTCTTTCACGTGAACATCATGACAATGTAGTTCTTTTCCACAAACAGCAGCAGACTGCGCTCTTAAAGAACTTCCTTTTGTGTATATGCATTACTTCCAGGTGTAAGAAAACACATGCTACACAATAGCCTAGTCTAACATACTGCTTCATATGAATGAAGACCTCACATCCAATTGGAAAAACATGACATTCATTTAACTGTGTATGCTGACACTCAATGTGTACTGATGCTGAAATTGTAATGAGAAGTGCAATTTCTAATGTGACACAGAGGCAGTTTTGAAAGTGTAGAAATACAATGGCAAATAGTGAAAAATAACCACCTTCTTAAGAAAACAACAGAGAACATGGTTGTCTCAACTATGCAAAATCTTTATTGTAATGACAGAGATTTCACTGTGGGGTTCCCTCAGTTTCATTTGGAACACTAGTACCTTGTGAGTTTTTTTGTTCTATTTTCATTCTTTGTCTACACACAGTTTCTAAAAGAGTACAAAAATGTTTCTTCTAGAGAACATCTACCTGCAAAAGGATAGAAAATACAATCAGCAACATTGCTCAAAATCACCATTCTGAGAAGCTGGAGGAGTTTTGAAGAGGTGTTTTTTTTTCCCTACAAAAGTGTGTTAGCCTCAAATAAATTAGACAGAGACAATTAGGTAACAGAAAGGGCATAAAAGCCCTCAGGAAAGGAGCAATCAATTAACATCTAAAATTGTGAATACTCAGCTTATATTAAAGCTGTAAGAGAGCATGTGAGAAGATCTCTCACTGTTTGCTTTATTTTCTCTGCTCTCAAATCCTAACACAGACTACTCCATGTATGACTACAAATATACAGGGCATGCCCATTTTTTCAGTTATATTGGGACAGGAATCTTTTCTTTGCTTTAATAAATATGGTGGATCAAGGAGTGAATCTTTCCAGATTTCCCATTTTCTAACTGATTATGTGATAAATGTGTCCTGTTGGGTACATACGTACTGACTTTTTGTTTCACATTTAAGGTTACAAGTGAAATGAAAGGTGAACATTGACAGTGATCTCACCAGGTATCACCATACGATTGTGTACCAGTTTTAAATTTTCATTTGTGACAATCACATCTGAGCTTTAGAAAGGCACATGGATTTGACAGGATAATTTTGACCATAAGACATAAGCCAGTTCTGTTTATGGAAATTTAAAAAAACACCTTACCCACTGCAGTCTGTTTTCTATTTTATTTAACATGTCAAAGGGCTAAAAGAAGAATGTCAAGCTTGACACTGAAATGTGTCCTTTGCCTCACATAAAGAATGTCTTTCCTGCCAAGATAGAAACTTATTCATAATCAAACTTCAGGAAACTAGCTAATGTGCTAAACTGGGCCTTCATGGAGCTTTGATTTCCAAAGCAACTAAATGGAGAAAAGAAAACCTTTCACTGAAACAACACGTGCAAGAAATAATGTATTTGTTAATTCCTTTATATATCAGGTATTCTGACACTTGATATTAAGAGCACTACTTAGAGTTATAAAACAGTAGTGAAAAGTTTAGATTGAGACATGGTATTTATATTCAACTTACATGAGATATGTATTGAATTTAATGAAATGTTTGACAATCAGCATTCATCAGTATCTGACAGTAAAATTTGTACTATATGAGATTTTAATGTAGCCTTAGTTCATACGGAATGAATACTGACTGCACTTTAATAGTTAGCAGGGAAAAGATCATAACAGAATAGTGTCAAAAATAGTGGTGTTAGAAATTTAAAAACTGTAACTATTGCAATTATGAAAGCTATGCTGGCAAAAGAAATGCTATAATATAATCTGAAAACATTTAATTGGCATGTATACTTTTTTTAAAAAATTTTTAAAAACATGTATTCTTGTGGCAACACTGTTAGCTTTTTCTCCTGGAACAGGCTCCTCTCTCCTTATTTTTATTTGTGAGATATTTATACAAAACAATAATTTTCTCTCTTAGCTTTTGTTTTATACTTATTTATCACTTAAAAACAGAATTAAGTTATGATTTGGTAGATGGTAACAGCATCAAATAAAAATGCACCTGTCACTAAAAGTTTCATTTCCTTTGCATTTGTGACTGGATAAATTTATCATACATATGCAATTTCTTGACCTAAGCAATAAAAAACTAGAAGGAAGAAATCTTAAATTGGCCAGACTTTGAAAAAAAATATATAGGCATTTTACTGTAATTGACTGTGCTACTGAGATTAGAATGGTTGACACCAGAATTTAAGCCTTCATTTATCAGACAAAAACCTAGTGAGATGGAAAGGAACTAAGTAATTACCTCAGCAATTCATCTGTCAAACCTTTCACAATTCTTCAACAAGGGTTTACTGAACAGAGACTCCAATGCACAACAAAGAGTAATTGCAATATAAAAAAGTGATGCTCATTTTAGTGGACCTGCCTTTAACGAACTGTGTTTTTTAAACTGTCATTCCATATTTAGCTTTCCCCTTTATCCTGTATTGCCCTCAAGCATCTAATCAAAATAGACTTAGATACTACATGAATTAGTAGTCACTCTAAACCCACTGAGATTATCACTAGCAATCAATGCCGCAATATAATAACATCTTAGGAAACTTCTGACCTGCATTTGTTTTAAGCAATTTGAAACTATAACTGGGAAGCAAAAATCAAAGGAAACTCGGGTAAAAGACACAGGAACATCTTAAAAATAATTCTTCAAAGGAGTCTCAAATTTAATGCTAACCATGAATTTACCTCTGAACTAGAAAGACTACTTGAGTAGAAGAATTTGAAAAGTTCATTTTATAGATTACGGGCTAAAGATTTAGTTCGGAACTTGGCCCTTCAGGTGAGATGTCAGATGATATCATAGCACCCAAGTCCCAAATTGTGACCTAAAAATCCAATTATTTGAATATTACCATAAAAATATTACAATTGCAGCAAGTAAGTTGATATACTGTATGCATTGGCCTTTTGAACCTATCCTCATTTTGTGAGCTGAACTGCTACGAAAAATTCTTCTCGGTGCTACCCTAATTTATAGTAACATTTACATGTGAAGTTACCATGCACAAATGCCTTGTTGTTCTCCCGAATTAGTATCAGGCAGGTCAAAGCATTTGCTGACAAGAAGATTCAAATATCAGTGGCTTTGAGACTAAAAATTTTAAAATGACAGTGACTCAGTGACGTCTGATGCAATGCAAGGCAGCAAAGAGACAGGATATAGATTTGGCCAGGACTGAGTTTTGGCAATCGGCTATTTAAAATGTAAGTCACTGTCCCAAGTACTGGACACTCCCTATGTCTCATTAGTATGCAGTTCCTCACCAGTTGACCATTACTTACTATCAACTAGCCTTTCAAGTATGGAAAATAAAACTGATTTTTAGTATCCATCTTTACAATGATACCTGAAAAATTCAGGGCTCTTTGAAATTTTTTTAATACAAAGCAATGAAAGTGATAGAACTAAGGTTCCCAGCAGATGGTCTGGATCATGACTATACAGCCTAAGATCAGAAGAGCATTTATGCTCCAGTACTTTCCAACATTTTTATCTTAACATTTCACAGGCGTCAGAGTCTGGAGAAACCCATTTGTCAGTCTTGGAGGTCTCAGAGAGATTGCCTTTTGAAAATCAATCTTATCCCTTCCTTCTTTTGCTTATTACCGAACCATGTGCTGTCACACTTCTCTCCACAACCATGCAAGCAAGGAAAGGCTATAACTTGAGTTTGTCTTTCTGAAGCTGAAAAAGACAGACAGAATGACCAACCTGCAGGCCAAATAGGGTGCCAGAAAGTGAATTCTGGTCAGACTGGAACAAAGTAACAATGTCTGTGGGTTTTCTCTCCTTTTTCTGTAGTTTTGCAGGTGCATACTACAGAGGGCTTTCCCTGTGGTGTCAGAGGGTTAGCCTGGCTACTGGAATAGCAGAGAAACATTATTACATGTTTACAGTTTTGGAGATGAGTGATACATCAATACTGAATAGCACACTTGTAGTACTTTGCTTCTGTATTTCTGATGGGCAGAGGACAGCTAAAATAGTTATATCTAAACAGTTAAGTTGTGTATTTAAACAACTTTGTATATTTAATCACAGGCATTGTAAGTCTTAAGGCATGAAATATATATATAAATTGTTCTGGACAAAGCACTGAATCACCATAAATGAGAGCCAAAGAAGTTACTTTATTGGACTTTGAATGACTTTGTAACAGCAACTCAAGATAAAATTTTAATTCAGTTCACATTTTTAATAGGTATTTGTTAATTTTTTTCAACCATAAAACAGTTGTGTTATAGTTATAAAGAGCATTCTTTAATTTTATGATAGAGAAGGTTATAAAATCTTCATCAAGACTCAAAGCTTTTTTCTATTATGGGAATCAGTTTTTGTTTGCCCTGAAAATACATTGGCAAGGCTAATAACCTGGGGGGGAGAGGAAAAAAAAAAGGCAGCTAAATTTTGAAAAAAAAAAAAAAAAAGTCACAACCTGGTATATGACTGCTAAGAATTTCTACATCTAATAATCAGTAAAAATACGTAATCTTCTTTTCCAGACTTGAACTCATGATTTCTTTAAATATAATAATCCTGCAGTTTCATGTACCATGTTAGGAAGCTACTCATATTTTGGTGGTGAAAACAAGTTATTTCTGTGCATGGTAAATGTAAAACAATATATCTCTCCATTCATTGTAGGAAGCCACTGACCTATTATGTTAACTGCCTCTATAAGATAAATGTAATCCTTCTACTGTTATCAGTTTCAAACAAAAGTAAGATGTGCCATGCTGAGATAATTCCTGAAATACGCAGTGTTTGCTAAGTGATTTGGAGTCAGATCTGTGTACACAAGAGACAGATCTTTCTTTAGCTGTACGAATATGTAGCTCAGCCTGAGACCTCTCATGCTCCAGGACACACATCTTTTCAGGAGGGTCCTCCTCAACCTCTCTCTGGTCTGTCTGTGCCTGTCTTCACAACTCTTACTTCAGACTGACAGTCCAGCAACTCATCTGCACTGCCTTTACTTGATGTTTTATTTGTGTTTGTGATGTAAGGGCATGCAGATTTCTACAGCTGAGCTGTAATCATCTCCTACATTAGGAATAATTTAGTAACTTCAGCAGTTTCTCTTTTGAATAAAGGATTTTTTTCCAATAGCCTTATTATTCCTGGCTCTAGTGAGCTCATGTCTGAGAGCTCATCACATATTCCCCAGGGAAGCTCTTCTGCTGTAGGAATAGATATTTGTTTCTTTTCTGTTGACTAGTGAGATTTTTCTAAACGGTTCCTTGCCAATATGGCTAAGATCTGATCAAACAAACAACAAGCAAAACTCTAATTTAAAAGCATTATTCAAAATGTACCTGGTCCAGAAAAGCTCCAGAAATATGGAGGTAAAGCAAATTGCACAGAATAATTTTTCATCCAGGAAAATACAAGAGGATTCTGCTATGCTCAAGGATTGACATTTCCATCAGGTCTTTTGGAGGGGAAAAAAAAAGTCATTGAGAAAAGCATTTACATACTATACTTTATATAAAGTACTTCTATCAAGAGGGTTTTCTTTGAAAGTGGAAAAGATTAATCCTCAAGGAAATTTAATTCTATAACAGACAAAACATTTTATTTAGTTCTTAGTTTTGGAAATAACGATAGCAGTAATTAAGGTAACAATTCCATGCAATTTATTTCCAAGTAAAATTATGATGTTTGCTCTCCAAGCTAATTTTTCTCTTGAGATGCAAGTGGTGTTGAGTGTTTCTTCCTACAGAACAACAGCTTAATATGAATTGGATCTAATAGAAGACATGGGCACATGGAGCTTCCAACTTGAGGCTGCAGATATAAACATTTTTTGTTGAGAATGCAACAAATCCTGATGCTGCTGAGTTCAGGCCCTAACTCACACATATTCTGTGATGGGGTTCACAGACAACATATTTCCCATCAGACTTACCCACAGGGCTCTCTACATGGGTAGTTTTCCAAGAATTCAAAGTGTGAATACAGTGTGAGGACAAGGCCTTAGTACCTTCTGCCCAGCTATTATGAACATTACTGCCACAAGGACCCTGCAGGAAACACACATTCAAAACATTGCTCCAAATCCAACTGTTCTCCTCAAAATAATTATATTCTGGTTCAGCTGACTACAAACATAGGTTATGAGGTCTTACTTTTCCTTTAAGGAATGTATTAGGTACTTAATTCCTTTACCTGACACTCCCTATCTGCTGCTGGAACAGGCTCTATGCTCAGCATCACTTCATGAAACACCTTGTAGGGAACTGGTCTCCCTCACTTGTCTTGCCACTTATTCTTCACTTGGAGGAAAAAGCCTTTGGTCTCTATGAGACTCATTTGTACACTCTCAAAAAATCTGACTGGTTTTCTATTTTTAAAAATGTTTACCCTTCTCATATAAAAAATTATCTCTGTTTTCAGACTAGTGGGGGGCAAGCAAGAAGTTTGAGAAAATGTGAATTGTGATAAATTGCTCTTGTTCCCAAGACCTAGAGTAAACAGCATTTGATTGAAACTGATGGAGGTACTGAAGTTGAAGTATAACCATGGTGTGATTAAAACTTAGATCATCACATCTAAGAAAGCGCCACTTTTTTACCTGAAGTATCTGCACAAAAACCCTGACATCAGTTCTCTGCAGACTGAATTGAAATGTGACGAATTAACTGTTATACCTTTGCCCATTCCATTATTTTCTTCTCTTGGGCTTGGTTTTCTCCATATTATAGGTTATTCCTTGAACATTTCTGTTAGAAAAATGACATGTATGCCTTTACATATCAAATATCTGCCATATAGTTAATTTCTCGTATACATGAAAAGACAGTAATTTATACAATGCTATATTTAATTAACATAAATTAGTCAAACTTAAAGCACATATATAACATATACATTTACAAAAATAATTTGTATTTAAAAATTAGTGCTACTGAGAGTTGTTGCTGAAGAACAATTAGTTGGCCACAGATAGCTACTCTGTGCAATTACTTGTTACTCATTACTCCTAGCTGCACCAAATAAACATATTTAGAAGTAAAAGCAAATATTTTTTTAGAGGTTAAAACCCTCTTCATGTTATTTCCTCTGAAATTTAGCTCTTTTCCTATAAGCTTTGATTTTCAGACGTGTCTCTTTCTCATAACATTTGAAGAATCTTTTATTTGCAGAGCCCAAAGATTTTAATGGAGAACAGCATTTCTCCAACTGGACAAAATCTTTGGAGAAATACTAGGTGAAAGAAACTCTTCAGGCAGTGACAGGAGAGGACAAATGCAGCCTGGTATGGTAGGATGAGGGTGAGTCTGTTGTGTCTCCACTGCCTCCTTCTACGTGGCTGTGGTGTTTGGGTGTTTGACTGTTTGCTGTGGAGATGGGAGTGGGCTGCAATTGGGAGTTCTGGGAGAACAGATGGGCTTCAGCTGTGGGAGCAACACCCAAGTCAGGGAAAAATGGCACAATCCTCACTGGGTGCTTCTATCAGCCACTTGTGACTTTCAAGGAGACGTTTCAAGTAGAATATAGCAGATTTAAGAGTACAGTGCAATTATTTATTGGCTGATACACATGATATATCTAGGATTAATGAGTTACTGAACTAGGTGTTAATATTCCCACAACCTTAATGAGACATTCAACGCATCTTCACTGGTCTGGCAGTCTTCAGTCATGTCAGAGAGGGCTGGTCTCCACTGCTCCTTCAAATGAGCTGATCATCAGGGTTGCTGAGTTTTTGACCAATTTTATACTCTATTCCTCAGATATTATATACTTCAAGGAAGTGTTTTCCCCATTTGAACCCTTCCTGCTAACTACTGCAGTACCAAAAACTTAACTTCTGTGTATTTCTTCTCTTACCTTGGACAGTTTTAGCTCACACCTTCAAGTCACTTTTCTCAGTGAAACCAAGTCAAAGTTACAGAGCTGTGCTGCACCAACCTAGCCTTCGCAACACAGACAACTGAATCACTCTACTGTCAAATTATCCTACTTTTTCCAAGTTGAAACCTACCTTTGCCTCTACATTTTGACTTGTTAATGTTCCTGCTGGACTAGTGGACTTTTTTTCTCATCCTGTATTCAAACCCTGGCAAAATTTGCTGAGGTTGAAGGAGGAAAGGACCTCTCAAAGGTCACAGCTGGCAAGATTTCTCCTTATTTTGCAAACAGCTTGTGAAATCTGTATCCCAGGGCCCAAGTAATGAATCTGATTCCCTAAAAATGACTGGTTCAGCATATTCTGAAGTAGACCAGGAAAAAAACTGGTTGATCAGGTGACCTGGCCAGCTTTGTCCTACTTCAACATGAGGAAAGCTGCTTCTATCTGAAGTGTTTAGGTTTTTGGTTTTTCCTGATTGAAGGGGGTTTTGCCTCCCACACATTGCTTGTAAGCACTTTCAGGAGTGACCTGGGGCAGCAAGTCCCTGCCAAGGAACCCAGACAATCTCTCAGAGAAAGGAGAAAGCATCTCGAACAGAAAGTGGTGCAGAATAAAAGGGGGTAAAGAAAAAGGAGAAGGTCATCTTTCGTATTCCATCTCTCTTACACTCAACCATGCAATTTTTTGAATTACTCCATCTCAGAACTAAGCCAACCCTGCCCATTAACAAAAAATTAATTTTATTTAAAATATTTCACTTAGGGTTATACTTATTCCATAACTTCTTCAAGAAAATTCATCATTGAAGTTCTTATTTAAATCCTTAAAAAGACTTAAGTGATACATGGATATGAATAGGATCAGAAATCAAAAGCTATTTTATCTTTTGTCAATTTTATATCACTAATTTGCTTTCTTTCATACACAGTAGGGGTGTATGTGTTTTGTTTTTCATATAATCTCAGCTTTCTTTTTCAGGCTGACCAGTTTTTGGTGACATAAAGGAAGAGCATGAAGTATTTTATAGGCCTCTCTGGCACCTATTTCACTCTTTCTTCACTAAGAAAAACCAATATTGAAAACTGACTTTTGCCTCTGGTGCGGTTTTTAACACTGATGATTCCAAAGAAACAAAAATTCCTATCCCAAAATCTCATATAGAACCTTTTATTTTGAGGGACCTACAGCACTTAGACTGGTAAGTAATCTGTTTTAAATTAATGTACAGTTTTACTTGAGTTCTTTCAGTTTTTCATGATATACATATGGATGGAGAAAATGAAAAAAAAATTTGTGGAAGGCTCAATGTTTAAAACATGTATTTTCTTATAAATTTTGCATAAGTTATTAAAGAAATACAATCTTTATCACAACATATTTTTCCAATGAATTCTGCTAGGATAGATTCTTCAACATAAAGTGGGAATAATTTCAGTTATTGTCTTCAAATACTATTCCTGATTACATACTTTCCCATAAGACAGAAATTGGATTATCTTTAAATAGATGTTATGGTAAGTCAGGATCTGTCACTGTGGCTTGTACGTGCCAACGTGAGCTCTAGTCCTGTTCCCTTAAGCCATATAACTCTTTTTTCTTGTTTTCTACCTTGTTCATCTTGCACTAAGAAGGCAAGACTATCACAGGCTGATATCAAAAACAGCTAACAACTGAAAAGATCTGACTATAGAGTGTACATCTTACCTTCAAGATAAAATCTATTTTCACACTTCAAGAAAATGAAGATTGAGGAAGAGAACAGGTGCTTTAGAAAACTGCAGGATCTGAAAAACAAAGTAGGTTTGGTTAACTTTGAGCAGACAGTAGCTCACACAGACTTGTGTAAGCTGATGACTGATGTCAAGAAAGCAAACAGTATAAGAAGATCTCACCCTGGGTCAGCCACTCACAAGTTTACACAGTTCTTTGAGATATGCTGCTATTACATTTATATGACTAGTGGGATCCGAGCTAGCTAGCTCAAAATTACATCATGTGTATTTCTGTGAGCTGAAGTTATAATGGGAAAAATAGATCAGATAAAACAGGTCTACAGATTTTTGTGGCAAAAGGCCCTTTCTAACTGAGGAACAACAGAAAGCTGGGTAGTTTCAAAGTGTGTCTATTCCAAAATCCCCTATACCAACTGGAGATGTTGCTTAGGGGAAGCGTTGGAAGACGGCAGCCACTGATAGTTACGCTTTCCTAGAATATTTTCTCAGATTGAACAAGCTTTGGCTTGGGGACTTTCTGAAGAAATAAGCAAACTGATGGAACAGTTTGAGGACAGGAACAGGAAAAAGAAAGGAAGACATAGTAAAGAGTATAGTATATATACATGAAGAAGATTTTGGGCTTTTGTGAAAGGGAAAGCTCTCTGGAGAAGGTTCAGGTAAGAAGAGTGGCATGTTGCAAGAGCAAGTTTGAGCCTTTGCTGTTCCTAGGCGAGGACCCAGTTATGCAATTGCAGTGTGTTTGGGCCAATGTATTGAGTTTACATGGCAAAGTTTTTGTAGCAGGGGACAGCTGCAGAGGTGGCTCCTGTGAGAAGAGATCAGGAGATGTCTCCTTGTCAGACACAGTTAGTTTCAGCTGGTTCCAAGATAGACCCACTACTGGCTAAAATTCAGTCAATTCGTGGTAGCACCTCTGTGATAACATATTTAAGAAAGGGTAACAATTCTGGAGAGTAGCTGCAAGAGAAACAGCCTTGCAAACACCCAGGTCAGTGAAGAAGGAATGAGGGAGGTGCTCCAGGTGCAGGAACATGTTCCACTGCAGCCTGTGGAGAAGACCTTGTTGAAGCTGGTTGTCTATGTGCATCCCACAGAGGACCATGGTGGAGCAGATATCCACGCTGCAGGCCCTGGAGAACTGCATGCTGGAGCAGGTGGACATGCCCTGAAGGAAGTTGCAGCCTGTGGACAGGAGCCAGAGCATTGTCCTGGAGGGAGCTGCAGTTCATGGGTGACCTGATGGAGCAGACTGTTCCTGAAGCACCCTGTGGAGAGGACCTGTGCTGGAGCAGTTCTTGAATAAGTGCAGCCTTTGGGAAGGATCTATGTTGGAGAAGTTTGTCAAGGACTGTATCCCATGGGTGAGACCTCACACTGGAGCAGGCTGATAACAAAAACAACTAACAACTGAAAAGATCTGACTATAGAGTGTACATCTTATCTTCAAGATAAAACCTATTTTCACACCCAGTGTGAAGAGTAATGAACAGCAGAGATGAAGAGTTATGAACTGACTACAGTGCTCATTCCTGAGCCACTCAGAGAGGAGAAGGTAGAAAAGTTGGGAATGAAGTTGAGCCTGGGAATAGGGGAGTAGAGGGAAGCATTTTTAGTCTTTTTTTTTCTTTTCCTTTTTCAATATCCTAGTCTATTATTAAGTGGCAATATATTAAATTAATGTTCCTCAAGATGAGACATTTTTCCCTGTGCTGGTAATTGGTGAGTGATCTCACTGTCTTTATCTTGACCCATGAGCTATTTTTTTGTCTCATTTTCTCCCCCATCTTGCTGAGGAGGAGGAGTGAGAGCACCTGTGTGGGTGTCTAGCAGCTGGCTGAGGTTAACCCAGCATAACCATTCCCTTTCCAAACCAGATATTCATTACCCCAGAAGCAATGAAGCAGGACCAAACTTCATGGCATTAGTGTTCTTACTGAAAGGGTTCAAACACTGCTTGTCACAAAAGTAATGAAATGCAAGCAGACTGGATTGGATGGCATTTTCACGTGCTTCCTGCAGGTGACATTGCAAAGGGGTCGGTTGCTGAATCTGCTGGGCATCAGGTATTACCAGAGATCAATTGCAGTGTCTATAGACAACTTCTGAGAGTCTACCAACAAATAAGAAATGGTTACATACAACATTATGTCACAGGGAACAGGCAGCCTCTTACCAGCTGCTGTCACCTTGGGTGTTCTTCTGTCAGAAAATCTTATTTTCAGTTTCTTTCACCTCTTGAGTGCTTGTTGTGGTGGCCCAGCCCACTCGTGGGCTGTGGCAGACGAATGCCCATCAGGTGCTCGCCCTCCAATGGACTGATGAGGGTGGATCCGCAGGCGGATCCGAGGGCGGCACCCAAGTCTGAGGCCACATCCCCCCGACCAGAAAGTTCTGTGTTCCACGATGCCCTGTTGGCTCCCTGTCCTAACTCCCGCCTCCCTGTAATCCCCATTGGTTGTCTGTTGTATGTTTCCACCCAAAGGGTTGTTCTCTATTGGTTCTTCCCTTTATCTCCACCCCTTTACCCTGTGCCTTAAAAACCCTGGACCCTCAGCTTTCTCTTGTGTTTTGTGCCTGGACCTTTTAGAGCTAGTAAAGCTGCTGGAATCCATAGAGAAGATCCCTCTGTAGTTCTTCGCCCCTGGGGCGCTTCGCCAGCAATATCAGGCAGGTTGAGGAGTGCGCCCTCTCATGAGGAGCCAGCGCAGGCTGCTGATCGCCACAGCCCTGCAGAGGAGACAGTGTTCCGAGAAAGCTGCGCAGGACAGGCAAGGACAGCAGGCAGGATGCTGGGCATCCTCCTACGAGGAAACCCTCGGCCAGCGTCAAGTGCTTTTAGATCCATATCTGCAAGGAATAACTCTTACCCACCTGTTTACAGAGGCACCTAAGGGCATAGGAAAGTGCTGTCAGCTCTACCTCGTGACATTGTTTCGCAGTGCATAAAAACAAACCAAGATGTTAATCTTCAAACATTAGGTACTTTGTCCAGTCCTTAGAACATGGAATATAAGAATTTAAAATGTCCTAAATCACCAGGCAAGAGAATTTTTCTTTTCTCACCTAATGAATCCTGAATTATTTTCTGCCTGACAGCAAGAAGAGTGGAAATTATCTTCTCCCTCAACAAAACACACAAAAAGCTGGAAGCTGATACACACTCCAGAGCACTGGGAGTCAAATATCTTCAGCAAGCTTGGAAGCTGCACAAGACTTATCTGATGGGAGCTGCTGCTGTTCTTGGAGAAGAAAGGACTCCTCCAAGTCTAGCAATGTGATAAAAAAATCTGCTGCTGCTCTAATTTTCAATTTGGTAAAGCTCCGGTGGGAATTGCACATCCACAGGGACACAGAAAAACCCCTAACTTCAGAGACGACTGTCAGCCTGGCACTGTATTGCTGTATCTTGTAGAAACTAAGCTGAAGCCTCTTATCAGTCCTGGGTTATACTGGTAGCAGATAAGAAAGACACCAGGAGCTGCAGTAGTATCCACAGAATCACAAGGCAGCAGCACCTCTGGACCACCACAATCATATGATGGCACCACACACGATTGCTCCTTGAAATGACATAAAGTTACTACTCTAGAAAAAACTGTTACACAAATATTGTAAAGTAAGGAAATTCACTGGATGAATTCAGAGATATCTGAAATTATTTTGAAAAATTTTGACAATATACTGAATTTTTATCTTAAAATTATGTCTGCACTGGTGACATCCTATGTTTACCACATAGGTGAGCATAGTATATGTTCCCATATGATTAGCTATTCAAGTATTTGTTCTCAATTTTGTATGGATAGTATAGTATGAAATATATGATTACATGCACTTGTGGAAATTTCCTCTGACATTCTGCAACCTCTGTAACATATTTTGCAATTTCTGAACTCACATAGAACACATAATAGCCTAAAACTATACAAACAAAGTTGACAGTTCATTAAACTTCTTTTTCATTAAGCTGCTTTTCATTAAGCTTCCAATCTTACTAAAACCAAATGTTTTCTGCACCTTAATTTTTTGCCACAAGAATCAACCACAAGCTCCCAAATGCCATGCACCAAAATCCTTATTGACTTCTTAATAGTTGACCCCTTCTCTCCAACTGAAGGGCATCTGGATACTGAAAGAGAGATTTTTGTAAATTCTGTACATATAGATAGTAGGACTGTGGCATGGTGGCTAGAATTTTAATGCAATGATTTAGCCTTATTCAGCTGGTTGCCATTCCTTGGTGAGTGCTGTAATAAACTCAGACTGACAAAGGATACGAATGAAAACTAATTTTCCTGTGATGTCTTTTTCACAAAATTATTTTCTTTGATGCTTATATTTGTTGTCACTGGAAGTGTTAGAATCCTGTTGATTATCAAAATCCTATGAGGTCAGGCATTTGAGCTCTGAAGATAATTTTCTGGGATGCCAAGCTTGTGTTTCCTCCAGAGGTGATTTCATTAGTGATGCCATGACATAAAGCATTTAAGACTGCTTTAACTAATTAAATATATCATTGGTGAATGCTCTGACATAAACATGGAGACTGACCCAAAGCACCAGAGCTCACACATATATCTCCTACAGATTTCTGTTAGATTTCTATCATCATAGCGGGAAGAGAAAAAGTTATGTCATTTATTAAATTAAAAAGATAATATAATTTTCACTAAATGTCAGACATATGTCAGGAAACAATCCTCTTATAGAATCTATGCTTTTTGGGGGATGTTTATTCACTTCTGTTACTAATCTGATTTCATTTTCCATTAGATCTTCTCAATCTAACCTTGTTGATTGATATTAGAGCTGATTTAAGAAATTTAAAAGTGAGAGTACTTATATAAGTAATTTAAAATAACTGCATCACATTTCTTGATTTGTTAATTTAGAAACAATACATTGATTATATTATATCAAGTTTTATTGATCCAGAATTATTCTTTGTACTGTAACAGACAATGACCAACACAAACATTTGATAAAACTACCAATAACAGCATAAGGCTTCCACATAGTAACAAAAAAACTCATTTACTTGTTGCTTGCTATTTCTACTGAGATCAAATTCTAATTTCAAGTAAACTGAAACTAACCACTGTGGAAGGACTCTATTTTGCCAGCAGAAAAAAATCATTGTTCACATTTCTACACAGGAAAAATGGATTTTGGCCAACTTTGGTTAAAATGCAATTACAGTGCCCCAGGATAGCAAGAACATAAAGGAAGGTGGATCCATCTTGCATGGTACATTGCTCTTTCCATCCTCTTGAACCCCAAGTTTCCATCCATTTCCTATTTTCTCTGTCTCCAACTGAAAAAGGATTGAGCTGCTGGATGACTTAAGCAGCTGGTGCCTTTTCATAGCTGTTGACAGCTCCCCAGAGACATTGACAAGTAAGAAGCAACACTGAAAGCCCCAGAACTTGCCTTGACTTGAAATGCGGCTGACTTTAGCTTCTTTATCTGAAATCAGTTTCTGAAAGCATTCTGAAACACTTAATAATGAGGTCATTCATTCATTAATGACCACTGTAAATTTTTTTAAAAATCCAGTTTAAATCAAATTATTTTGACAATTATTCCTTTCTTTAGCAAGAAAGCTAAACAACATTTTGAAATAGAGCCACGTGTTATACTTCTGATCATGTCTAATTTTAAAATATTTTTTCCTAGCTGTCTTTATTGACATTTTATGTTACCAATTTTTTACTCTCACAAATGTCACTGTAGCAAATGAATTGTCAGCTTGTCACAGTGAATCAGAAAGTGCCTTCCTGTGTCACTCACCTTGGACATAGCATCATGAAAGCAACATGCATATTTTGAATATTTTGTGGCCCTTTTTTAAAAGGGGAATTCCCACCGCCATGAACTCAACGTGAAGGGCCACATCATCTAAAAGAATTTGTTCTTCATATGCCCTTCTTTTGGGTTCTTAATTCTGTTTATTTTGTTTCTCTTCATTTTCAGAAATATCCCTCTTCACCTAATGCCTGACCCCTTCCTACACGCCTTTTCCTGCCTCAGGGGAAGCCCCTGCGATACCTAATCGATGGCATGGACAACTCTGGCTCCTCCTGTGGTCAGATTTCACGTCATCCACAGCTGTCAGTTCCTGCTTCTGGATGTGGTCCCTGCTGGGCCTGGTCCCGGCTGTCATTCCCACCGCCCTCTGCTCCCGGCCGCAGGCTGTGGTGGCCGCGGCCCTGCGGGGGCACTGGGTGGGCGGGGAGAGCTGCCATGAGCTGTGACAGACAGAGGCCCCTAGGACTGAGATCAAAGGTTAAATGGCTTTTTGCTGCCATCTCTTGATAAACCAGAGGAAAAGGCAGCAGAAGCTGATAGCGTGTCTGGGCAACACCCCCGGGCTGGGGCAGCGTTTAGCGCTGGCTGATGAGGATGGATTTACCTTCTGGGTGGACAGAGCACTAAGGACTTGTCACGGGTGATGACGGATGAGCATCAGGGCTGCGCGGGGAGAGAGGTTCATTATAAATACACTTCATCCTCACTCCCTTGAGTCAGGGCTGCAAGAGGCTGGGAGGGAAAAGTGCTTTCTGCCTTTGAGGGAATGAGTAATCTCCTAATGGCCCAGTCTCTGTGTACTGTACAGGGTTGTTTACAGCTGAAAGAAAGCTTTCAACTGTAAAAACAGACTTGAAGTGCAGGCTCTGTCTGTCATTATAAGGGATGCTAGGTGTGGACCCTGGGCTGGCTAAAGAGCTCGTAAGAACCTGAGTCCCTGCCAAATTTCAGTGATAGGGACATTCTGTGGCTAATTATTGAACCAGCTCCCCAAGATTTCACATGTCCCACAGCTTCCCACACAACTCCCATGTTGCTGGCTAGCTAAATCTTCTGTGTTGACACATACGGATCATCCACCACTGCAAGCAAGTCACAGGCCAGCAATGAAATCTAATGAAATCTAATGAAATCTAAATAAGCACACCTTCCTTTTTGAAATTTATTGAAAGAAAAAATAGAAATGATGGTTTTAAAGATAAAAAATATGTTAATTTTCAGTTAAATTCTCAGTCTTTTAAGTAGGCTGTCTTGAAAACTTTGGCCTACAAGCACTCTTTTTATGAGCTCCAAGGATGCCATAATTTCTGCTTAGCCAATATTAAGACTATGCTTCCCTATGATACGGAAAAAAATGAAAGCAGAATAAATTCAAATCAGCAGAGAATTTACTGAGTAATTCCTTTAAACAGGCATTGCATAAAATGCAGCTGTGATCCCTGAATAGAACCCAGGATCCCTGTGGAAAGCTCAGAGTCCTGAGAGACCAAGTCACATTCCTCCTTGCCTCCTCTGCATCCACGTTAAGAGATTGCCTGATGCTTTGGTACTCTCCTGGGTGAAGGGGGATTGAGGAGGCAACTAAATGAATCCTCATTAGCTGGTGGGTTCTGAAATGTGCTAGTCATACAAGTACTCCATAAAATAATTTTCTTATGGAAAATTTTCCAGTGAGACCTTGAGTGAAGTATGCCTCCATCATTAGGTGGCAGCTGAGCAAAGAGGGATTTCAGAAAGAAGTTTTGGTCTTAGATATCTTCATCCTATCTAAGATGAAGAGATGCACAGGTTTTATTGAACCTGACCCTGAGACAAGAGTGAAGTGGCAGAGAGAGAGCAGAAGTAAATTAAGAATTAAGGATTAAAGATTGTGATAAACTTAAAACAGTAAAAAAAAAAAAAAAATGAGAATTTTTGCTTTTTTCTTCAATTATTTGTCCTTAACTTTTCTCTGGAACTCATTTTGCATTTGTCGAGGGTATATGACATTATTGAAGATTTCTTGGAAAGAAAGATTTCTTGAATATTTTTATTGACAGCCATCAATGGAATTAAAACTAGATTATAACGACAAGAATCAATACTCCCTTAATCTTTCAGATGTGAAATGGGTATCACCACGAACATGCACACAGCATATATATACTTTTCATTTAGTTAGATTAACATTCCTATACATTTGCATTATCCAGCAAATGGAGAAACAAGGTAACACTATTGTGTCTGTTCTAAACCCATTAGTAAAAGAAACACAGTCACAGTTTGAAAAATGAGAACCAAAACACTAAAATACTTGTTACATCTTTGGTGGTGGCCTAGGTATATTCCTGACTGCTAATTGAACAACTTTTACAATTAAACATGGAAATTACCTTGTTAAGCCTATGAATGTCTATGAGGACCTCTTTTTTAACAGAACTCTGTGCCCTATTCAAGCTAACAATAATGTTTGTTTTAACAGATAGGAGAAAGTTTCAGTCCCTTCTTTCAAAAAATGGCTAATCAAAATACAGTAAAGAGTAACGCCCACTTACTAAAAATAGGAGAAGACTGGAAAAGCCAAGAGGTTCCTCTCTCTTCCATTAGTCCCACACTGAATATGAAGTAAGTCAGTTTTAATAGTGTTAGAAAATTATCTCTCTTTCTCAATTTTAAATTTTAAGTGTCATGTCCGTAACATTTCCGAATTGTGGCCTCAACCATAATGATTTGAATTGTCCTAGACCACCTAGTAACACTCATGGTTGCACAGGGAGTTAGACCAAGGGCTTTCTAGTATGAATTGCTTAATCCCTGCAGGATGCTTGGAGAAAAGAATCCTTTCAAACAGGAATGTGTTTCCTGTACATGTATTTGAAGCCATACTCCAATGCCCTGCTATATCCTCTAAGAAATTCTAATTGTGTTTAGCTGTCATCTTAAGTTCTTATGTGATTTAATGATATGGGATAAGAAGATTATTCTGATAGGATATTAAGGGGAAATATAAAATTGATTTAATCCCATGTTTCTGCATCAGCATCCTCAAATGACCTGTGCTGCTGAGCCACTGTAATTCCTAATGAGAACTAAGCTTTCTGTCATCATGGTTCCTGTAAAACTTCCAACTGGAAACACCAGTGCAAGAACTGTATTTCAACTTGATTGTGGCCTGAGACAGACAGGCAGATAAATGCACAAAGGCAAAAGCTTTTATTAAAAAAACCCCACCAAAACAAAAACAAAAACCACACTAAGAGGTTCAAGATAAAAATGGGTTTTGATAGTGAACTGTCCAACCTCATGACCCACAAGGAGTCGTAACTGAAGTTCTCATATTGATGATCAGAAAGTAAGTGCTTTCTAAGGTACGAATTATGTTGTCTTCATATGGTGGCATACATTGCAAAATGATGCTAAATTACTATTTAGCTGCTCCCCTATTCTTGAACCGCCATCTAAATGAGAATCGTGTTGAATCTTGGAAAGTCATACATGGCTAAAAAGAAGTCTAATAATGGAAGAACAAACTAGAACTCCTGCCTCCTGCTCCTGATTGTCTAGATGACCTCAGCCAAATTACTTTATTGTAGGCCAAAATAATTTGTGTGTCAGTACCAAAAACTCTCATTTTCTTTACTTTTGGTCACATCGTGCTATCAGATAATCCAACATAATTTCATAGGTTTATAAATATATGTGAACTGGATCAGATTAAAGCAGAGGCCAGTGCTCTGATTCTGACATCAGTTTGTCCTCCTCATGCACATTTCCAAGGAACAGCTTTGGTTTAGGATAGACATAAAAAGAGGTGAAAATTTCCTTCAGAGTACATCTAGTCTCTGTCCTATGAATCTACAGGTCAAGGTATTACTTCTACAGCAATTAAAGAGACAACTAGCTGTGGATATAAAAATACCTCATCAGGCTCCATTAATTAAGATCAATATGTGAAGCTTAGATCAATATGCAGCTTTAGATATAAATTTGTACATACTCTTAGCCATTTTTAGCTCTTACATGCTAGGTTATTCCAATGTTGTCATGTCGCATGATAGCATGTTGCAATGCAAAAGGGACATAAATCTTTGTCATGAGCCCTGTAAAAAGGTGGATGAGAGAGAGGAAAGATGGACTTTTATTCCAGGGTGTATCTGACATAGACTGGGTTTTCTGCAGCAGTTATTGCCAAAACAGATGGAGCTATTTTGAGGACTTTTACATTGCTATACTGATATTCTCATATTTAAAGACGTGTTAGAGAATGCTAAATGCTAAAAATGAGAACTATGTAGCCTTGAAGACTTTAACTCTGTGAATTAAAATAAGGATTCCTTTAAAAAAAATCAAAATTTTCAGTACATAGAACAAATTGATGACCAGTATCTCATGAAATTTTAAATCTCTGGGACAAAAATACACTGAAAAACAATAAAATATTTTACCTCTACATGTTTTGGAAGAAGGGATAATTACATAATTACAATTAATCCATTAACACCTAAAAGATAATATCTATACAGGTAGGCCTGACTGCAATTATTCTACTACCCTAAAAAATGTCAACATGAAGAGTTCACCAACCAGCAGAATTATGAACAATATAGTAGATCGTGGAATTCTTTAGTCAGAAAGCAATTATTCCTTTCTAATTTTGTTGATTTTAAGAACTTTTCGCCAAATCTTTTTTTATTATACAACTATCAATGTATCCTATTAAAGATTAGCCTGATGTACAAACTACCCTAAGTATTCCCTATCAAACTTGCATGTTGAACTTCTTCAATGTCTTATTGTTTTAATGTTTTAATGTTTTATTTTTTCTGTCTTTCTTGTCTAGACCTTTTATTTTATGTATGTATAATCCCCTTGAAAACCTCTGTTAATTCCACTGAGACATTACTACTCCATGTGTAGTATAGGATCCAAATAGATCCTATCATAACATAACAGCCAAAGCAAAGAAACCTGCTTATGGATTCACATGCCTAATTCAATAAAAATAACACAAGGCATGCAACCAAGATTTGATTCATTGCAATGTTTAACCAGAATCTAAATGTGTTTCCACAGAAAATTCAGAAAATTTAATCCTTTAAATTAAAAAAATGTATCAGAAATTTGTAAATTAATGCCTACAGATGCAAGGTAATGCACAATTAAATAATGTAGTGTAGCATATGTCCTACATACTTAGGTACAGTGGGGGGCAGCCATAGTATTAGAGCACCAATCTACGTATTGCACACCATATGGCACATTTGTGGACCACTTGGATGCTGCAGCTGGTGCAAAATGAAGTTCCTACTTGCTTAGCAGATCTGGCAGTAGGAGAATACCTTATGCTAGAGTTATTTTTACTATATGTTCCCACAGTACAATTTCACACTTGCTAACGTGTGTTAAGTGTGCACAGGATTGCTAAACCTGTATATGCTTTTGATATTTGTTACCTGAAAAGCTCCTTTTTCTTCATGGTAAATCTCTTTTGATTTACCATGAAGTAAATCATTATCTACTTCAGTAAATACTGAAGTATTGTCTCTGGTTTTCTTTATATCTTACCTCTCTTAATTTTAGGACAATTATGGTGCTAAAATCTTTCTTCACCGTGTTGCTATTCACTTTCATGCTAAATGGCAATTTTTTCAAATTTCTTTTCTCATCTCACCAAATATTTAATTAAAAAACCTCACTACACTTTTCCAGGAAATGTTTCTCCAAGACTGCCATCTAGAATGCCATTAATTACTGGAAGATTAGGAAATATTGATGATTTATGTTCTGCAGTTACTAAGAGCTAGGTCTGAAAAATTTAAACAAATTGCTACATCCTACATCACTCTCTAAAGCCAAGAAAAAAAAGTCTTCTTTTAGATCTTATTCCTCTCCATAGTCCAATTTATTTGTCTTCCTTTTTTTTTTTCTCCCTATGGGGCTATTTTTTTTCATTTTTCACTAGATGACAAGCTTCCTCAGTACACCACCAAACACAGTACACCAAAACTTCCTAATATGCTTAGGTCAGTAATTAATTTCTTTTACCTGTCTCCATCAGAGTACGCCTTGTGACCGATCAATCTTATGATACAGTATCACAGCTATACAGCCTTGATTAATTACCCAGTTTTTCAGGGGTATAATTTACTATTAGAGAAAAAGAAAGGTTTCCTCCCCCAGCAAATCCCTCTAGCATGCACAGGGCATTTAGTTATTTCAATTTTAGAAGAAGAGTGATGGGCTGGAGTGATGACAACTGACAGTACTGGTCCTTTTTCCTCAAGATACCAAGCTCCATCTTTAGCTTGTGTAAGTCCACTGAATGTGTCTAACTGTTGACCCGCATCAAATGAATGTCTGGTTCATTCTCTAGTTCTCCTCCCCTGATTCTGATGCATGTCTTTTAAAAAAGAGGATTCTATTTCTGTTTTCGGAAAAATGGGATGATCCTGAACACCTGTGTCTTTAATATGCTTTTTTCACTCTGCCTCTGTAAGAACCAACATACATAATCACATAATGATCAAGAAAAACACTAAAGCATATTAAAGACACATTTTGTCTTTCTGAGACGAAGTAAGGAATCTCAGGTTCTCCTGGTATCCTTCTTTCTCATACTGAAAACTGTCCCATTAACATTTTGAATGTTGGGAAGAAACCTTTCCTTTCACTAGTGGTATTACTGTCATACCTCCATAGTGAAACCTATGGGGGTTTGGCCTGTAAAATACAGGTAATGCTCCTCTCAGGACCAAAACACTCTTGTCAAGATGGAGGTGCAAGCCCAGGGCTGACATTTCTGTGCATTCCTGCTCTCAAATGCAGCAAAGCCTTTACAGACATATTTAGCTTTAAACATCTGCTCAAGCCCCTCCTGTTTCTGGAAAGCATTGAAGCTTTTGCTTTAACACTTTGCTGAATCAGACTGCTGGTTAGGTGCCAGCTTTTGGCTGAGATGTTAAATCAAAACCCCTTCTGACTGGTTCCTTTGACCTGCAGCTGGAAAAGAACAGTCTACGTAATTTAAAAAAAAAAAATTCTGAGAGGGATATGCTTGCCATGGAGGCCTTTTTTTTATTGGTGTTGGAGTATTCCTGGTAATAGTTCTGACAAGAATTACATATATATATAATTATATGATATATAATATATATAAAAAATATAAAAATAGGTAATATATATAATACATATTATATAATATAAATAATACATATTATATAATATACTATATAGTATATATAATATTATATATAATATACAATAAATAATATATAATATGTAAAATATATAAGAGATGTGTGTGTGTATATCTGTATAAAAGAAAAACACTCCCAGTGATTGACACTCCAATCCTATGTCTGCCTTATCTCGAGCGAGATGCAGCTTTGTGCGGGACGAGTCTCACCACCCATTTAACACATTCTTAACCTTTTTTAAAGCGTAGAAAACAGCCAGGAAGGTCTCACGTTAGTCCTTGATGGAATTTCCCCCAAGGCGTTCACGGCTGCTGCCACCTCCAGCCCGATGTGTTGCACCAGCATGTTCGGTGCCGCACAGCATCGTGTAAGCGGCAGCTCCAATCATTCCCAGCCCCGGGCGGCGGCGAGGCAGGAAGCGGGAGCCGCCGGGGTGGGATGGAGCCGGGGGAGGGAGCCGGGCAGAGAGGACGCCGGGGATGAGAGGGAGCCACCGAGGGTGGGAGGGAGCCGCCGGAAAAGGGGAGGGAGCCGGGCGGA
>VZRJ01000423.1:97449-177469 GCA_013397565.1 Ptilonorhynchus violaceus | reverse complement strand
GGCCGGGCGCGGTCGCAGCCGTGGTCCGAGCGCCGGGCGCGGACAGGGGCTGCGGCCTGAGCACCTCCGGCACCCCCGACCCGAGTAACTCCGAGCTCTCTCCCAGCGGCAGACTCTCGTTATTGGAAAGGCTCTACCTTCTGCTTTCTTAGAAATAATCAAGCTCGACTCTTATATATAGCACAACAATTTAAAAGGAACAGATCCAACCCAGATAATATGTTCTATGGATGTTACTTAGCTTATGATTGTATTGCAAAGCTGTTTTTTTGCTCTGTTTGTTTAATGACATGCAATAGACCATTATTATGATATTGCTGCAGCTCTAAGGAAGAGTGACACCGACGATATTGAGATTGAAGGTGCCAATAGCACCACCATATCTGCAAGGATGCAGGCTGTTCTGGCCCTCTTCACCTAACCCTTTAAATCTGTACTTTTTACTCCCTAGTCCTTCTCTTAGAGTGACATGGTGATATTTAGAGTGTATCTCTAATAATGGGAAAAGAGTAGAGGGGAAGAAGATAAGGTTTCATCTCTGGTGAAACTTTTCTGTAGTAAATGCTGGATCAGATATGGGGTAAAGGAGCATCACGGAGTTCCAAAAGGAAAAGAATGAGGCAGAGAGCAATGAAGATGCAGACCTCCCATGGGGAGATTACCAGGGAGAGATTCTGACATGATACATTGTGGAGGAGTTAGTAAAGGGAGAGATCCTCACATTAGCCCCCTCGAAGTCCCTTTGGCCCATGGTCAGAGCCAGGAGTAATCAAGGTAATGTCAGTGAAGATTCTTCCTCTGACTTCTCCATCAGTCCATCTGCTTAACTACTTTATCTGATTATTGATAGCCTGCAATCACAACTATCACTCCTCTCAATTTAGAATAAAGAAACATATTAACCCAGAGCACAGTACGTAATCCAGACCAGTTTATTACAAATTAAAGACCGAATTCAGACAGTTCTACTTTTGTGAGCACTAGAGACACTGTTTCCCAATAGTCAGCAAGCTGCTACTTGCTTAGCAAGTAGATGTACAAAACAAACCCATGGTAGGTTGTGAAGCTTTGCCTTAGAGAAGTATTAGATTGTTCAACATCCAGCATTTTTTAGGTCAGTTGTGCTTTTTGAATGCATTTGAACTGCACTGTTTTTCTCTGGCACATCCACTGTGTAGAGCTTGAACAGACAGGAGAGGAGGCTTTGGGGGAGGGGGGGAGAAACTAAAGACAGCGAGGCAGCAAGCTGACCTCCCTGTATGCTTGTTTCTTCTGCTTTCCTGCACTCCACTGACAGCCAGTCCCACATGATGCATGGTGATTGCTGAAACCTGCTACCTGCTGTGTGAGCCTGATACTTTCCAAAGGCTGATTGTAGCTGAGAAATGGATGACCCTTGCACTCACACATCCACACACAATACGAATAATATTTCTTGGGCAGGAACAAGATGGGTTTTTTTTTCCCCTCTTCTTCATTCCACGTGGGAAAGACACTGCCTATTATTGACTAACCAAAGCTATGGACTCAGAGCTAGTTTTATATAGCACATAGTATTTTGTGGTCTGTCACATCTGTTTTTATGCTTCTTGTTCTTCTCCTGATGTGGTTGCCTGACATGGAAATGCCTGCAAACACGATTAATGAAAGCAGTTCTACTCATAGTAGCATCTCAGATGGTACTTTCATTGGCTTTGCATTTACCTCCTGTAATATGATTTATTTTGTTGGCAGTTTGAACGGCTCCTGCTGTGAAGTTCTTGTGTTCTTTCTCTGGGGCTCATGTTCCCTTTCTGTTGTATGCCCTCAACAGATGTGAGAAAGAATAAGGAGACATGTGATGCAAATATCTTACAGAGGGCATGAACTCAACATGCTTCACAGGCTGCTCCGGTAAAATATGAGCTGTCATTAGGTGTTACTAATCATGCTGTGGGGCAAGATATTTGATAACTTATGAAAGACAAACATTTATGAACTGCAAACAGACTAGGACTAATGAATGAGAGTTCACATTCAGCAGCAGATGTGATTTGAGGATTTCCACCTCAGCTTAGAGGTGCTCATTCCTCATTTATTGCAAGAGATCACTATTCTTCTGTTGTGCTCTTTGATGGTGTGACTGCACGATCTACCAGATCTTTGCATGGCTCTTTCCCAAGAAATAACAAGAGGCTGTATTTTTTGAAAAACATGGTTTCCCAGATCACATAAACTATGCAATTGGCACAAAGAAAGGGGATGTGTGATAGCCTCTTGGAGAAGAACCGAAAATAATTGCCAGTGAGTGGGAAATTGGGAAAGACACATCTTAAATCAGATATGCTGCAAGCAGAATAATAATATGGAAACATATTCTTATACCGTTGTAATGCCCAAAAGACATTGTGTGCTAAGAAAACATAACCCTGTAAGAGACATGCAAAATCCCATCCAGAACACACAAGCTGAGGAGACCAAAAGATGATGAGTAAAGACATTCTGTTTGCAATTAATGAAGCCATTAATAGTATCTTATGCTTTATAAGAAGCAAAATGATTTTAATTCTATCTTAAAAGTATTTAAACGATGCACTACAGATCTTCTCACCTACCCTCTTTTCTTCAGCACCATTCACAGAAATTCTTAAACAATATTTCAAAAGTTGAAAAGATTCAGTTTTCCTTTAAAACTAAAGGTATCTAAGACTAAGGGAATTTTGTAACATTATTGACACAAAGTTGGGAAATTAGAGAAATTATGTAATTGCTCCATGTTCCACAGTTTCTAATAAGATTTGATTACATGGTTGAGTGGAGAAGAAATCTATCAGAAAGTTATACAAGTTTAAAATCAGGGTGTTTTAAATAACCATTTTCAGACAAGTCAAATTTGGGGTTTATAAAATTATGAACATTTCAACAAGAAAGTATATATTTGCATAAAGGAAATACTATATAAATTAAAAGTTTGTAAAATATTACTTGCAATGTTTCCAAACACACAAGGAGCAAACCATAGCTCTCTGATTCTGGCATTAGCACTGCTGTTTTCACAAATCATAACTCAAGAGTTACTTTTGCCTTGCCATGAGAGAAGGAGCCATCTAATTCAGGCCACAGGAGGCCCCCACAGAGCAGGCAAAACAGCAAACTTCCACAGCCTCCCTAGATTTTATATTAATAGATATGCAGAATGTCTGCTCTATAGTCTTAGCATGCAGAGGACACTCACAGCTGACAAGATGAACAGAGCATTAGCAGTTCTGTCAATGAGTAGACCCAGAATCTGTACTTTTGATACTGATGAGCAGCAAAGCTCAGTGAAATAGTCACTTTAGATTAGTTATTAGAACACCAAGTACAGTACCTTTCACACTTCAAAATAATTTCTATAGTAATAAAAGTCACTGTGACAGGGTAGTGCTATTGTTGCAAATTTCATCTATTCGCCTCTTGTTTATAAGCTCCTCTGTAATAATACTTTACCCATCAGAATTCATTGAAATGCATTTCATTATGCCGATCAGCCCCCTGAGTAACAGCTTTATTGTATTGCATTTCTTTTCCACTGTATTTGAACTTTCTTCTAATACTAAAGCTGATTCCAAGCCCATTACAACCAGTTGCAAATTAGCTTTTATTCTGCTCTGACTGCTGAAGTGTTTTTAATAAATTCATGCCGAAAATTTTACAACATAATATTAATACACTTTATTTTTAATTATTCTATCCCAAATTAATGTAGCTATTTCTGATTTATTCCATGCTTTTTCTTGGTCCCAGGATGGGCTAGCGTCTTTCCCACTCTCATGAGCATGGGTGGTTGTAGCACTATGTTCCTCCTGATTTTATGATTAGAAATTAGCATCACGTACCAATGTTTGATAAAGGGAAAGGAATACTCCATATTTTGTGTGCATGTTTTCTTTGGACCACACTTTTGGAATAACTTGGAAAATCACTGCAAGTGTGATATATACATATAAATACACACAAGTAGAAAATATAGTCATGACCAATTTGCTGAGAGCAGGAAGGAAGGTCTCGCTCCCAGATTAGCACCAGCTAATGTGCTACATGCACTTGGGGAAGTTAACTCTCTAGTTCCCCTTCATCATCCTTCAACTCTTCCAGTGACTACCGGCATAGAGACACTCACTGAATCTCCACAGCTCAGGATTATGTCTTCAGTGTCTATACACATTTCATAGGTTTGAAGTAGACTCATAAAAGACCTATGTCTTTAAAGCAGTGAGTGGCAGGGCCAGGGAATATGTAGAACTGCTTTAGCAATGCAATTAGAATAATTTAAATTCTACACTTCCCAGTACTATTTTTCCTTCCAGAAAAATTCATTCATGTTATGATATTCTTTGTTGGTGAAAGCCCTGTCTTGGATCAGAAGGCTATGAAATGGAGTGTTGGGTTCTTCCACAAGTGTCTGTTTGACGCTAGTGTATGAAGACATACAGATATGACTTCATCTAGTCAGAGATCCATTAAGAGAGAAACATGAGGAGGGGAATCAGCAACTCCTATCTTTCAGCAGACTGGCACTTTCCACTGTGAAATATTTTGGGGAATTTTTTTTTGAGAAGTTCCCACACTTCTGAGCCTGTCAGCAATGATGAGACTTACTTGAGAGAATTGTGCTGTTAGATCGAGGAGCACACTTTTTCTCACAAAATTCTCAGTATTTTTGCTGAGATGAAAGCTGCTGGCATAACTTTTCTCATGTCTTTGCCTGCATTTTTCAGGTCAACTTTTATAGTATGTTAAAAGCAATGAAACTGACCTTGCTGCTGAAGTTGCAGCAGCCACACATATAATGAATACACATGGATGTTTATCTGGGAACGGTTAGGGCCCACAATTGGTTTATTGGCCTTTTTTTTTTTCTTTTTTTTTTTTCTCTGAGTCATTGAAAAGGCTTGAGATTGTTCAACAGGAGGGGGAAAAAAAACGTATTTTTTATGGGGCTATTCCCGCTAGCCAATAGCTTGTGTCTAAGACTCAAGTACGCTAATGCATAGGGAAAGTGCTGAACTTTGACACACTGCTATCTCGCCCAAAATTTCATTTGTGGGGATCTTAGTTCACTCTCCTTTGATCAGCAACAAGTTTTTGCCTGTCTGGCCTCAGAACAAAAGTTTTAGCTGCAGGTAAACTTTCCTGCAAGCACATGATGCCAAGACCACTGCTGCCATGTGCAACTCCATGGAGGGGACTTCTCTGGATTTACTGATATCCCATGTGTTTCTAGTACAGTAAGAACTGCTGCCGTGACTTAAGTATTGAAAGAAAGCTGGTTCAGAAAAGCACCTGTGAAGATGAATTCTGTAGGAATTATTTGGTAGGTGGTAAAGTTGAACTAGTTCTGAAGTCACAATCATACTAGAAACTACCAGAAAATGAGACTAAGACAGGGAGAGTGGATCTGCAAAAATATCTGTAAGCAACTCCAGAAGAGAGGAAAGACTGAAGAAAGACAGAAATTGTAGCAGATGTATTCTGCAACAAGAGAAAAAAAAGAAAGAAAATAGATCTCTAGAGCTGACTAGCTGGAGAGAAACAACAAAAAGAAAGAAAAAAAACCCATGAAACCTCTTTTTTTAAAAAAATCATTAAATAATTATTAGTATAATTTGCTGTATTTACATTCCACGTATTTATTTTACATTTGTATTTCAGACAGCAGGAAAATTGATATCAGTTCTAAGAACTGCTTTTGCTACTTCCTTCAAATTCTGAGTTCCACATGTACTTTTCTATTTTTATCTTTTATCCTTGCATTCTCATCCTTCTCCAGATTACCTTTATGAAATCAGGACTAAGCACTAGAATAAGAAAAATAAGTTCTTTTGTCCCTCAGACAATATTATTTTCTATGCAGTTAAAGATTCAAAAGTGTTTATTTATACTGGAAATAATTTTAATTCTAATTCCAAATTGTCAAATATTGTCCTTCTCTACCTACTTGTCATATATCTGCACTTTACAGTATGTTGCTCTTTAGAATAAAAAACTCCCTTTTTCCTTAATATTTTTTTTCATTTTATTTTCCATTGTAAACCCTCCTAGCTCAGGTTGACAGTATCTTTTAAGGTTGACCTTTTCCACTAGATGGCACATGGGGCCATATGAGTGGCAGAAGAGACACAGGTTGCTGGACTGTATTGTAAGACTGCATGTAATGCTTAAAAAACAAATATTCAATTTAATACCAATACATTTCTTAACTACTGCTAACTGAAGTAACTCCATTGGCTTCACTGGGATATGCTGATCTATAATAGCCAAAACTAAATGTGTATTGCATACAAAATTGTTTTCTAAGCCGTGTTATTACACAACTTGGAAATGGAGAATTTCTATGTTTAATATGAAAATTGTATTATTGTATTATATTATATCCTAACATCTCATTCTTCATAGGCCCTTAGAGACCATTGGTATGAAGATTTGAGCATCAGACGGAATTGTACCTGGTTACCATATCAAAATGTTACTAGGAGTGTACAGGCACAGTACAATGAATAAAAATATGCAGAAAATTTAAATGAAAAGGAAGAAAAACAAAACACACTGTTAATTCTTCAAAGATCTAATATCTCTTTAAGATTTGCCAGAATTATGGTCCTGGCTTTTAATTCCTACAACCTCTTCAGTGATAATTACTAATGTCTACAGTTTATGTAAGAATTTCTGAGTCTGAATTTGTATACCCCTCTTTGCTGCCAGAGGACTGCTTGCCCAATAGCATTTGACTGCCCATCTGCTCTTGGTATAGGCAGTTATTCAATCCTATTTGTCAGGTCAGTTTAAAAAATCTTGGCAGACCTGGAAAATGAGAACCTTGGAGGTGAAACTTCCGGGTGAATCTCAAGCTTTTTATTTGTCTAAGAACTACAGAAAACACCCCTTTAAAGACCCCCTTGTTGCTCTAATGGCTCAGATTACGTTTGGCTTATACCAAATATAGCGACTTCTATCTTTCGTTTCTTGTCTCAGGCCACAGGGGAATTGCTGATAGCTGGGAAGCCATCCAGCTCACCAAATGAAATCCATTACTACATTCCACAGGGTCCATGACACTTACCCAGGACTCCCAAATGACATTTTCCTCATTTGGAAAGTCTTTAAAAAGATTTACACTTGAAAGCTTTCATGCAACTGGTGCAATCACATAACATTTGTTGCTGTAGGGTGATCTCCAGCTCTTTTTTGTCCCAAACTGAACTCCAAACCATCTCTAAAAATAGGCTTTCAATTTTGTTTGTTTTAGTATCACACTGACTATTGCACTGTTTATGACTTTTGCCATTATCAAGACTCTAGAATAACCACTATCAAAAATTGGCACAAACCAAAACAGTCCAGTGCTGTCTTTATTTCTTCTGTGGCTGTTTGCCCAGGCTAACTCTAAGGAAGACCTAGAGTAAGTAAATGTGACTTTTATCTAAGCTACAAATCTGAGCTGCAGAAGAGGTAACAATTCCCATGGCAAGGACTTTCCATGAGTAATGTTCAGCGCTCTCCCCCAAACGAAAAGACCTGACAAAAGTGGTCAATAAGGTATTTTATTTCAAATACTATGCAGAAACAAAGATGCATGGCACAGAGACAGAGTGTTCGTGCCAGCCATTCCCACACAAAAAGCAAGAGCTGTTTTAGGTAAATTTGATTTTTTAAGTGTTCTCTAAAACACATCTGGAGAACAGACCATTGCAACTGACTACCTTTGTGTTATGAAGGCAAATCACCAGTTCTGCCCTATATATATGAAACTCCCCTATAATATGAATCTGCCCTATAATATGAAACACATGAATATGGTATGGTCATCTCCTGAAGACAATACACACCAAATCTCTCCAGTACTCTTCACTATGCCTCAGTGCTTGCTGTGACTCATGTGACCCTCAGTCTTATGTCCCTAAAGTTGGCCACACCAACCATATCTTAGCTTTTCTTGCCCAAAGACTCCAGATGGGCATCCAGGACTGAACAGAATGGGATGAAGAATATCAACATCAGCAGTGCTCTTTTTTATCATGAAGAAAAGGTCAACTTGGAACTTGCCTGAACAAGAGTGAAAATATCTGCTGGGTAGAAGAGATGAAACACCCTGAGCTGTACATGTCTATGAACCACCATCCATTTTTTTATTCAGAACTGTGTGATGTTGGTTTACTTCTTCTTAAAAAAATTTTGAGCTATGAGATATTATGTAAGCCAAAGCTGTGAAATATGTGAAAGATAAGAAAAACACTGATAGAAATGAAATTGTTGACATGCTAGAAGTTAGTAACTGAAGGACTCAAGAGAAAAATGTTATGATTTAAACCGTGATCCAAGCTAGAAAGCAGTAGAAATCCTGGAGACCTCAGAAGGATCAAAGAAAAGACTATTACGACTTCTCTTGCCTGACTGGTGGCCACCCGACCAGGAGGCAGTCTGTCTTTCTGGGTGTCTGCTTTGGGAGGGTAAGCATGTGAATGCTTAGGCTAGCAGCATGTGAATCCCATCTAGCTACACCTCCTCTGCGTATTATCCAGGAAAAAAATTGCAAGCTACTCTAGAATTTGTTTGTCATTCACACTTAGCAGTTCCAACTCAGCTAAGCCTTCAGTCCATGCTGTTACTGGCTGCTGTGGACACAACCTGAGCCTCCTCTGTTCAGAAGCTGTCTGAAAAGGCAGTCTAGAGGAGATGGTCTGAAAAGAGAGAATGGGAGTAATCAAACTCAGAGGCTCTGTGTTTGCTAACACACGTCATGGTAGGAGCACCTCAAATCCCCCTTCCATAGCTCTGGGTGTTAACTCCTGCTCCACTGGCTTAGTCAGAGCTAGAAGTTGAAATAGCCGTTGGCCTATGGAGAAACATACCGCTTCATCATTGCTAGCATGGATACACAAGAGCTAGTCTGATAACATGGCTCCATGTAGTTATTACCAACTCACAATGTTCCCGAATTTTCCCAGCAGACTAAATATGTTGACAAGGAGAAAACAGCAAAAGTCACCCTAAAGGACTGTTAAGACATCCTTGAACTGCACAAGCCATGGTGTACCACTGTGTTTTCTGTCTCTCCAGCAGGTGTAAAATAAGCCCCTAAAAATCAATTCCTAGCATTGCTGCTAGACTCTGAAAATGAATTAGCTGCAGTTTATAATCATCTATGTAAACAACTGCCAAAAAAGTTAATGAAACTGGCATGAGTTCCTGATCACAGTCCAACAGTGAAGTATATCAACAAAATAAACACACTTAGTCCCTGCACTAGGTATGGTAGAAGAGATTGTTAAAAATGATCCTGGTAATCATATAAAGTTAAATATTATTGGAACTGGAACAGTTCTTCTGTTCCATAGAGGTTAAAAGGGACCTTGACAGGCATAGGATCTTGATAAGCATAAAGGACAGAGAACCTAGGAATATTAGTCTAGACCTAAACAACTGCAACTTCTGATACTTCTTTAGTAGTCATAGTAGTTATCAATGGAGTAGTTCATAAAAAATAACACAAAAGAGCCATTTTAATTGGTCAAACACTGCTTAGTCAGCGTGTCCTGAATCTTTCTGTGTGAGCATGAATGAAATGTGAACTAGGAATTTATTTTTATCCCTGACTGCTCAGTCACTCTTTCAGTGGACCCCAGCTATCTGCAACGTCATAGGTCTGAAGAGAGATGATTAGCACCTTCAGAATTTTCTGCTTCCTTGAAAATTACTTTTAAGTAAGAGTAGCTATATAGGGGCATGTATATTTGGTAAACATCTTTTGAAATACAGGCAACATTTCGATCTAAAGCTACCTTGTATTCTAGAAATTTGTTTTGGAACTTGCTAAGGACCAGAAAAAGCTAGTGAGCCTTTAGCCTAAGGAGACCAAGGGTTGCAAGGGCTACATAGACAGCAATGGCATTCCTACCTGTCCAAGGAGCCTCATTTACCATCTCTACAACCGGAGCCCAGTGCTTCTCAAGTCCTTACTGTGCAGCGAAGGCCCCAAACCCCAGGGAGACAGAACAAGCAGCTCAAATTCTCAGAAACTGTAGGCATCCCCTTCAACACTATCTTCTTTTTTTTCCCCCACTTTACATGTCCTGAAGGATCTGTAACTGTCATGGCAGCCAGCTGCTGTATTTTCTGTAAGTGAGGAAATAATCAGTGTTACTGAAGACACATGGTTTACTGGGTTTTGGGGAGTAGAGTTCCTGCAGGAAAAAGAAAGCTTTCAAAATTTCAAATTTTCTTTCAAAACAGACACGCAAAATTGCATCCACAGAAATCTAAAATTCTGACAGGTTTTTAAATTTCTTTTAAAGTGGATGGAAAATGTGCTAATAAAGCTCATGTATTACTTTTTTAATGGGTTTAAAATATATCTCATTGGACTTAAAACCTTGTTAAATATAATGTCATTGTTCTACAGCTTAAAGTTCCTTGGTTATGCAATAGGTATATTATAAATATCAAAAGTGTGTTATGATACCTTGTAAAGGTCCCTCACATAATTGTGAAATCCTAAATATTCCTGGTCTAAGGAAGTTGTCATTTATAAAGCTTTTTGTTGCTATTCACCTGTAAGTGAATGTTTGCTTGTAATTTTCTTTCAGTTTGAAGAGTAGTGATGAGTCCTGAGAGATTCCTCTGGAAATACTGTCCTCAGATGCTTGGAGTGAGAACTTTCCCTTGAGTTGCACAGCAGTCGTTGCCTGCCACAGATGGAGGTGTAAATTTATGTTGCTTATTTGCTCCAATAATCCCTTATTAGTAAGAACAACAATCTAAAACTGCAGGAAATGTGAACAGCAGTAGGGCAAATGCAAAGCAATATTCTTCTACCTGGCTTCTCATAAATGTGAGGTAATTTTTAATTACTTGCTTGTTAGGTTTCCTGCATGCTTTTTCATGTTGTTGACCTTGAAAGTTTCCAAGGACTTTACTTGACACATTTCCTCAGTATTAACTTGATTTCCATTTATCTCTCTCCCTCTCCATATGCCTTTCATTCAGTGACTGGGGCATGAATCATAAAAATAGAACGACAATGGCGATTATGATTTTTATGCATTTTGGTAGAAATTTTATCTCAAATTATGCAGAAAATGAGCATGATTTTTATCATAATTTATACCACTATATCAGAGAGGACCAATTAAGCTATCTCCCTGAGTTCCCAGCAGGATTGAAAGCAGGAGCCTAGTTCCACTGCTCCCCATGTCCTCTGAAGGAAGCTATTTCTCTCCACTGCACAGGAGTTCAAGACTGATTTTGTGCATGCCTCTTCTTTACCCTATTTGTTGCAGTTTTGGAGTGCTGGAACTGGTCCAGCCCAGTGGGCACCTCAGTGAAGAACTGAGCAACCCTTCCACCTGTTAAAACATATGGACAGTACAGCAGGGATTCCCAGCTGGCCAAATCTGACCCTTTCTAAGCTTCTTTGTACAGGCAGACCAATCCGGTGGACTCAGAGCATACCAGAAATGGAGAGTAATTTGCTTACCCTTTTTGCATTTTCCATGGTTCCTGGAATTCCACAACCTAGGATCTATGATTCCTAATGGTGATTTTCAAGATAACTTCAAAGAAAATTAAATCTTCTGAGATTAAGTAATGTTATGATAAATAGGGTTTGTGATGCTATAAATTGTTCACATATTTTCACATATATTTCCTTATATTATAAAACATATTGCTACATCATAAAAGAATTCCGTGGCCCCAAAGAGCAGATGATCACATGGGTTTCAAAACCTAACTTGAAAATAATACATTTTAAGGTCTGTTTTCAGTTTATTTAGTAAGAAATTGTTTATGGTTTTAGAAAACTTCCACCACAGTAGCAGATGATGCCACACAAACTGTTGGATGGCTTGATCTGAAGGAGCTGTAGTAGCTCTATGGCAATTACAATACATATGGCCACAGCAATATGGCATAATGCCACACAGTGGACATTCTACTGCTTATCTGCAATACTGCTGTCAGTAAACCTGCAGCACCCAAGAGCACAGACTCTAGTGATATTCAGGTAAAGCAGTTCTTCTCCCATGGTCTGTAACAAAGTGCCTCAGGATAAAACTCCCACCTAAGAGAAGATATGCCGCTGCCAAAACTGTAGATATAATAACTGTGAGACAGGGCAAATTATGTTCTTATGCTCAGTAAGAAGACCATATCTGTCTCTACTCCTTAATCATTTATTTAAATACCTACAAATTCCAAGTGGACAACTGAACTTGCAAATAACTTCACAATCTTCTCTGTATTTACAATAACATCCTATCCATAATTTTTTTTTTTATGTATAGACATGTAACTATCTAGAATTTAGAGTCAATTCTACTCAGGAATAAGGACAAGGACCTAATGAGTCACCATTTTGAGTCCTGTCTTCTATGATATGATGTTGTCCCACAGAAAAGTCAGGGCAGCCCTCAAATATGGGGCAAAATTCTTGATAGACACCAATTTTAGCATTTAAACAGGACCTTTAACCTTAGGCCCCACAGGAACCCCCTGGGTTTACTCACTGGCTTATAGGGATATATTACACTGTGTATCTGCTGTGTCACTGGTGGAGGATAGGTCCTAATGACTAATTTCAACCTACAACTTCCAGAAGTCTAACACTTTAGATTTCTTGCTTAGCTTTGCCAAAGAGATCCTGTCACTCCCTTTGTCACATAAATCTGAGGTCTCCAAAGTTTACTTACCACTAAGCAAGCAAAGAAATCTGAACATACATCTTCAAACAGTCTGATAATATGAAATCTGATGGATTATGGAAAATAGTACTTGAGAAAGACACAAGAAGATAAGAAAGATTTTGCTGGGAAAAAAAAAGACAAGAACTGTGAGTAATATATTTTTCAATAGCTACTGGGCACATAACAAATCAAGTGAGTCTGCCTGCAATTTAAGATCAGCCCTGAGAATTTAAATGAGCTTTGCTCAGGAAATGTGAACCTGCCTGAATAGGTTTTCAGTTTTTAAATTTGCAGATCAAAAATTTGCACTGCACAGATTTCTGGGCTCCTCTGGAGTTATAGGTATCTGGGTGTCTAAGTCTGTTACATGCTATGGCTTCCAGGGCCCGGGATACAGTTACGACTACCTTAGAAAAGTACAAACGACAGAGGGTTTATGACCCTCCCTTGTGTGTCTTTTCAAATGTACATTCTGCACATTCAATTGTAATACAATTGACAGCTGTGGGCTGCCACACAACCAAGTCAATGCTCAGTGGGTGGCTAAACAGGCCAATTTCATTAAAATGGCAGAAAAAAAAAAATCTAGTAAAACCCCACAAAAATATTAACTTTTTTGCAAGATTGTCCCAGCTTATTTTGTGATCAGATAAATGTCAGAGTGGTGTAAAGGTAGAAAAATCAAGCAGCTGGGAACAGACACAGGAGAGGAAGGAGCAAAGTAGGTAGGAAAGGGACTGAAACCTCCTGCTTTTACTGGAAGCAAACCCTTAGTTTAGCTTCACCGTAATGTGAAACTGTACCCTGGGTGCCTATATACCCTAAGTGCACCGCTACTTAACAGAGGTGCTCAGGGCGTTTCTTGTAGAGAATGAACAATCTGCTTCTCACAAGACCAATTTTTCAGGCCCTCTGCAGATTCAAATGGGCATCACTGCACCAAATTCTGCTTATGCGTGATTTATAAAGGCATATTTTTAAAGTCATACCCAGCAGAGTAAGAGCTGAAAAGGACTAGCACAAAGGAGGGTACTGAAGAAGCAAATCACTGTCATTCTCTGCACACCTAGACAGGAGTCATGGCCCTGTGTCTGAAAAACACCACTCTACAAAAAAATACATGTATTTGGAAATATTTGTTTGCTGATATGCTGTGGGAGACCCTTGTTTATGTTCTATTGGAGTTCAATAGAAATTGGCAAAATCTGAGCACGATGCCTAAAGATAATGATGTCAGATCATGATGATTTTTTCTGTTATTCCCTTTCAGATCAGTATATGAAGTAAAGATTTGAGCCTGTGACCAGTGATGTATGTCAACATGAGGACTGTCCCTGCCAGGTTTGCAGGATCAGCCCATATGTTTCACAGGATGGGAAATGGTAACCTTGTGACGATTCCACAGGTGAGAAATCTGAAGTGTAAATCTGGTGGCATAGGCTGCATTTGACACAACCCACTACAGGATCACTGTAGTTGGTGATGCTAAATGTATTTACTCTTCATAATTTGAAAACTTCATTTTCTTTCAGAAGCAAAAGCAGGATGAGGGGAGGGTCAAGCTATGTGACTGTAATATACATGTTAAAATTGAAGGGGTTTGTATGTTTTAATATAGCTTTATGAACAAGAAAAATAAGTGGTTATACCAGTGAGTTTTACTTACATAAAATATTGTTTAAAATCTGCACACATACCAAATATTTCTGAATGTAAAAAACCATGGCATTTGTTTTCAGGTCCATACTTAACTTGACAAACCTTGGACTGAACACTAATAGCCTATTCCAGTTGAAAATGTGGGTATGTGTAGTAATTAAATAAACCTCTGATTTGTCCCCATCTTTATATAATGTACAGATGCTGAGGATTAGATCCGCAAGAGGACAAAGGAGCCACAGCATCAGGTGTCACAATGCTCAGCCTGTATGGGCCCTGCACTGTAGTGATCATTTAGGCTCCAGGTTTGTATGGGACATGGGAGAGGTAAGCTGGAAAAAATGAAATAACCCACTACCAATAAGCAGGGTAGAAGCTGTGTGAACTGCCCAGCAGAAAATGCTGGGTTTGATCAATATTCATTGACCCACAGGAAATGACAGTAACTTGGTAATACAGTGTCTGGGAACTCAACTGAAGTCTGTGTGCTAATTAACAGCTATTTTATAACACTGGTAGATACTGGAGATCTCCGCTCCAGGGTACCCAACAGCCTGGGAGTCCTGAGAAGTAGAAGTGCAGCAGAGTGAAGAAGGAACTTCTGTCACTGACTAGCAAGCAAATGTATTATTTACTTTGAAAACATTGGGTTGTTTCATTGTTTTTAATGTATCTTAGTCTGGTTTTCTATATTGAAGATCAATCACAACTTGTTAGTATGACCTGGAGGAACTCAAAGCAGCATTTGCCTAACTCATCTTTCATGACTGTGTTAACAATGACCCAAGAACATCCCTGTCTTTAATGCTTTGGTAATGCCCACCTTCTATAACTTTTCTCACAATTTCTACAGGACACAGTACCTAATTTATTACCTCCTCTTTGATAAGGTCCATCATATTTCCTTTGTCTGTAAAATTTATTTTCTGATAAAAGTAAAACACCAAACATTTCTACAGTGATGATCCTGGAAAATCCAATTTGCATTGTATTACATTTTCTGTTTACTTACAAGTCTTTAGTTATTAATATCTTTATATTTATTCTAGTACTCTTGTGTAATCTTAAGATCAGGCTACAATTTATTCAGGTATTCAATTTTAGATTTTTTTCCTGAAATCATAGAATGGTTTGGGTTGTAAGGGACCATTATGTTTATTTAGTTCCATCCCCCCTGCCGTGGGCAGAGATGCCACCCACCAGATCAGGTTGCACAGGGCCCCATCCAACCTGGCCTTGAACACTTCCAAGGATGGACCATCCCATCTGTACTGTATGTGCTGCTCTCCAAGGAGGCAGTAGGTTTATTTAGAATATCTGCTTTTTCATTTATCAGCTATTCAGAACTATAAGATAAAAATTACTGGATGCCTTCACCAACGGAGTAAATTCTGTCACCATGTTTGGGGCAATCTGCTCCTCAAATCCTCATCCTCATTACCAGTCTTCTCTTTACCCTCACTTGCTATACCGTTGTCATTTTTGAAGTCTGCTGGCTGGCATAGTGGAACATAACTAAGCACTGCCTTTAGTAGCAGGATTTTTTCTCCATTCTGTCTGGGAATTCCAGAGTGCCCCATAGTTACATGGGGTTTCTCATGGGAATTCTGGTAACACTTTTCTCTAATAATATTCTTAATATCTCTGCCCATATTCAAACTCAACCATGGGTATTTATAGCAGAATCTGATTACCACCGCTATGCAGGAGAAGGGTTTTTTTGTGTTACCTTTTTCCTCACTTTCCCCTAAAAATATTTAGACCCAGGAAAATTCTGTATTATACTTTATCTATCTTTACCAACTTTTTAATAATAAGTTTAACCAAAAATCAGAAAAAAATTGTGTTATATTAACAAATAAAAACCAAACTATCATTACACAATGCATTTGCTATACCTTAACTGAAGTAGTTGCGTAACTGGTGTGCCAGTTTTTCTCTGATGCCTCCATGAGTTTGTCAGTGAAAGCCAGGGAGATCTGGGGGTGCTCTACTCTTAAAACTGGGCTTCAAATTTCCTCATTCCTCCACTGCTGCATCACTGATTTGTTAATACCCAATCTTGTGCCAAAATCCAGCCAGTGCCATCATGAACTCATTTTGATTCACAAATTAACTGCTAAACTGGGTTCTTTCTGGGAATACTTGTGCATGGCCTTCCCTTTGTTTCTGAAGTGCAAAAACAATTGTTCCATCTCATTATCACACAAAGTGAACAGAAGTGGAGAAACCTGGTAGGACAGGTCAGCTTTGAAATATATTCACAGTTTCTGTGGTGAAAATCAGCAACAAATCTAGATTGGTCTTTCTCAGCCATTCATTCAGTATTAAACCCATGCTGCTATCCAAGCCTAAATGTCAGAGACATTCAGAAAATAATGAACACGCGAATAAATTTCAAAAACTCACACTTTATTTTATGCTCTCCTACAGCACCATTTTGGATTAGAAACAGACTTTAAACCATTAACCTATTTCATTTTGTAAAAATAGTTCTATAACACACAGAAAACATTAAGGAAATATTTCTTAAATTTTTAAAATTAATTTCCAAGCTAATATGAAAGTTATTACTTGAAGCTTAATATTATCATATGCACCTCTAAAGGTTGGTCAATTACAAGTTACCCATAAACCCTTTTTTGTTATTTTAACATCATAAATAGTAATCTGGCATTAAATATTTGTGATCTGGGCCAGTAACCTTTTTCAGTCTCACAGGACTTTTTTTAATTAAACTATATCTTTGTCCCATGTCTATAATCCTCTCTTTGACATTTTATATACAAGACACCTTGCTGCAAAAAGGTCAAGCAGTACAGTTATAAATGGAAAAGAGATTAAAAGTATTCTCAAGCCACAGTGATCTAAAAGAGAGTTAAATATGGAGTGTTCTTCACAGGCTTCCTTAGATGAGTTAAGAGGAAACCCTGTTGGCAGATTTTTATTATAAGAACACCAAAGCAAATGAAAATTATTTGACAAAAATGAATAATGCACAATTTTAATTTGCATATTGGAATAATTATCTCTAAAAGAACCCTACAGGGTTTTGTATCCATCAAACTTTTATGTAGACCATTGCCAAATGCAGCTTATGTGTTTATATAATTTTTCCTTTTAACATAGTTTTATTGTAAAAATAAAACCCCAAAACAACTACAGTAACATCTTGCTACAGTTAATTACATCTTCTTCTTCTTCTTTTTTTTTTTCTTCCTGCAAAAGCATGATGGAAATAAACTGCTCCTTCCTGGAAGGTCTGTGAAAAATTCAAGAATGGGAAATGGCAAGAGATATTGCAGGAGTCAGTGTAAGTCAGAGAAGAGTAGTTATAAAGTAGTGTAAGTAAACATACCCACAGTACAAGTGAGTGGCTTCTTTATTTTTTATCAGAACATTAAGCAGAAATTGAAGGAACATTTTTCCCTAATATTCTCCAGCTGGCATATTTTCACCTCATCTTGCTCACTCTATGCCACACTGGAATAGCTTTAATGGTGTACATGGGTACAACTAAACAATACATTACTTGTAATGTCTTAAGTAACCTAGCAAAGCATGATACCCAATTGCTGAAATGCTGGTCTGTATCTTTCAGACTCTACTTTGTTACTCCCAAGAGGCCAAACCCTGATCTGGAAACTATTTACTGCTAATTTCTTTCCACCAGTTTTATATAGTCCAGTGAAATACGTGTATTTCTTCTGTGTCATCGGAGTGCCTGATGTTTAGGTGCAAATACTGGAAACAGCATGGTTTGCAATGACCCCAAGTTCTCTGTTGCACTTTTGGAGAGTCTGTGAGTATGTGTTTAAAATGGTCCACTGACTGGCTTACATAGAAAATAGGGGTTTTTACACCATCCCTTTAAAACTATCAGGCATCTAACCGAACTGTGACGCAGAGGATCTAAGTTTAGGGGCTGAGTTTCTTATAGTCTCTCTTCACAGACAACTGATCAGTGTGCCTAAATTAGCAGAATTAATGCGGATACCCAAAAGATCCCAGTGCAGCCACGGTATTTGTGGGGACAGCAAAGCAAGTGTTGGTATACTTTCATTAGACCTAAAATTACATCAGAGTGATACTATTAAAAATCTTAGGTATAATATGAGCTTCAATACCACTGTTTCTTTCTTCCTTTCTGCCATTTTAATCTTTGTTTGCCCTAAATGAAAGGCTACTTACTGTTTCCAATTTCTTTCAGCTGTTAGGAGGTTGCATAAAGTAACCAAACTGTTGGTATCCAACAAATCCCGCTCCTGTCCAAAGAAACTAGACACCCTGTTTGTAGAACATCATATCTGACAGGACTAGATTAGCAGCTCCAAGCCTGTTGACTCAGTCTTATTAGATCTGTGTGCTAATGAAATAAACATGTGAAAGAGAATCCATAGCAATTTATAAGGTAAAAACTAGTCAGTAGTGCAAATTGTAACAAATGTGAAGCTAAACTACACATTAGTGTGAAGACGCAGTGTGATGAACAGGACACCCTCCCCCCACACACACAGCCCCATTAGGCATGTGAAATCCTATCTGCTTACTTGTGTACAGGGTTTGCTGTTTTCAGCCGTTCAAAATAAAAGTGAGCTTGTGACAGTCACACTCCACATACCTCTAAAGCAGCTCTTCCAGGACGAGGCAGCTCCATTACAAAGGGCACACTGCAGAGCCCGGGCTTTGGGCTTGGCATACTGTGAGACTCCCCATCTCATCTAACACTTACATGCACTGGCACTCCTACAACTCAGGGTTTTCATCAGCTTCCATAAAGCACCATAGATTAGAAATCTGTAAGAGGAAAACAAACACCATTAAATTTTTTATTACTCAGAGCATGTCTCCACTGGAAAAGATAACTCTAAATATATTTTGGGCATATTATGGATATTGCAAGGGTCCAGAATTGTTTTAAAATCAACAGGTCCATCCACCTGAGACTAGGGTTATATGTGACACTTTAGACAACCTAAAAGCAAGCTGCCATGAAAAATGTCTCATTTTTACCATTCTGCCTGTCTTCTCCATTTGTGCTGGCTTTGGCACATGCCCACCTCTGGAGGGAACTGGTTCAACTCAATAAACTGGCAGAAAAATGTCTGATTATCTCTGCAAATGTTAGTTTTCTGTTGATATAACTCCCTAAATCTAGTTTCCATGGGATCAGATAAGTCCCAAAGACAGTGCCAGGAAGTAGCAGAAGCATATGGCTGGGACCAGAGACAAAGGGGACACAGGCTACTACTATAGTGGATCAATAGTGACACAAAGCTTTTTGCTCTGTCTCTCTTCTGCCTGTGGCAATTCTCCTGAGATGTGTGGTTTGCCTTTACACTTGTATGTTTCACTCTTACTTGTTGCCCTTGCAGATGGTATAGTTAAAGAACAAAGAACATAATCATGTTTTGATCACTTTCTGGTTTTCTGGGAGTTCATGGGATCAGTGGGTCTGAAATTTGCCCCAACAACCTATGGCGTTGCACTTACACTTCAATCTCTGTAACGCTTCAATCTCTGTAACCATGCCAAATATGAACATATCTTTGGCAATACTGTGATTAGTAACACTGTATTTATGAGAAGTGAGGAAACATAAAACATCAAAATGTTTTTTTGATTACATAATGTGTAATTTGCTAGTTTCTGTGAAAATACGGAAAGATGTTTTAGGAAAACAGTATTATTTCTGTATTCACTGAATACTGAATAGCAATCATTATTTAGTTGACTAAACAAAGTTGGATGTTGGCATTTCCAAAGCATAAGGAGACCCACCTGGCCTCCATCTTCCACTCCTAAGGGTCTCAGGACTGTGTCACTTCTGCCAGCCCCACATGGACGTCTCAGATAAGCTCAAGAGTATCTCAAATCATACTGTGTTTTGGCAACTGATTTTATGATCTATTACAGGGATTTAGGTACTCAGGTCATGTGCCAACACCTACATATAGGTGTCTACATCCAGGTGTCTTAATCTCAAACCGAATCCCATCCTGAAAGCTCAGCTCATTTCTTAAACATAGGTGTCTAATGCCATTTTAGGCATTCCAGAGTACCTCAGATATCTACATAGGGATGCCAGATATAACACAGGATATATCAAAGATATCCGTGCCCTCTTGCAATGACAGCTGGAATCCAAGGACCCCTGAGGTGGCACTTGCTCTTCTGTTTAATCAAGGGAACTGAGTCCTGAGCTGTCCAGAGTGACAATAGGCTTTCTGAAAGGAATTGTCTCAAAATGTAACAGCCTAAACAGTTTTCACAAGTTGGGATTTTTGTTGTTTGTTTGTTGGTTTGGTTTTTGTTGGGTTTTTGTGGTTTTTTATCTTTTTTTTGGTGTTTTTTTTTTGTGGTTTTTTTTGGTGGGATTTTTTTGCTTGTTTGTTTGTGGGTTTTTTGTTTGCTTGTGGGTTTTTTTGGGTTTTGGGTTTTTTTTTTGTTTTTTGCCTGGATCCCTTTTCTTCAATTAAATAATTTAGTCATCTCTTTCTCCTAGCTCCATGCCCACAAATGGATGCATACCCACACTTTTCCCGTCAGCTTCAAATTCATGCAGCCCCAGCCTATAGTTCCTCATTTTCCTTTGTATGTGTATGCTGCTCAAGTCATATCTATCTCTTGGTGGGCTGTGGCTAGACAGCTGGCAGGAAAATGCCCTCACACCTCTAGTAAATTTGGTACTAAGCTTGCTTTCTTATGGTCCCTTAAAGAAACTGTTCTGTTTTCACATGGCATCAAAAGAAAACATGGAGAAAATGAAAGGGAAAGGAAAGACATTGGTCAAGCTGACATACTCAGAGAGGCTTCAAGGATATACTGCACAACCTGAGGCTGTCCACCTTGAGAATTGAGAATCTGCAATTTGGAACTAGAAATACAGAAACACTGCAGGAAGCACAATAGGGGAAACAAAGAGTATATTACTTTCTTAATCACTGCTACCCCTTATTTGAAATTAAGGCATGTAGGAAACCACATATACATTTTTCCCTCCACGGAATTCAAGCTATATTGCGTATGTGATAAAAATTACTTCCCTATAATAATTTACTTTCCCATTCACATCAATATTCATGCCCTAGTGTATGGCTTTAAACAGATTTTTCCATTGCATCTATCCACAGAGCAAACAAATCTTTATGCATGTTCTTCAATTAACTTTACTGCAGCAGACTCCATTAACATGTAAATGAAAAAGTCACTCTGGCCTGGTCTAAAATGCCCTGGAAAGTTTCATTGGCCAATTTGGTTACAACATGAAGAAATCACACTTTTAATAAATACAATTAAACTGACAAAAGCCTTATCATGGTGTGGTTACATTAAGAACTAATTTAATTTACTATTGTCTCCTCTCTTTGAAAGTAGGAACATCTCAATTATGCAACTACAAGAAAACTTTAAAGCTTAGTTACTTATACTTTGATAGCTGAGCAACAAGAATAGTACATAAATGTAACAAAGCTGCAATTCTTTTTTCTAAAGGTTAGCAAGAGCTATAAAAGTTCACTTTAATCTAGCATTGAGATTGTTAGGATGTCAAAAGTTATGTAGTTCTACCCCCACTGTTGTCAATAATCAGTGGGAACTACAGTTACTGTTTTGCTAAACACTATTCCAGACCTTAACTGTGATTACAGTAAGCAAGTTACCACCTGCCAAAACTTATCCTTCTGCTAATGAAAAGAAAATCACACTAAATACTGGAATTAGCTGTAAATCACTTTTCGAGATCAATCTACTCCTTTCACAGGTGACTGTAGGTTACAAGAGAACTTGGAATGCAAAATTATTTTTGAAATATTTTCCATCTAGTAATTCACTGTGTATAGCTTTGCATATTATCCCTAATGATTTAATGTGCTACAGAATAAGCCTGTCTCCATTATTCATTATGATTTTCACAATCTTTCTTTTTGCAATATTCTCCAACAATATAATATCACTAACAAAGTAAATATCCACCCCAAAAGGATTACTTCTTTCTTGAAAAAAGGCCAAAGTCAAAAAGTCCCTGGCTACTTCTTCTTCTGAGGTAAAGCCTAAGAACATCCTGGATGTTTGGCTTGAAGATGTTCGTAGGATTTTTGCCTTCTTTTTTGGGACAAACCTATCTCCTCTGAAATTTTTTAAAAATCTGGCCTATGCCCTCCTTCAGTATTTTTGTTCCTGCAGGTTGCAGTTTATTTTTAAAAGCTGAGTTTGCAGCTCTGCTGCCCTTCTGTGCAGTACATCCCACTGGATGTGCTGAGGAGTGAGTATTCATCTTGTGTTCTCCAGACATGCATGCACTCCAAAGCTCAAGAGTCCACCTGGGAAGTGCTGGGCTCTCCCAAAGACTGCTACAGGTGTTGACAATGGTTTGGGGTTTTTTTTAAGTGATAGGCTCTCCTGGCAAAACAAGAATTTGCCTGGAAAAAATTACTATCATTCCTGCTGACCATTTGTGAATTTAAAGCATGTTAAATCTTGAGTCACTCAGACAGGCTGGCTGATGACTACTCACAAACCTTATCCCATCCACCAACCTGGTTTTGATACATGACAGAATTTTTTGTTCTCAATGTGTTGTCATGAATATTTGCCAACAATCCTTAGCAAGGGACACTGTTAGAAGAATTTGCAAATCAAGATAAATTATACCTACTTGTATTCCTCGCCAAATATCTGTGGTTTCCTTCCTGAATTTCTGTGAGGTTGGAAAAATAAAAATTACATCCAGAGAAAATGTAAAGATCAATTAAAAATGTACCATATATTTATAGCACTAATACCTAGGTAGTTTTAAAAAGGTTCTTTAATGGCTGGTTATGAAAATGGTTTTGGACTATTTCAGTGGTTATAAAGCACTGTTCCCTTTTCTATAATTCCCAAGGTCATCCTTTGTTCTTTTTTTCCTTAGATAAAAATCAATCCTTAGGAATGGCTTCTGCTATTAGAGGTATATTGCGTATTTTAGTTGGTAGTTCAACTACTTCTTGTTTTTCCCTTTTAAAACTCTTAAATGAATATTATTCAGCCCCAGAGATTTTCTACCATTAACTTTATCTAGTTGCTAAAATGCCTCATATTCAGAGGACAGTTTCTCTGACAATGCCTCATCTGTAAAAATTAACCTTGAGTTAGAAATGTCTGCCTCATACTCATTAGTAAAGACTGATTACAAAGAATTCATGTAATTTCTCCACAATCTCTTCATCCTTTTTAATTACCACTTTAGTGGTCCAGTTGGCCTAGGCACTTATTTAGTTTATTCTTCCTGATACAGTTAAAGAATTTATTACTGTTGGTTTTAATGCATTTTGACTATTAGCCTTTTAAAAAAAATTTGCCATCAAAAATTAGAATTCATTCTATCAAAAAATGATTTTTTTCTCATGAAAAGTCCAACTGTTTATAAGAAAATTTATATCTGTTTTTCCTTTTGAATAACTTTCTTCAGAGGAGTGTCAAGCAGGCAACCCAGCAAATAAAAGGGGATGCGGTCCACCATGGCATTTATTTTTCAGGTCACTACCAGGATGAATTTTGGGGACTGAAAACACAATCATTTCTTGGAGGAAAGGGATCCTTTTTGTCCACACTATCCAGCAAAATACATCAGCATTAGCAAACATGCTGGATCCCAGCTGGATCCAGGTACTACCTGCAGAGTACTCTGTGAGAGTTAGCTTTGTTCTAAATGCACAAGTCATGTCTCCATTTTATTAACCTTCTTGTTTTCCCTTTCCTAATTAATTTTTTTGTGCAGCTTAAGAATCAACTATTTCCTCTTGAGTTTGTGTATTATGATTGAAGAGACAAATATTTACTGCATTTGGTCCTTGCATATTCCACGGCAACTTTTAAATCCTTTGCGAAAAGAGGAAGTGGTCCCTGTACAGACCCAGTAACATCTTCAAGTCTGATAAATTTTTAGAGAGAAATTCTGCATTGTTAACAGAGATTGCATAAGAGGAGTAAAACCCATCTTTTTTTGTACCCTTAACTATTGCAGAATACCCTGAATAAAGTTGTCGAGTTTTTTAAATTTTCTGCATGAAATTGTATCTTAGTCATCATTTCTGAGAAATCCACATTCCCAAGCCATTCCTACCTTGTCACAATTGCACACCAGTGAATAAGGTTTCATAACAGTTAGTAAAACTTCTTAATTGAGCAATATAATTATATAGTATCAGGTATTCTAATATTTTTTCTTTTAGAAATTAGAATGCTGAGACATTCACCTTTGCTCATATTTCCAGAACTGCTTGTCATGTCTCTAAACACAGACACATAACACACACACATAATAACATAATGCCTACACTACCCATTCAAGAAAATATCATCCCTATATATTCCACAAGGAACTGCTTTTATTTAAAAATAGTTGCCCTGCAGCTCTTGATGTTTTTTTTTTTTCTTCATGCAGCACACATAACTTTATTATGTCAAGGTTTTAATGGTGTCTCAAGGTGGTTGTCGGTTTTAAGATGAAATTTGTGAGATACTCAAGGTCAATGCTTTTCATTTTAATCTTATTCAGGTTATTTGGTCTCTATTGTGTCACCACAGGAGACATCTCTGTATTTGGGATTTGAGAATTTATGCTCTCTTATGTGTGAAGACAGTTTATGTGTTAAAAGAAAGCAGCTCAATGAAAAAATTTAAATTTTATTTTAAAACTGCATCTTATTGATAGCTACTGAGATGCCAAGACCTATAATTTTAAATGTAAGAGTGAGTCTGGCTCAGCTGCTTAAAGAAAAATATATGGAACCCATACTTCAGCAGGGAGCTAAAGGCTGTGGTGGCTGAGCTGTCTTTCCATGTCCCGAGGTGCAAGAGCAGGCACCAAGTGTTTGAATGAGCCTCAGAGGCACTCAAAGCCTTTATGGGCCTAGCTCTTTTCTTGACTGACTTCTCTCCAAGAAGATGAAAATGTGAATTGATATCTTAGACATATGTTTAGATCATCAGTCCCAAATCTGTTAGTTGGGGACTGATTCTGCCACCTCTTTGAGCAGCACCTTAGTGCACACATAGAACCATTGAATTCAATGTGATGAATTGTGCAGTAAAGTACTAATCAGGTGGAATAATGGCAGCAGAATAGGGCCCTCGGTAATAAGAATTAATCATATCAGATCTTTGAAACTGATTTTTTCATTGTACAGCTGAGCTGAGAGAACAGATGAAAGTAAAAGAGACAATACTCAGGAGCATAGTTACTGATAAATAATTACAACAAGGACATTATAATTATTTAATTAAAATTTGTGCATGGGGAGAGATTATGAGTCTTTCAGCTTGCTGCCTCATTTAGATGATACTAGTCATTAACCAATTTTGCTGTAGTCAGCTCCTAAATGTCCACACAGCCTGCCTTATTTTTTAAACCTCTTCAATCAGCAAAACTGGCTGCATGCACTGTGTAATGCTGCTGAAGAACAAAGTGCCACACTTAGTAATATAATTAAAGGCAGTCTCGACTTTTTAAAGGGAACTTGTACTTTAATTAATCAAGATCATCAAATAAACAGGAACAAAAGAGTGTTTATCTCTGCTTTTGAAGTTATTAATTAGCGAACCACACAGAGAGCACTGCAGAGTTGACAATGGCCCTGTAATTCTTCCTACTGAAGTTATTTTATTCCTTCCCTTAACATCATTTTCAACTTGCTTTTTTTCCTGGGAATATAAACATCACAGACATATAATGTGTCAGAAAAGTGGTACCTACACCACAATAAAAAACGTGTTTTCAAGATCACCTTCCCCAGCAGTTTCTTTAGATCTACTAATTTTCTAGTTCAAGGCTGTCTTTAGGAGCGATTTTCCCAGCATAGTCCTTCTGTAGCTTGCTGCCTGAATTTGCACCCTTAAAGCAGGCATTTTGCAACCAGCTGTATCTTTCTTCCAACTGGCAGATATTTTATTTCTTCTTATGTTTTCCCTCAGTTTCCAGCTGGTAGGTATTCTAACACCTCTAATGTTTTCCCTCAGTTTTTAGCTTCCCATTGCCAAACAGATGGCATGTTCTCACATTTACACAATAAATCCTAATGTTCTTTCAGTTATACCAACACACAATAGGAGAGACACTTCTGCAACTGAGAGATCCAGGCTGTGTAAAATAGGTATTTGCAATGGAAAAAATGAGGCCCACAAACATAAGAGATGAATATACAAAATGCACAGAATTTAATATGACTCACAGAATTTAACTTGACTAAAAGAAAAGAAGAACTTCAGAAATTACTGTATAACTATTGTAGAATAGCGTCACCATTTTGTGAGCTTTTTGAAACACTCTGTTGTGGGTTTAGCATTACTTTGACACTTTCTGTTTACTTTATGTTCTAGAAGACTTCTCAATGTGAACTTACATACTCTGAATCCAGTACCATTGAAATGGAACCGTTTAAGTCTGTGGTGCAAAAGAGTGCTCAAGGTAGATGTGTAAAATTATTTTGGATTTTCAGGGAAAACAGCACACCCAGAACAAAACCAACAGATGCCCGTAGCCACCTGACTGAGGAATTTTATATGGGACCATCCCATATGGGCAACTTCAGCTTCCTGGACTGAAAGCCTAAGATGCTAAGGTAAAAAGCAAGAAAAAATGAGAATGTGAACAACAAAAAAATCCATTTAAATCTCACAGATCAAGTTCCTCTTAAAAATGCTTAACCAGTAAGCATGAAATATACTATTTCAACTCTACAATGAGCAGGATGAGAAATACAGCAAAAAAGCTCTGAGAAATTTCAATGTCTGGATATTCAGCAGGAAAACATAAAAAAAAAAAAAGGCTTTCAAATTCTTATGTATTTCAGTAGTAATTGATCCATGATATTCAAGTATCAGAACACTTTTTTAATAGAAATCAAGAATAATTGTACTTATTCAAATGATATTTAAGACATAAAACCTCTTCAGGTTTTTGCTGTTTTCTCAAAGTATTTTTTGGTTGGGTTGCTTGCAAATTGAAGCCCCATTGCCCCTTCCCAGGCATGAAGAAATTAGGCTTCTGTAAAAAGCATTGATTATAACATATCACAGAATTGTTTAGGTTGGAAACGACCTCTAAGATTGCTGAGTCTAACCATTAACCCAGCACTGCCAAGCTTATCACTAGACCATGTCCCTAAATGCCATATCCACAAGCCTTTGAAATACCAGTGCCCAAATTTTTTCTTACACTCCTTAAAGATTAGGGGGCTTTGTATTCAGCAGTGCTGTAGAATAATGCATGAACCATATCCTCTAACAGCCTCAATATTAAGCGCAAGTGCTGAGGAGAACCCTCATTTACTCTGAGATCATTGTTTCTTGTCAAGAACTTACTTTAATACCTTCTGAACCAACCAAAAAGTCATATCTACTTTCCCCTGAAACAATCTTTCAAATTGACCATTAAGTGTTCTAAATAAGTACTTATCATTTCCATTTTAACATTTCCAACACAATTGATCAAACTTGAGAATTTCCTCTATAAATAAAACCAACTCTATTATGAGGACCAGGCTGCTAAGGGAGGAGGAAGTTCTGCAGTTGTACAATCTGGCACATCTAAACTCAAATTCGTTCCATGACAACTTGACTCAATTTCTTGAACATCTTGTTTCATAACAGCAGAGAACTTAGTGCCAATAAATTACACAGTGATTTGGATTTTTCCTGACAAATTTTACTAGTTCTTTTGTATGTAAAGCTTCCCCATATAGCAGTCATTTGAAGGTGCATCCTTAATAAAGATCTTTGATTTATCCTGTCTGAGCCAGATAATGAATTTTCCACTGAAATCTGTGTTTTGTTTGGTTTTTTTTTTTTCACTAAGAATGAAGAGTTGTCAGCTATTTATAAAGGGAATTTATATATACTTCAGAGCACAAATTTTGTTACCTGGACTAAATGCACTCAGTTTCAATATTATTATCACACTCTATCCAGTCTTCTCATAAGTGATTTTTAAAGCAGTAAGAACTCTTGTGAGAGCAGAGAATGCATCTGTGTATGAACTTGCATGAACAATATTTGTTCGGGAGATTCAGCACTCTCCTTGGACATGTGCTTGATTTGAAGGATATCATGGGCCTAATTGTAAAATCTTCAAGGTTCCCCTGGGAAATGCTGAACGATGGGGACAGTGTTTCAGGCTGTGCATTCATCATGTACAGGACACTCTTGACGGAATATGCCATTTCTCTTCAAAATGCAATTTTCAGAGCCTTTTTCAAGATATATAAGTCCTCAGAAATTGATATAAGCCTCACTTCCAAAACACCATAGGAAACAATAGTGGCAAAAGCCTTCTCTTTTCTTTTTTGTTTTTTAACTGAGGCATTCATATTTTATATTCACATCATGTCCTAAGGAAACATATTATTCAAGTTATGACAGAGGGCAATGGAACATTTTGATTCCATCTGTGTCTTGGCTGGTTATATATTCTTGGAGCCAGAGAAAGTGTAACTTTATGTATGTGTGACTTAGTGGTTAGGACACTAAGTGCCCAAGGACATTAGAAGCTGACATTAGAGGTGGAGAAAACTGCTCTGATGAGTATTTCACCTAAAGATATCTGACAATCCAGTGGTTATGAAAGTGTCTTGGGAAATGAAAGTTCACATCCCCTTAGACAAATCTGAGAGTATGTTTTCCACATGGCAAATGACTACAGAAACCACTGAGCTTTTGGGAAGACCATTTCAAGCAGGATTTTTTTCAGTCAGATTCATTAGATTTGATCTAACAGTGTCTGTTAAATCATGCTCTGAAGAGGAGCTGAATGGAGAATCATTCATGGGCCAGGCATGAAAGAGATGTCAGGTTGCACTACAGCTGATCATGGTCAGAAGCAGAATAGCAAACATACAGGAAATTCTACTGGAGAAACTGCCAGGATTTATGATTCTCATACTGCTCAGGTTATTGAGCAGGCTAGAGGATAAAGAGAAAAGGGACCTAGAGCTTCATTTTGAATTTAAGCTTTTAACCCTACCCAAAATTCTTTTTCTGATCTGGCCATTAAAAACTTTGCCTTAAAGAAATGAATGTATGTAATTACATTGGTGAGAAACTTGATCAGAAAACAAACCAACCAAAATCTTTTGTAGGAAAATTGTCACTGTTGCATGAAAGCTGAGATAGTCACAGACGTAATCAGCCAGTGCTGAATCAGCCAGTAGGTTAATTGGCAGAATAGTGTTTTATTGAGTTTATTTTGGTTTAGAAACATATCACAATTAATTCAGGCTCATGAAGGCCATGAGTTATTTCTTTTTTTAATAGACTAGCTTCTAACAAATTGCTGCTGATGACACACTAATGACACACTGATGACATGCTACAATATCTGCCAGTTTTCCAGCTATTTCAAACCTCTGAGACTTACATGCCTAGAAGTCCTCTCCATTTTACTGTGATGAAACCAGTCTTGCACATTCTGCTTTTCTCAATATGTGTATTTTAGTTCTCATGATATCTAGTGCTTCTTGTGTAGACATGAGGTTCAAATTTCTTTTCCAGTTTTCTCTGAGGACATTGTGCTTCAGAGATATTTCCTGCTCTCAGTGTGAAGTATCTATTGGAATGCCTGAGAAATATTCTAAGACAAATAAAAATTATATTTTTAGCTTCAGATTCTACTCAGAGGTCTTTTTCCTTTGTGGTGAATTCCTCTTTTTCCAGCTGGCAGTCTAGACTACATGCCCATCCAAGTCAATCACATGCCAGCAAGCCATCACTGCTGTGTGCACTAGTTCATCTCCTTTGCAACAGCAGTCATACTGCTGCATGTTGGAGACACAGGCAGATGGAAAATTGCCTTGCTGTGAGGATACAACATCCCATGGCGCAGGGCAGCTAAGAGCTGAGTAACCAGAAGTCGGACTGTGTAACACCACGGACATGCGAAAGTACGACTGAGCAGAGCCAGCTCATTGGCCACACTGAATTTGTCCCACTTCATCTGATCTACCTTCATCATGTAGAGCACAAAGTTTCACATCCTGCCTGCATCTTGTGTGAGAAAAGCATGGGACACTCTTCCCCTCCAGTTTATTGCATTCCTGAGGTGGGTTTGCTTCACAGTATTGCTAATGTTCTCTTGTCTTATTTGAAAATACACAAGTGGCCAATGAAACCACAGCCCTTTTGGGCACCAATCCAAAGCAATATCAAGCCTCCTGTTCACTTCCCAGAGGGGAATGCCACAGTAATTAAAATTAGTCACACATAGAAAATGAGTGGATACGAGTGAGAAAAAAGCTAAAGAAAATGAATTAATGGAAAGAAAAGTGCAGCTAGACAGTGAAAATTAAACACAGAGAAAAATGATCATTGTTACGCAGCTTGGCAGCATAAATGACCAGTAAACACACAATTAAAGTGGCATTCAAACAGTACAGCTAGAGGATGGTAGTGCTAGTGATGTCCTTGACCAGCTGGCTTCAAGAGCCTCTGAACTCTAGGCAGAGAACTTTTCCATGGCTATGTAAATTGAGAGAAAGGTGAAGCAACATTATTGAAAATATATTCTCCAATGTAATCGCCTCTGCCTTAATACTTGCATGGTCAAAATTCAAGAAAAATGATGGATGCTTGAGATAGGATTCTTCTACTACTGGTTACTGCTATTAGACTTCTTGGCAGTCTAGGAGGAGACTGATTAAAGTTTTGCAAGTAGGATTTTTAGTAGATACATAAGGACGTCTGTGACATAAGAGTTCTCAATATGTTGCTAATGGGAACTGGACAAGCTAATTTTTAAAAAAAATTAATTTCCTCTTCCCAGTGGAGGGCTGGAATAAACCGCTTCCATTTCTGTATTTGTTTTTTTAGTGGTTCTTTTTTTTGCCACTATTTGTGTTTTGCTTTTGACCTCTTTGCATTCACGAGCTCTTGTATTACTCTTATTGAATAATCCATGTTGATGACCAAATTTGAAATTTTCCTAGGTATTTCCAGTGTGCCCTCTACATTACACTGCAGACACCCTCTTGCTTCTGCACACTTCTAGAAAAGGAAGGAACTGCTTTTTTGTTAGAGAAAAGCCTTTGAACTTCTTCCACTGTATAAAGTGGAAAACTTGAGAGGGATAGAAGTTCTCCAGAAGAAATAGCTCTTTGCCACTGCTCAATGGTGTGTAGAGGAATATACATTTACAGAGAGAAGATTTGTACTATGTCAGTAAACTTTCTAGTCAGAAATCCCCCAATACTTTTTTTCCAAATGCACAAGGTTTGAATAAGTCAATTTACAGGACTGAACTTCACTCATGGCAGCTTCTTCACAGTAACGATCTGTACATGGGCACTTCAGACATCAGGAAACGGGCATACATTAGTCTGCCAGGTACATGACAGTTATATCAGTTAAACTCCTAGTAACTTCATACTCAATATGTTGTGTCCCTTCTCATAAGATTTTGCTGGTGTCATGCAATGACAGGCCTGAAAAGAAGAAGCTACAGCCTACTAACGACAAAGAGCATCAGTGATTCTAGAAATGCTTTTCCTTTTCATTCTCTACCTTGTAGCATGTATTAATTTTATCAAGGTTCCATATTTATTTGAACCTTCATTTCCTCAAGGTAAACTGTGACAAAAACTGCATAGACAGTGTAGAACAACCCAGGACATAAGAAAGCAATCATGAAAGCAAAGCAAAGCAGCAAAGCAATTGTTGTGAGTGGCTGGGTAGCCCAGGGAGGAAGCACGTGCCTCTGAGAGGGAAATGTGGCCAGGGTCTTCACCTGAGGCATCTCCAGCATGAAGTTCTCATCATTCGGCAGTGGAAAATAAGCCTTGTTCACAGACTGGCAAGACAGTTGTTAAGGATTCTTATTTCAAGTTTCTAGGTGATTACTGTGTTACCCATTATACTTGGAGCCTAGATTTATACAGTCTTTGAGCATGCATGGAAGCTTATTAAAATTAATTTTTTCCCTAAGGATTTCTTCATTCTGCTTTTTCACACACACTCTTCATAAGAGAAATGGCTCTTTAAAACTCATGCTTTTTGTCATAATAATTGGTTTACACCTCTTGGCAACTTTTCACACCATGTGTAGAGTACTCTTTCATTAGGGTTCATTAAGAGATGATATTTTCATTACAGTAAAAATCATAAAAATGCCTGCAAATTGTTTTTAATATTAATCATGTTGTCTCAGTTATAAAGAAGTGTAACTCTATATGCAATCATAAACAAAGGTACAGAAACAACTTTTGCAAAAGCAGTCTTGGAACTTAAGTGATAAGGTAACAATTATTAAATGAAATATTTAATTCTGATTGACAATAGGGCACAATAACTTATATTGCATAGCTAGAAAAGAAAATTAGTTTTTAAAGAAATCTTAAATTATTATGAGAAGTGCATCGTAAAGTGGAATAAAATTGTACATCACAATTCATTAGACCTGCATGTTCCTGAATTGTTTTTTTTTTATACAATACTTCTTTCTGTTCAAATCAATATTTCATTTCTTTTAGAGGAAAAGAGAACTCAAGGGTTAAGTTACTAACACAAAGCTCTTATTTTGATTACACAGGATGTATTTATACACTACTAAATAGAACAGTAACAGAAAGATCTACTGGGCAGTTCCTGCTTTTTTTCAGGTGGGGAGCTTGTGCTGTGATCAAGCCTTGTCTCAGTAGTGAGAAGCATCTAGAGTTTTGCCTCCAGAACAGCCTAATCACCAACTTACCTCCAAATTTTTCAATTTCATTGTGACTGAAAATGTTTTTTTTCACAATTATCACCCTCAGTACACAAGAGTGTTCAGCAAAGGAGGTATTATATGTACTTGCTTGTTTTGTAGTTAGGAGATGATATGCCAAAACACAGTGCTCAAAACCAGGCAGTTTTGAGTCCACCAATCCACCAGTGAATGTTGTACACAGCAAATGGCTTCCCATGTGCAGCTCTGGATGTATGACTGTTATCACCAGCAACTGTTGCCTAGGAAACAAAATGTGCTTAAGGACAATGTATGAGTTCCTTCAGAGTTCCCTTTTTCACTAATACTCTCAGACATTTGAACACTTTGATCCAATACTTATGATATACCCTTGTCTGAATATCACCAAAACCACAGTCATACAACTGGTCAGATTGGCTAGACTGGTCTTATTCAGACAAAAAAGAATTTTTGTTAAGATTAACCATCTTTCATCCATTATTTTTTTTCGTGAGAGGGTGAGTGTACTGCTGATATACTTGTAGCAAGCAGTTACCAGTAAAAAGATGACATGGAAAAGATGAAAATAAGAAGCCATCATTAAATTCAGCATTCTCTTGCCAAACATTGATACCAAAATCTGAGGTGAATTTATAAATAAAAAAAAAAGAATATTGAATCACACAGTGATTTTCTTGTTCCGATCATGAGACTATGGACTTTTCGGACAAGTATCTCAATATTTCAGCAGTCGTGCAAGCCTTCCTGTCTTTGCATATGTACATAATTCAATTGCAGTTTGCTGTTGAGATAGTGGTCCTTAGGTGCCTGTTTTCCCTTGCATGTTACACGTTGGTGGCAAAGATGGCACTGAGTTTTCATAATATTTAACTCTGGAAAGACAAATATTGAGGATTATCTTTACATCTAAAGATAGCTGGAAAGTTTTCTTAGAGTTGAAGAAGGATAGTAAATCTGTAATTTGGGATATAGAGATACAAAACTGTATGTAAATATGTAAAGCCACATGTGAAATAATGTTGCTAAAAATTGCTGTATCTCATGGTCACTAACCCTGAAGCTTGTACTGGCATCTAAAAAGTAAATTTTGAGGGTTTCTGGGTATATCCTGAGTGGCATCCCTGTCCGTGGCAGGATAGTTGGAACAAAATAATTTTTAAGGTTGCTTCCAATCCTAACCATTCTATGATTCTATGATGCTTTGTCAGATGGATGTGAAGTTGTTAACAAATGAGTGTTGAGAGGCTATGACCAGATGATTCAGAATAAATCTGGACCTGATCACTCTCTTTGGTGAGCCTTTCATAAATCATTAAATGCGGTAAACTAGCTGTTTTTTAACACAAGATGATTTCTGGGAGAGAAGGAAGATATTAGACATCTATCACTGCAACAAAAGGACAAAGGAAGATCTGAAACAAAAATACAAGATGAAGCTGAGAGCATATCCCAGTGATGAACGTGTATGTCAATAACCTGAGGTTTAGAAATCCTCACAAGAACTATTTGTATTAAAAATACGAAAAATGTCAGAAAATTTAACTCTAAATATAAAAACCATTACAGTGTTGCCCAGAATGAGACATTCTGCTCACATTACTCTCCTTGAAGAAGTTTTATATTATTAGCTATAGCAAGCAGCTCTTCAGAGAATGTTTGTTGTGCAAATTGGCTTATTTTTCTTTGTGGTCATACCATACAAGAAAAAAGCCACATTTTTTAGACTCTTGTTTCATCAATTAAGCATTCTTTTTCTCCTTTCATCTGTAATGAACCAATTCTGCAATTGAGCACTATAATTCTGTAAAAAATCAACCACCTAGTTATCATTAGGTAAGTCTCAAATATACATGTCTTTGGACTAGAGTCCTTTTGTTTACATGAAAAGGGGCTGGACAACTTGGCAGGAAGATAGAACATTTTTTCTAAGGCTCTGTACAAAGAGGTGCTGTAAGAGCAATGTTCTGGAGTATACCTCTTTTAGGAAAAGAGAAGAGGCAAAGATCTGAAGGCAGCAGGGTTAGAAAGTCTATATAAATTTACCTGTCAAACCAATGGTCAGAGAGCTACAATTAACCTATTGACTGAAATGTTTGGGGTTTAATGCTCAGAAATTTTGTTAATTGTCATGATTTTGTAAGAAATGAACAGTTATTAATTTACTGACTTGAATTTTCCATTTTCTGTACTTTTGCAGAGATTTTTTTGTTGGGAAACAATGCACAGAAATGAATCCAGTGACTTCCAGAGCACTGAAGTACTCCAGACTCTGGGGGTTATGATCCCCGCAGCAGAAGGAACCTCTTGTTTTGCTTTGTCTTGTTTTGTTTTAACTGTTCACCTCTGGCAGAACCAGAAGTATTTATTTTCTGTCTTCACACTGTGAGTTCAGCAGGAGCTTAATTACCAGCCAGCATATTGTGATTGTCCAAGGAGTATCAGAAATGAGCAAATATATCAAGGTTTGCACCACGGCTCGGGAGTAACAGCTGCAGTCACTCACCAGCCTCAACTGTCAGCTCCATCTTCCTCCTGCATAAAAATAAACATTTCCCCCACAATAAAGTCTTTTTATAAAAGCAATAAAACAACTCAAGGGAGCATTGTTATCATGAGCTAATCACCCCCTTAGGGAATTAGATGCACTTAGCTGCATCTAGAGCTTCAACACCTGAGGGGCTGTGATTATTTCATGATAACCAACAAGGCATGACAGACTGGGAGGTTAATTAGATAATATTCAAACTTGGTAATATTGAGTTTGAAGATTTCTTTTGAAGTTGTACAAGAAAAGCTCTGCTTATAAAACAGCAGTGGGACATCAGCACAGAAAGGATAATTAACATTTCCTACAAACCAACCAAGGTTTTGAATAGCTAAAGGAAAAAATAATAAAGTCAAAGTACTAAACCCTGAGGCACTCCTTTAACAATGAGTAATCCTGATGAGTTCACTCCCTGGAATCTTGGGCAGAAATTGACTCAAATTATATAATGCCGTTTAGTTGCTAACCTCTAAATGGCGGAGGCACTTCAGTCAGCCTCATACTACTTAACGGTCCATTGTCTCAAAGAATTTAGTGGGATAGTAAATGCAGTATTAATAATAAATATTCAGCTGAGCTGCAGTCATAGCCATTGGTTTGAGAAACTACAAGAAACTGTGCCACTGCACTGCAAGAGATTAAAGAAAAAAGACACTACCAACACTTAAAATTATACAGGCAGTAATTGTTTTGTGGAAGACCATTTTATTTTTGTGGACAGTGGCAGTGAGGTTTCAGAAGTTACTGCACGTGTATGCAGGGATGGAGCTGCGCAGCACACATGTATTAATGGTTAGTTGCCTTGCAAGCACCTGACCTACTAGTCCATAGGCTCTTTCCCACCCTCCTGATCCAGCAGATGGGGACTGTGGGGTGAAGTGGCCCATCTGGCTGAAATTACACTACCAAACCAAAAAAATGGAATCTGCATTAGCTCGCTGATCTGAGACATGCTGAAGCCACATGAGCTGTGAATACCACACAAGGTATGTTGAAGAGCTGCAGGTTACTGAGAGGAGTAGGATGTTTCCTCTTGGTGGACAGCTGGCTTTAATATCAACTTGTAAACTTCAGCTGCCATGACATTTCTAGAAAAAAACTGTAACTTTTAAAGGTATTTATTTTTATTGATCATCAGTTATAAAAAAATAACAAACTTGGCTATCTCTGACTTGTTTACTTATAAAATGGAAAATGAAGATGACTGTTGGTATACCAAGTAACCTCTGATTTGGATAGCTTTGTCTTTAAACTAACTTCTGTTGAGTTTCTCAGAGCTGGCATTGAATTAAAGAATACAGTCAAGCACTTCTGGACCTAAACTGTATGTATTCTGCAGGACACATCACTACAATGAAGTTGAGATTGTTGGTCAGTGAGAAATTTGCCAGTAAGATCCATTCTGATTTAATTCCGATTTAATAGAATCAAAACATTTCACTGGAACCTGTCAATTCCATCAAAACCTTTGACAGGAAATTGAGGAATTTTGTGTCCTTTCTCACCAGCCTTCCAGTCTGCCAGTCAGGTTCTGGCAGCTTGCCTGGCTCCCCAGGCTGGCTTGTGCACTGGTTCCCTGCTGCTCCATGGGCTGCCAGACTGCCTGCCTCCCCGGGCACTCACAGCCATACACTCTGCTGCTCCTGCAACAGTCCCCATGTCAGTGCCCTGGCATGCCTGGCGTACGTTCAACATTTCCCTCCTTATAAAAAAAAGATGAAAAAACCCTACATATAATTCAACAGGAAGTACAGATTTTTTTTACGTGCTCTTTCTCAAAATAATTTATAAATCTTCACTTTTTATTTCCATGCTAAAACAAATACTAAAAAAATTGGAGCTCTGGAGTCCTGCACAGAACTTAAATAGAAAAAAAATAATACTTTTCCTGTATGAAGGGAAAATTACATATTTAGATGCCAATGAAACAAGGATATATGGCAACTAGAAAAATATTAGGAAGAAGAACATACAGGAAGGACTCACATAATTTTTCTCAGAAGCTTAAGTGTTTGCAAATCATTCTTCTTTTTAGATATGATACAGCAATTACAAGGATGCCTCAAAACTTCTTCTGTACCTCTGAGGAGTGTACCAGTCACATGAGACAACATCTGAAGGTGGCTGTTACAGTGGTTAATGAGGACAGTCTGATGGCCACTTTGTGCTAAATTTCTGAGAATAGATGGCTCAAGTTTGCAGAGGAGTATTCCATGCAAAAAGATGAAAAATACAAATGGAGAGCAAAGGATAAAATCTAGACAAAAATACTTAAACTACATCTTCCTCCATGCCAGATACACTAATCATTATCTAGAGAGCAGACTACTCTTTTTAAAGTTCTCATTCTTATATAATTTGCCTCATTCATGAACATTCTCTTTAAGTGCTTTCTTTTATATTTACTTAATTATTTATTTCTTTATGTGTTTATATATTTTTATCACAAAGACATCAGATATTTAAGTCACTAGTAACACATTATACTATTAGAGTATTTCAGATCATTTGTCCTTTAACTTATACCTCTGAAATACCTAGTGACATTTGTGGTATAAAGCACATGAATGTTCAATTAAGTGAATACACTTAAAGTGCCAGCTCAACTGCATCATAGAAAAAAAAAAAAGTTGAAAACTTTTCCCACTGGATATAATCCAGCATCCTAAATCCTAAATCACAGGAAAGAGCCTCTGTAGTCATTGGAGTGCTTCAGACTTTTTTGAGAAAATGTATCTTCAGGACTAAAGCTTCGGAAAAGATACACCAGGGTGTCATGTGGGTTCAGTAGTGTTCCCTGAGGCTGCTGATCAATACAACCTTTGTTGTTTCTGCTGCTGTTATCCAAGATGTTTTTGAATTCAATAAATAAGTGTCAAGATTTCAAGAACCTCAGTGCCAGCAGGAATACAGGGAAGAAGTCTTAGCACCAGGCTTGTTTGAAAGAGCTATCAGAGGCTCAGTTCTGTAGCAAAAAGTTGGTCAAATCTACTGCACAAACATGATCCTAACACAGTTTGAACAGGGATGATCAGAGCAAAAACTGAAGTCCAACCTGCCCATGTCAAGGTGAATGGCACCCCCAGAAGCCTTCTCTTGGAGCACATGCTCACCTCTATGTTTCCACTCTTATCTCTACCATCCTACTTCCATATTTGCATTGCACCAAGTCTATGTTGTATGTTCAACAGTGCTAGGTGTTTTCATTTCAACAGCCTCTCTTTCATCCTGTATCTAGGACAACTTATGATTCCTCCATCCTGATGAGTTTGCACACTTAGCACCTAAGTATCCTTGTGCTGGAGGAAGTTTTGCAGTTTCTTATTAGGCAATGATTTCATGTATCAGGTATACCAGGAACACTTTGCAAGCTTTTTTATAAGCAATTTATGGACCATGATTTTAGTGAGGCTGACATAGAGCATGCATGTGCACCTGGCTAAGCTAGTAAAAACCCTTTCTGTCAGCAGGTGCACCAGCAAAATAAGAACCTGACAGTGTCCTGCTTCCACTGCTATTAAGCTCATTTGGTATTTATGAAAGCCATAAAGATGTTAAGCTTATAATGGTATAAACACTTAGTTAGAGTTTTTGTTAACATTGACTCCCACGGGGTTGCCAGAAGAGAAAAGAATATACGTGAGTCTATACAATAACTAATTTATATTGTGCCTGTAGCTTTCAGTGTCATCTATACCGTAGATGAAATACATATATATAATCGTTCTGGTCAGAACAGTGAATCAAGATCTATACATGAGTACAGATATTTATGTACATTGCATGTTATCAGCTTATTGATATGTAGTAAAATTCTGCTACTTTTACTCACAAGACATAGCAATTTCCTCCAGAGAGGAACATGCTGCTCCTTCCTGTGTTTGCACTGCAGCTCCCTGGAAATCTTGATTTCTTTTTTTAGTGAAGAAAAGGAAATAATTTGTTTTGGATACTTCATTTGGCATCTTCATTTTGCCCAGCTGAAAATTTTTTGGAAAAAAGAATAGGTCAGTCACAAAGTATGCTGTTTAAAAATAGTAAGAAATTGATTAGCCATCAAGCCCTCAGCCACAATAGGATGCTCTAGGTCTGGTTCTGATCTCTTCCGTCAAACAACTGCTGCTGAAGGTAAGCCCATCAGAAATACTCTCTAAACACTGAGAGTGGATGGGAGGAACAAGAGGAAAACAAGTAACTGAGAGTCATCTCACAGAAATCAAGGACTTTACATGTGAGTAAAGTTGCTTGCAAATATCATGAGTTTGCAGTCAGCATTTTATGGTGTAATTAAACTTAACTTGAGAGAAAAAGATTAACACTCATTCTGCTTCTCCCTTGCTCATTCTTTAGGTAGAACTTTATCCTCGCTGTTTCTTTCTTTGATAATTATGGCACATATCAAACTCCATAGGTGAGACATTTTCAAATACTTTCAGAGGGGAGACCACAACAGATGCAGCTTTGCAAGCTGCCTTTCTCCCCACTTGACATTTTGTGGGCAAGCTCCCTTCCCATTAATGAGTGAGTAACATCCCTGTGACAATTACAGTAGTGGCTCACATGGAAAAGTAATATGAGGAAAGTATTTAACAAATGTGCAGCTGTCTGTTGTGTCATGCTAGCTGGTGGAAATAAACTGAAGAGATCAACCAGTTATTTGGGAAACACCACTGGTTGATAGGCCACAGTTAGTTGTCATCTATGTGTTTATACAGCTTACCAAGAATGTAAATGCCGGAAAGCAATCTCTGAGAGGGTCCTCCTGGCTCCCAAGTGTACGTCTCACCCACAAATATCCTGTATCCTCGGTTCATGTTTTGATTTAAGAGTATTTCAACTAGTTCTTATCCAAAATTCCTGTCAAACACTCATGAGTTTTAAAACAAATTTTTTATTCTTTTGGCATTTTTTTGTGTATTTTTATAAGACTCTGCATTTCCTCTTTCCTGCTAGCAGAAGAATTGGAAGTGGCACTCTATATGGTTCATAAAAAGGCTGAAAAAACTGTTGCAAACCTTCCAATCCAATTGATAAAGCAGATTATAATATAAAGGAAAATGGGCAAAGTATAAATAAGAAGTCAGGAAGTTAACTGAAGAGGAAATCTAAAGGTATTAGGGAAAGAAAATAAATTCAAGTTACTAAGACCAACAACGAGGAATAATATGGAATACTAAAGAATCATTGATGCATACATCTCCTCTGTTTTGAAAGAAGGAGTTTATTGAATTAATATTTTAATTAATTAAATGTACCATGCATTTGATTCCCTCAGTCACTGAGGAGGATGTTAAACAACACAAAGTCTCCATATCTTTGGGGCCAGAAAACTGTACACAGGAATATTAAAAGAAATGGCTTTAGAAAGCAGTGTAGATCTAAGGCTTCTGTTAAAAATGTAGAAAAGTACTAGCATGTTCAAGTTAGATGAAGTATCAAAATCCCTGGAACAGCCTTCTGGTAAACTTGTTAAGCTACCTGAGAAACAGCCAAATATTGTACCATAGATCATCACATCAACATTGCACAGATGAAATTAGAAGACTCAAGACATTAATGTCAAACCTATACTTTAAGAACTGAATGAACCAAATAGCTACACAGTTAGCACAAGTAAGATTGTACATAGAGTCTGGTTGCAACTGAGGATTATTTAAATACAGTATGAAAATTCCCATGTGTTTACAATGGAAAAGTTCACTGGCTATTAAATTCTTCAAGCACGTCTGTGCTCACAGGCACAGACTGTTGCTAAGTTTCTTCTACCTAGCTAGGCACAACATGCTTTGACCTGGAAGCTGCACAGATATTGCAAACACTATCTTGCAAAGACAAAAATATCCCTCATCGGTGCAAGATCTGTGTCTCCCAAGTTTCTTTTGTGGGTTAATGTTCACGTCATGAGACAAAGCCAGTTTTTCTAGTCTTTGGTAGGCACTAAGCAGTCCCAAGGTTGCTCAGTGTAGAAACATTTCTCATACCCTTGCGTCGGCTCTCACACTCAGCACTGCCCTTGACCAGGGAGCTGCCACCCAGGTGAGAGCCGTCGGCTCCATCCCACAGCCAGCAGAGCAAAGGCAACGCCAGGAAGCAGGGACACCCGGTAGAAACGAGGATTTGAGTGAATTTTTGGACATATTGGAAAGACAGTTTCCCTGCATCTGCCTGGCAGCTACGCAAGTAGCAAAAGCATCAGGGCATGTTCCCCTCAGTGTCCCCGAGCATGCGACGACAGTTCGCCCGATATCCACGAGATGGCGCCTGGGATTTGGCAACCGCGACCCTTTCCAGGTCCTTTTCTCTCCCCTCGAGTTGAAGCTGCTTCAGGGATGGGAATCTGACAGAGCAAAAGGAAAACTGGCCCCTCATCCGTGGATTTTTCACTGCCACGGGTCTGTAGTTAAAATTAGTGACTTTCTCTTTTGCAAAATATATGCCCAAAACTGCCATAATCTCTCTGGTGCTCCAGCTGCTGCCCTTGCTCTCCTCTGCTCTGCTCTGCTTTGCTTTGCTGAACCTTTGCCTAGACCACTGCTCCTGTGGGGCAAGGACACCAGCTGGGAACATCGCGTTAAGAGCTACAAGGAAGGAGAATTGTGTTAGTCACCTCTGTCCTGTGAAGCAGTGCTTGCTCTGGGTGCTTGGCTTGGACATTGAGCTCACTTCCAGGAAAATTCCCAACAGCGTTAATGTGAAGGATACTGGAGGGGTGTGTGTAGGTTTGTAGGCATACACATATTTAAATATATTATGACGTGAATTCTCAAATTTTAGGTTAGTTGGAGTGTTATTTCTTTCTTATCTTAATTTCTTTTCCCAAAACATTCTTTCCACAAATTTCTCTACAATGCAGTGGCTCACTGTCTTTTCACAATGATATCTGATTATCTGCACAACTGAATCTATACTCATTTTTGTGGATGAATTTCTGGGTTCATTGGGAGCCATTCCCTTGCATTCCATGGAGAGGCACTGGAATAAAATGCAGGTTTCTTGATTGCAAACGGTCACAGTGTTGGAATTTACCTCTCTTCTGCTTTTGGCAACAACAACCTCTGTGTAAATCTGATAATATGGGTGGCAAACACACGTTAGGTTAGAAAATGGTACAGCAGCTGCTGTGCTACTGGTAGTAACTTAGTCAAATAGATTCAGTAATGTCCAATATTTAGACATGTACTCTTGCAAATACAATGGGCCTTTGGGGTTCAGGAAAAACTGATAAAGCAGCTCCCTGATTCTGGCCACTAAATATAATACAGCTAATCATAATAATCCTTTAAAAAATGAAATAACCAGCCCTTTCTATTGTATTAGACCCTAGAAATTGACAAACAATATGTAAAGCAAAAAGCTTATTGTCACGGTTTGACCGAGTGTGAGACAAATTTGATTGGTTAAAAACAGGTAAAGGACAGTTCTGTGAGCCATTTAGTGTTCCTGTGACATCTCTGTGAAAGAAATGTTAAAAAAACCTAGGAAGTGACGCAGGACTTGCTCTCACTTCCTCTCTTGCTCCCTTGCTCACTGCTGACCCACAAGAGGCAGTGGCTCTCCCCTGATCCCCAGGCCAGGGGCCCACGGCCCGGGGGGGCCAGTGGGGGGCAGCCAGCCTCACCCCCCACCGGTCCTGTGCTGTTTGGACCTGAGAGGAGCTGGTCTATTGCCATCTGGACCAAGGCTAAACAGAGAAGCAGCTAAGCTAAGCTGAGCTGAGAAAGCCAAGAAAAGCCGAGAGAAGCTAAACCGGGCCGAGTTATGCAGAGAGAGCAGAGCTGGTGAGATCGAAGAGTGACCTTGCTGTTTTGATAAGAGATTATTAGCAGCCAAAAGACTTACTCAAAAATTTGCATGGCTGCCAGTGCAGAGCATACGGGGGAGAAGTAACATTGGGCCAGGGAAAAAGCAAGCCTAATACAGTAGCATTATTTTAGTGAGAGCATGTAATTGTTATAAATACTTTTGTAGGCATTTTCTGCAAATATTAACCTCTTCTCTAAGCTAGCGAGAAAGGAAAGCAGTCACATGGAAGACTAAATATGGAGCCAGCAGCCAAATGGAAGAGAAGACAGGAAGACAGAAGGAGTGGCAGGAAATGCCAGAGAAGCCATCTTTACCAGCATCGAGATCCATCTTTTTCTGTGAGCTGTGCTGTGTGATCTGGAGTAATACCAAACTAAGTATCTTTTTAAAATCACAATTTAGACATGGGGGAGTTTGAAACTTACAGCCTAAAATAAGAACATTTTTATGTGGTGTGCAGATGAAGCTTGCAGCCTGTGGAGATTATGAGTAAAGCAGGAGCCTGTTGCCTTTGGTGTCTTTAGGCTGGAGTGACTTACTCTTAAAATGTTTAACCCCATCAGACTTTTCTTGTGACCCACAAACTGCAGAGTGTTTGTGGGAGAGAGAATACACCACTGCAAAACCTGGGCGGGCTGTGGTGTTTTCTGGAAGATTTGGTACCATGCCGAAGACACTTCTTAGGGAACTGTCTTCTGTGGGATAGATCCCACTACACTACTCTACTACTACGAAAGAACTCTCTTTATCCCATGAGGTGGCAATAAGAACTCTTAATCATAAGATCAGAATCTCATGTTTATGTCCTTTACGTGATCAGTAAGAAGGATTGGAATGTATGGGGAGAGAATGATATTTGTATATTATGCCTTAATATTTTCATTATTTTTTATTCTTTCTATTCTTAGTAGAGTTCGCAAATAAATCATTTAATAATTTTTCAGGTTTGCAGCCTGTTTTTGCTGTCTCCTCTCCTCTGAAGAACTAAGCGTGGGGATCTGGAGTTTGCCTTCAGGTTAACCCTTTGACACTTATCAAAGCCAGCTTTTAGGTATTTTGATGGTTTGGATTTGTGGTTTTTTTTTTTCTCCTGGGGAGGGCAGAGAGGGTTAAGTTCTTCCTTGAAAACTAAAATTCAGTAGTGTTTTCCTTCTCTGCTCTGCAGGGCAGTTTTCTCCTTTGAAATATCTGGGAGATGTCCAGCTGCTTCAGTGATGGAGAACACTGAAGTATCTTCATAATAGTATTAGGAGAGCAATGCTCTGGATCAGGTTCTCTGTTGGAATTAGAATAAAATCTAAGTGCAAGGACAGCTCTGTTGCATTCCAATTCCATTTCTGTTCTGATTAAATAACTTATTGCTGCTGTTAATATTTGTTACAATAACGTCTATAAACCAAAGAGACTCCATTGTGTTAGGCACCATGAAAGCAGAGAGCAGACAGCATGCTCTCAGCTGTTGTTTCCCCATCTGTCAAGTGAGAACTATGTGCTTCCTCTCCACAAGTACATGAGCACTAATTAATTAATATTTGCAAAAGGATATGTAAATGCTAAGTATTATTTATCAGGTATATTATAAGTGAAGATTCACGGAGAGGCCATGGAGAGAAGACACAGATGGCATTATGAAGGCAGAGAGAGCAACACAGAGTGCCAAGATTAGCCTGGAAGAAGAAGAAAGGAAGTAAAGCAAAGTAAATGGTTAGCTAAAGAAGATTTGGTTTTGCTGAACAAAAATAAAGAGTGCAAGGGATACAAGAAATATACAAATGAGTTAAAGAAACAGCCCAGCACAATAGTGGTCTGAAACTGGATGGAACATGCTGGAAATAGAAATGGTAATAAAATTTGAAAGGTATAGACAATAAGAGCTCCACTATTGTGCATAACGCAGTGATTTATACATGCTCTTTATTTTAAAGTAGCTCCTGTACCCTTACAGTGTTAAAGCCTTGCTCAGCACAACAAAGGAAGCGATTAGAGATCCTGCTCTTCCAAGGTGAGTGGGCATGTAAGTGTTCATAAGATTTTGGCCTCAGCATCAACCACAAGGCAAGTGATGAAAATGTTATAGACACATGTATGATACTGTGCTATATGAGCTGTTCTGAACTTTGTGAATAGTTCCATGAGGGAACATCCAGAAAATGAGAGAAAGTAGTTCTGCACACCTCTTCTTTCAATCACATCCAATGTCCATGTGGGCATTTCAGTTTTTTTCTATGCTGTATTGTCCTGGAGTGACCTATTATGATAATCTATTCCATGATCCTCTGCTTATAGCCAAAAATTGTTACTGTTTTCTCTTTCTACACCGCCATCCCCCAAGCTAGTAGGTATGTGAGCCTGGTCGGGATCCTGGCAGGGGGCGGGGCCGGGAGTTGCTCCCTCTCTTCCCGTTCGAGGTGCTGGGAATTCCCTCCCTCTCTTCCGGTTCCGGGATCGGGAATGTGGCTGCTGCATGTGCAGAGACGAGAGCGGAGCTGTTTTTTTCTGCCGGACTCGTGCCCTGCCGTGCCGTGCCGTGGCGGCTGCTGCCCGAGAGTCGAGACCGGGGCCGCCCCCGTCGGAGCCCTGCCCTGCAGTGTGGCTTTCCCATGGCGCTGAGCAGCGTGGTTTCTCTGCTTGATTTGGTTTTCGGCCCAGGCGAAACACCTTTTTTCCTTTTGCCTCGCTTGGAGAATCTGGAGCAGCATTTCTTCAGCTGCCGGGAGCTGAACTGAACAGGCTGCTGCTCCAGAATCGGCAGGAGAGGGATCGCCAAGAGTGAAGTGGCTCCACCCAGCCCCAAGCCCTGGGGAGCCAAGCCAGGGGGAGAAAGCACACCAAAAGGCTCCAGCCCAGCTGTTTTCGCCTGTTGTGACTGCCTTGGGAGGGAAAAAAGCCAACACCACGTGGCCACTGGAATTTTTCTCTGCTACAGGACTGCTCCGTGGGCGTGGGGGGTCTGCTGCCCCTCCACGTGGAAAGCCAGCGTTATTGGAGCACGTGTTGGGAAAGGTGTATCCCTCCTGCACTGCCTCCACTCTCCGGACACTTTTTTGGGGGGTTTTGGTGTGTGTGTGGGTGGGGAAGGGGGTTCTGATGGTTTAGTGCTTAACAGGTATTTGCCTTTTTTTTTTCCTCACCTGGTGAGCGGACATTCTCTTTGTTAATAAACGGCTTAATTTTTTTTCTGTTTTGTCTATTGGTATTCATTCCCTGTTGGGGTAAAGGGGATTTTTGGAACCCTTAGGAGAGAAAGACTCAGTCCAAAGAGTTTCTCTCTTAAATTTGTCTCAAAACCGAGACATGTATAGGTTAGGCACTTGCTTAACTTTCCTAGTTAGAAAAGCATATTTTGGCAAAACAGAAGAATACTATGGCAGCACATTATTTCCCAAATACTGGGAAAAAATATTTATAAATATTCATATTAGAGTTCCAAACTAAATTTTAGTTTGACTTCACTGTCACCAGTCTTTCATTTCCTATCCAGGAATGTTCCATTACACAGCTTTTGCTGACATAAGTATTCGTGAAATGCAGGCTTTGGAGGTGAACTGTTGCACTAGTTCTACAAAGTCAGCTTCAAAATTGCTCTGTGAGATGTAACTCTTGCAATTTTCTATTTGAGTTGTAGCCGAAGAAAATTAAAGTGTACATTATCTATGCAGAAAACCAAACAATGCATAGTGTTTATTTCAAGGACATGCTGGAAAATGTTTGTGAATGGTCCCACACCAAGATTAACTCAATTAAAAAGTAACCAAATATTCCAAAGGAAGGGAGACATCCAAGACACTGCTCAGACACTTCACAAACTGACCCCAACAGGCAACATTTTCCCAAGAGATTGTTTGTGGAAATTATTTGCTTCATTTCAGTAGTTAACAAGTATGAGCAGCTGAGCTCCACCTCCTTTGCAGCACAGAAGTGATCTCCAAGGTTTTTTCCTACCAGCATTACCAGAAAATGAATGAATTAGGTTTGGACAGGTCCTCCTCTGTTATTTCACTGACCCTCAAATCCATCTGGCTGCTCTGAGTAAATGTGGAGAAAAAACATGAAAAATATATATCCTGGGTTTACTTTGATCTCTGAAAATGAGGATGATTTTTTTTTAGGTATATAATAATATTGCTAACCTCTGTTCACTAAGCAATCCTTCCTTTTCCCTCAACTCTCAGTTTGACACATCTCCAGCATGAAATGGACTAAGATTGCCATGAAACTGAAAGCTCTGAGTGTGAAAATTGGGGAATGCATAGACAGATTCTTTTTTCCTTTTTAAACATACGCCAATGAACTAGTCCTCTTTTTTTTTTTTTGCTCATCAGTTTCCTGAATTTCTTGGTAAAAATCACTACAAATCTCAATTAGAAAGCCCAAAGCAAATTCCTTTAGAGGACTTCTGTTAAAGCCACAGAATATCAGAGGCCCAAAACCAGGGATTACCAACGCTGAAATGGTATACTGGTCCTGGTGAAAACTGCTGCGAAGATCAAGTCACTTTACGACTTGAGCTTTGCCAATGGGAAAGCAAGAAAAAAGCTGGAGATGACTGCAGAGCACTAAAAAGAGACAGGAAGCAGCTGCAAATGTTCTGATACTGACATACCTGTTTGGCTACCATGAGGGATTTAATGGAGCATTGATGTAGAGGTAGTTCTCAGAAAGGACGGGCACGTTAAACTGTAGTTGATAGGTGCATCGCCTGGTCAAAGTTGTAAGATGGCTTTCCCGCCTATTAAACATTACTCAGAAAATTAAAAAATCTAAATATGGAGAATAAAATATGAACATAAAATACTTTGATTCACAATATTTCTAGTTCCTGTATTGCACAGTAAACTTCTGTAGCATTGTTACCTGAGGCATACCTGATGTAAAGATGCTTTCTAGGAAGAGACAATTGTTTAAATATTGCAGAGTATTCTTTGCAATCTTTATGGCATATGAGTTGTATCAATCAGCTGCATGTGACATCTGGACAGAGCACCCATAAGATGGGTAAGAAGAATTCCTGGATACTTGCACCGAAATAAACCCTTCCTTATTTGAGCAGGCCATCCCAAGATAGATGGCCAGGTTTTGTGGGGAAGGCAAGGAACATTTAGTTGTCAGCTTCCACTCATATGTTGAAGGGCAGGATGCTTGTGAAACTTCCATGAGTCCATGGCTGGAGATCTGCCTCTTTAATGGCCAAGTAGCCTCTGAATATTTAATACTAACCATATTCTCAGGAAACAAACACTAAATGACACAGAACCTACTAATTTGTTGTCATACACTCTGTTACCTAAATCTTGCCATATACAATTTCAGGACTCCTAAGAAGATCTGTGATATATTTAGTACAGTTTGTAAGGAGAAAGCAGAAGCTGTGTTCAAACACATGGGGCAGAGAATCAAACACAAAATGGGTATTGAGGGTTATCATATATTTGTCTGCAACCAAGACCAGCCCTAGTGATTACCACACAAAATTTGGGCAGCCAACCATTGCTTGCCTCAAATAAAAAGCACTCAAAGTCTAAGGCTGCTCAACTATCATAAGAGTATCTGAAAAAATTGTCCATAAACTGAAGTTATTTGCATAAATGTGTTTAAACGTTATTGATGTTATGGAGAAAAAAATAAGTCTCTCAAATTGACAGTTGTGTTAGTTTTAATTGAATGGGTTTGGAGATAAATAACTGTCACAGATTTTACAGAGATTTTTCTACCAAAGGCAGAGCAATTTCTTGCTTAATGTTGTTAACTGAATTACATTAACAGGAATTGAGAAACTCAGTAATTTCTAAAACTAGCAAATGCTTCAGTTCTTCTTTTTCCACCGTGCTTCACTTAAGAGGAAGTCAGCCTATCTGACTATCCTCTAATGAAAGTCAAAGTAGTTGCAGATTACCTAGGAATTATATGTCCAAAATATTTATGGAACAAATATTTTAGTGAAATACATGTTTTCATTAGTTAGCATTTATATGCTGCGGTTGTTTTGCTGCACGTGATAGTGTTTTTAAATTTGCCTCACCTTTTAAAATATCTCAAATATTAAAATAGCTCAAATATTTAATTTTAATTTATTAATGTTGTAATTTGGAAATACTACTGTGACAAGCTCAGGTAAAACATGCTAATAAGGGACTAATATGTAGTAGAAAAGAATAAGTGCATTAATACATCTCTGCATGCTGGTGACTAGTAGCTGTTCTTAATCTTCTAGTTTTTTCCTCCATAATTCACCTACTTATCCTCATAATATCTGCTTTTTAAAAGTCTTTCTTCACTGTGGCAGTTCGTGAAGACTAATGTAAGAAAGATATTTACATATTAAATAGGTAGAAAACTATTACTCTGTTTTGCAACTGAGAATGTCAAACCAAAGGGCTTCACCATAGTTTTCCTTTTGTAATCTCTTTTTATGAGTTCAGTATGAGAGTCATGACCATGATTTGGAACATGGTTGGTTCATTTAATTTGCATCCAAGAGCCACTGAGCCATCTACCCACCTGCTTTTATATGTGCTGGTAGGGATATTAGAGAAGAATGACATGTTCCTTGCTGTGACATATGCTTTCCAGGCAGGTTTAGTTGAATCACTTAATGCAAGATCCACAGAGACATCCAGACCCAGAGCCAACCCACTTAATTTTAAATTTGAATATAAAATGAAGTGAGTGTCCCCAGAAAGGGCTTTGATAATCTGATAGTCGGGATTTGCTTAAAAGGTAGGAAAAAGTGTATCTGGTTTCCTTGAAGTAGAAAAGGCAACTGAGCCTTGCTCTTCCTCATTAGATTCCTACATTAAATAATAGGTATCTTTTTTTTTCCCCCTTTTTTTTTAATGAGGTGGACATACATCACAAGTTATGGATTATTTTTTAAGCTTAGTTCTGTCTCTGTGTTTAGGGATGCCCTCAGCAGATTGGATTGAACTGCTCACTCTAGGTGAGGAAATACCATATTTGAGGTTCTCAACAGCATTTACAGCAAGGTAGGAACTGATCTATTCAGGATTTTCAAGACATTGAAGGCTCTCCTTTTATGTAAGGACTTCAAAGCACTTGATAAATAAAAAAAGTATAATTTCCTCATTTCACTGAGTGAGAACCCACAAAGATGTAGTATTTACACAGCGCACTTTACCTGTCTTCACACAGCCATGAGGCAATCTTACTCCTAGTGTTGCCTTCCCAGCATTCTCCAGGTTGTATTAACTTCACCATGTTCAGGATTGCTAGTTCAAACACTTCAACTCATAGGAACTGTTAAAATCAACTAACATAATGTTTAAATTAGGCATGGGCAAACCTTTTGAGATCCTAAAATTTCTCTTCTACACACGTTTTATAGAGAAAATAGGGATATTTTTCTTCGCAGGTTTGGTTGAAGAATTTTGATGCAATTTGTTTCAAAACTTCTGTTTGAGAAAATAGCAGGAAACCATCGCCTCTCTTTATTGCAGCAGTTAGTCTAAAAAAATCCAATTCCCAATCTGAAACACGAGCTATATATGTATATGTGACTACACAGAGATGAAGGGATGCTGCTGAGTAGTGCTGTAAGGAGAAATAGCTTAGATGGATGAGAAAACCAAACACTAGTATTAGAAGCAGGAAGCTTTAGGAGTCAGATCTTTGGGAGCATTACGGATAAAACACACTGATGTGTCAAGGTGTTTGGTCAGGTATGCAAAGGAAGGTTCTCTGGTTGTCTAGGTTTTCATGTATTTAAACCAAAAAAAATATAAAAAATCCCCCAAACCAGGATTAGGTACAATATTTTAAATAAGCAGCAAAGTAACCTGACTGTTGCTGATTTCTTATCATTGCTAAAATAACCCAAGTCTGAATCAATAAAACACCAATTTGGCAGGTAAACGGAAAATTGATATGGGGTGTTCTAACAAAAGTGTGATAGCATAATTTGCTTTTGCCAACCTGAGCACAGCCATGACCTTTGCCAGAAGCAGTTCTGCCAAGGGAGTTTTAGGCTCCCACATTCATGGCAAACTATAGCACAAGCAGTCAAGACCTCAGGAACCTAACATCTTCCAGCTCCCTAGAATTACCAGAATGATCCACACTTTTATTCTTACTGTGAGAAGCTCAAGTTCACAGAAATCCTTAGAACAGCTCTCTCTAAAGGACTCTCAAAATGGGGTTGATATCTGAAGCCCTCTCAGGTAAACGTGAATTTTTGCAAATGACACTCTAGAGCCAGTATTTGCTGACTCCCCACTCCATCTGCTGCAGAGCTGTCAAGCAGTCCTGGCTCCAGTCGGTGTTCAGCTTTTGTGTTTAGCCCCGAGTCCAAAAGCCAAGGCTGAGACAGAAGCTAAGGAGCAAACCACTTTTAGTTTTCTTTAGAAATGTCTAATTTCCATGCCCGGGAGAATAATGTTGAAACATCTTTATTCGCAATTCCAGAATTCTTTGAAAAATGCTTTTTCTGACTTCTGATCACTCTGGCTCATGGAGAAGTCTGTCTTCAAGGTATGATAATGGTTTGAAAAATATAGAGATAGAGCAGAGATCACAGAGCAGGATCTTGAAGAATTTGTACAGTTCATCATAACTGAATTGAGAAAAAGAATTGTGAGCATGGAGAAAGACCTGTTTTCGGTAATATCGTTCGGAGTTTTATAAAATCAAAATCAGTTTCTACCAAGCCCAGCACTCATGGGGAGGCAATTGAAGAGTTTTTGGCTCTCCTCTCTCCACCCCACCATGCTTTCCTTGGCACTGGAGTTGCAGCAGGAGTGAGAGAACACCAGTCTTGTAGCTCCTGCTCAGCAGTTAGCTCATGTGGTCTGCCCCATGGGGAGGGCATTTTACTGCCCATCGGGGACTGGCCTTTGGGAAACACATTCTGGTCCCTGGCGGGACTGCTGGCTTGGGACCAGGACAAGATGGTCAGAGTGCTCCCTCCTGTTTCTGCCGCCCAATTGCTTATACTTAATTAAGCCCATTTCTCTGATTTTTGCATACACATGTGCTTGTGTTTGGAGAAGATTTGGGATTGTCTACAGCATGAAAACAGAATCTGGAAGAGGTGATCAAACATGGTATGATGAACCAGCCATATGAAAGGGAAGGAATAACGTAGGTCTGTGGGAGAAGCCAGAGGCAATGGCTCCAGCAGTTCTGTACAGATGACTGCATGCTGGGATTACAGGACTTTCACAGTGTCTCGATGCGGGGTCAGCGGTGGGAGACTTTGGTGGTGCTCACACACTCATTCTCTTCCCTCCATCCTACCTAGTCTGCTCAGGTTTGATCTGGAATGGTCTTGATTTTTCACCTTCTTTGCAGGTTTATAACTAGATATTTGTGGAAAACTAGGATAAGAAAATTGTGTTAAAGTGATTCTAAGGCACTGGCACATACAGAGACAGTAAAGTGAGACCACTGCTGTTCACAGCCTGAGTGTGGTTTGAACCAAGGCTGAAAGCACCAGTCTCATGAAATAAAAGACTGTTGAGGCTTCATCGGGGTGGTTGCAAGAGAGAGGCTTTACAAACTTCTGCCTTTACAGATGTAAGGCCTACCTTGTATATCTCCATCTGCATTATGTATGATAGAGTGGGGAGATTTGCAAGAAAATTAAATAGAGAAAAAAGCATAATGTGTTTTGTTATTTATAATGTCTTATTACTCTTTGTTGACATGAGATAAATGTCTAGGACATGAATGAATCAATAAGATGAAGCTAATAAATGAGCGACTTGCTCCTGGTGAGTGTCATCCATTCTTGATTGTCCTGACCAAAATGAACAAAGGTGTAAGTGCGGGAGACAGACATGCAATAACAAATAATGAAAAGAAGGCTAACTTCATTTTATCTTGTTCTGTCTCACAAACTGAGTTTAAAAAAAAGAAAGAGAAAAATTATAAATTAATTACCCTTATGCTGCATTTACAGCAATGGATCTCTACACCTGAACGATGGAGGCAGAGAAACGACCATTTTTGAAAGGTTCTTAAAGAACAACAGAATTCAGTATCAGAAGAGAAGGTGCATTCAGAAAACCACCAGTGCTTGCTGCTTGAGGAAGGTGAGGCACACCACGGGGTTTTTCTCTCTCCTTCATACAAAGCAGACCATTGTCAGAAACTGAGTACCACACTAACTATGACAGTGGATTTGGTTTGCAGCTTCTTTGTTGTTTTTTAATAACTAGATAATTGTATTCCTATATTGAAGTGTCACAGCAAAAAGAAACTTGAAGCACAAATTTAAATATGATTAGCTTGTTAGTGGTGGTTTTTAGGAGTCTTATTTTTTTCCCTCAGCTCCCATCCTATTTTTTTAAAATTTCTCCAGGGCATGTCATATATAGCGAAAAATCTCAATGGAGGCCCACAGGTATCACTGCTGTTTAGTCAGACTTCAAATTGGGCTCTAATGGTTTTAGATAGAAGCGCGGATGGAGAGGTTTTGTTCACTAGTCGGTGCCCTTGCCTCAGAGTTCACCTCAAGTTGTTTTCAGAAATTCTCACCATGCACATTACTTATTTATATCATCAGGTTTTTTTCCCACTTCATAGATAATTGCTACTTAATTGATACTGCCTTTATACAAGCCTCCACAATAGCAAGCAACAAGACACACTGCTAAATAGAGGAATCATTAATCTGTGTATATATTCTGGATTTCTTTTAAAGATGGGCTGGAAATAAGCAAAGTCATTAGTAGTTTGTTTGCAACAGTGTATTTATGAAAGCTCTATGGAGAATGTGTCAACAGTCAGTATGTAACAGAGCAATTAACACAGTACTTTTGTACTTTTGACTGTTAGCATGGGAGTAAACAGAAGCAGATGTGAAGTGTTTGTGCCGTTAGTATTCACAGACTGTTCTGACATATGCAAATACAACTAATGCTTACAGAGCTTGAAACCCTTATTGTATCGTGACCTTACTTACCAAACCCTGGGACAGGACTACATACTTTCCTAATAATTATCAACAATATGCAGATACAGACTTTTTGTTCTTGAAGTGTTATGGACTGCAGTGGTAAAGTTTCACAGATAAACGTGTTAATAGTGTTATGCATATATAGCTTATTTTAGATAGTTCTTTCTTCAATGTAAAGAGAGAACAAACAATAAAGAAGTAATGAAAAATGCATACAGAAAGATAGAACAGGAATCACCTCTGAAACACTGGTTCAGCTCTAATTATACAAGCCCACTGAAGTTCAATCATTAATACATGCATCAGATTCTGTGTATTTAGGACAGAGTTCAAACTGTGACCTTTCACTGCTACAGTCTTAAAATATATATCTTGCTGAGGCAACTCCAGTCAGGCTGTTAAAATAGGATGCCAACACTGAAATGATTTTGTGCCCTGTTTAAAAAAAAAATCACATACTTGACCTAATAAAATCACCTGCATCCTGGAAAAAAAAAAAGAAAAAAGAGAAAAGAAGCCTTCTTGTGTTCAGTTATTTTCGTGTGAACTATATATATCTGATATACCTGGAGTCACTACAGTGATTTTCATCTTCAAATACTATCTAGAATTTAGCTTTGTTATACAGGTGAAGGTCAGATGAGATTTTATTTTCAAGTGTTCTTTTACAGATGTGTTTCCAGAACAGGAGATTATGAAAACGGAATGAAAATGCAGGATTTACATTATTTACTACATGAAAAATATTTTGCTTCAAAAGAAAACAATTTGTAGAAAATATTGCCCAAAATAAGATTGACAGGCCATCTCTTCCAACGTTTCCCTGTCTGAAGGCAGAAAAAATGCCTCCTAAATGTCTTTTTGTTATTTTTAAGATCTAATGGCTCATGAAATTAACATCCACTTTTGAAAGTGCATATATGCTTCTTTCCATTTTGTTTTCCCCATTACAAATTAGCTTAACTGGTCTCACCACACAATATTTAGTTTCAACTGGACCCACAGTGAAGCATCTTCTTATTTTGGCTCCGCTGGGGCAGGAGGCCTGCTGCAGCAATCACTTGGAGCAGAGCATGGGGTGGAGCACCACCACTCCCTTGAATGCAGAAGCAGGAAAGCAGGGGCTGGAGGTTTGGAGCAGCAGCCCTGGTGCCAGCAGTGTCAAGAGGCTGCACAGGATCTGGGGGAGGTGTTACGGCAGCTGGACATCTGCTGTCAGTCCCACCCGATTAGTTTCAAATAATTCTTTTCTGTATTCTTTGTTGTAAAGGAGGTGTTTTACTGTATTACTGCCACTGAAATACTGCAATTGTGTAGTTGGGATTTCTTGACTTGTCAAGACTATAGGGACAAGCTGAGTTTTTGGAAGCTTTCAGATATTCACATCCTTGGAGAAGTAGTGAGGATGTTAAAAGTGCTCAGGTTTTTTCCTTACCAGAAGTTTTTCAAGTTGCTCATAATATTTGAAGTACCTGGAAAGGTTAGTTTTCCAGGAGACAGCTTTTTTTTTCAGATTTCTTTTGATTCAGAGTTTATTTGGTTGTTTGAGATTTGTTGTTGTTTTGACACCTGAAAAACACAGGTATTACAATTGCAGACATTTATTTTGTCATTTAGAAAGCTATGTGAAATTATCATAGCTTTCCATTTTTCTTGGCTGCCTTTTTTTTTTAATCTGAAAATTACCACTTGCTAAATAAACAGTGATCTGTGAAAAAATTAGTACTGAGGGCGTGATGCTTAGTAAAGTTGGTTAAAATAAATGTCATTCAGTAGTACTTTGCTATTCAATGCCTTATCCCTAAAACTCGGCCACTGTCTAAATCACAGAAGCATTTAGAAGTAAATATTTATACTGTAAGCAAAGACATTGCATACTGTTGTTGGCTAATACCAAACAAATACAAGAGCTAAGTTTACCTCGACCCTCTAGCCCTTTTAGTCCCAATGCGCCCCAGCGGTTCGAGCTGTTCCTCCAAGCATCAAGACTGAGAGCGACTTTCCTCCAAGTTTCTGGTTCATCTCATCAACTTGCTTGCTTATCTAAATAATCATTTGTCCGCAGCTGCAGGCAATCAGTGTTTTGTGCATACAGTGTAGATTCCCAAGCCAAATTATGAGATAATGAAAATACATGTAATTACATGTTGGTATGCTAGTCTAAATATAATTTACACTTGGGAGAAGGGAAAGAAGAAAAGATAGTAACAGGTGAATAAGAAAACAAAGAAATGTGCTTTAGAAATTTTTCCTGATCTTGTTTTTCAGCAAAATAGGTATACTCATTTATGCTGTGTTTACTCAAATAGTTATTTGTGAATTAGGAAGTTCAGCTCTGTTTGAGGAAGTACTGAACAGCCTATGATTGCTACAGTGTTTAACTGAACATTTGGGGAGAAAAGTCAAATTGGCCCATTGTGATTGCTGATACATTTTCATATCAATGTAAAATTCTGATTACTTTCCTTTGAATTTAATATAAACAGCTGCACAGAAATACTTCCTCAAACATTTTTTTGTGTCTTGCTATTTATTCCTTGAAAAGATTTGGATCATGTTTGGTTTGCAGGTCAGAGACACCTGCTTTTTTTTTTTTTTTAATGCATGATTTGACACTTTCCAGACAATCATGGTCAAATCACCATGAAAACTGCAAAGTGCACTGACACCTTTTTAATGGGTCTTAATAATAAGATCTCCACTTCTTACTGATGTGCATAGTACAATCCCATGCCTCCTTGTCACTCACCTTGCTTAGGAGTGCCTGTGAAGTCCTGTCTATATTAGACAAGCCCAAATTCCTGCCTGGAAAGGTTGCTCAGCCTGGATACTGAAGGGACTCATGCTGTGACTGCCTGTGTTTATACAGCAAATCATGCATCAGCTATTTGTCCACCATCCACATCTAATGGATGATGTGTACCTGTCTCCCATCCAGTGACTTTGGATGAGATGCAGATTTTGGATGAGAAGCAGTTTGGTAGGTTTAGAGGGTCTCTCATGACTCTGAATGTTATTTTGTGTAAATTCTTTCTTTAGTTTCTCTTGAGCAGTTTTTAAATGCAATATCATTTCAAGCTTTCACAAATTATTTTATTGCTGACCAACAGACTGCATTTCCTGAAAGAGGTGTTTCACGTTTCCTAATACCTCGATGTTTAGTCACCATTCTTTGACTAAATTTGAACTATTCTAGTTTATAATTTCTTTTGTTAAAGTCTGGAATTCAGCATTTTGTAATGCTTGGCTCCTAGAAGAGATTTTGTTACCATAAAGAACTATCAGTGAAATATCTTCCCAAAGATCCCTTTGTTATATAATAAGACAGATGATTTTCAGGATCAAATACACATTGTTTTCAGGAGTTAATTTACAAAAACCATATACGTAGTGGACGTAATGCAACATTCTTATTTTGCTTTTAGTTTTGGGTATGGGATTTTCACGTTCATTTCACGTCTTCTTTTCTTGTGCTTTTTCTTACATAATATTTTTTGACAAATAAATTTTAGAAATTGCATTTGCAGTCATGTTACCTGCAGGAAATACATATAGTAACTTGGTCAGTTTGTATATTTTTTCCTTAATACTGCTTTTTGAGTTTTTTTAAAATTGCCCCATGAAATCAATTATAACCTGGGGGCTTATTCAATGTGTACCTTGAAGAATTCAGATACACTAAACTCTAATTGCTCTCAAGTTTGGATTTTTTTAATATTTGAAATGGCAATTCTATAAATTTTAGAGTAATGTATGGCATTTCTTGCTGACTTTTGTATTTTCATCATTAAATACATTTTCAGTGCCTAATACTTCTCTCTAAGTTAAAGAAACCTCAAACTTAGTACAATTCATCAATGTGTGAATACAGAATAAGATTCTGTTCCTGCCTTTATTTACTACATAAGATATCTGGAGCTATAGTAAAAGCCTTTATTATACTCTATGTATCTCTGAAGCATACAGACAGCCACAAAATAGATGTCTGGAGGCATCATTGCAAGGATGAAGGTGGAGAGACAGATGAGACCATAGAGTAGGATATGTTGGGAGCAATGCTACAGAGTTTATGATTTACATAAGAGGTTGCTGTCATAGAGACACTTTATTACCAGAAACCTGGAGAACATAAGAAACAGTGGTCTTAAGACTTGCCTTTCGCTCCCATTATGCTGAGCAACACCTTACCAATTGCTAGTAAAATCTCTGTCACTGAATATCTTTAGCAGGATATTCCTCCGTATTACTGACTGAATAGCAAAAGCTCCACCAAAGCTGCTGGACTTGCAAGAGAAATTACTTCCTCAATGAATAGTGATGTTAGGTGATCCTGTAGCCTCTTGTGAGCACAGAGGAAAGAAAGGAAAACTGTTTGGTTGTGAGTATTCCTTCAACTCTTCAGAGCCTGTTCAGTTCTGTCCTCAAGCTGGCTCTGAAAAGCCATTAAAATGCACAAGGATATGCAGATAATGAACAACCCTGGGTTCATGGAGGAATTTTGGGGTGAGATATGTTAAGCCTAGACTTTAGCTGTTAGTCTCAGTAATCAACATAGTTCCTTTGGTCCCTTTGGGCCTCAGAGGCTTTTTTTTTTTTTTTTAATTGTGGCATCAATATGCACATAGCTGTCTTGAATGGTGGAAACATCCCTGCTGCACACACCCAATGGGGACAAAGCTAGCCAGGTTAGCAGGGTCTGTGCTACAGCCTAAGGTAAGAGCATCACTCTTGCTCACCTTGTGTGGATGTGCTCCTGGGCTGCTGTGGCTGGTCTTCAGCAGGGAGTAAGCTTACTTCACATGATAATCTTAAAAGCAAGATAGGAAAACATAGTTTTCATAAAGTAAAAAACTGTATTCAGAGAGAACATATTAGTGGTTCACATTCAGGAATGGAAGGATGAATGACATGGGCTTGGACAGGGATCTGTCTTGTTCTGCTGCTTTTCAGTACTTGCATTAATGACCAGAATGATGGAAAAAAGTGGTTGCTTATTAAACCTGCAGACCACACCATGCTGGATGTGCTGTAAGGATGTTGGAGAACAGGAGCAGGAATTCAAGAGTATTTTGACAAATTGGTAAAATTATGATAATTGCATTGTTTTTATGGAGTTCAATGTCCACTTTCCATTCTGTTGAAGCTCATTATTATTATTAAACCCACAATTTTATTTTTTTTCAGATAATTTATTGGAGTTGTTCACCCTTCCAGAACGAAATAGAAACATGCACTATTCCCAAACCCTGAAATAACTGTAGAGTTGTGGGGAAAAGTCGTAAGTATTTTATGAATTCATACTTCAGATAATTTTCTTAATCTTTGATAATTTCACATTCCAAGTCAAAAGAAGACTCTCTAGATTACATCTGTAGGAGTATGTGAAGCTAAATGGCATAAATTCCATCTCACACCTTAGTGCCTCAGCGCATACCTTATAAATATATAAGTATAAATATGACTATAAATGCCCATATAAAGGTGTACTGTACAGCATCACTAAATTATATAAGCTCATTAACTTGATTAATGTGAAATCAGTGTGGGTTCAGTTTAGCAATTTGACAAAACTTTGCAACATGCATTTTTTTGTACTGTGCTGTTCTAAGGAACATGCTTTTTGAAAAATAATGTCCCTAAGTAGTCTGAATCACTACCCTGAAAATAAACACAGACACCCTCAGTGGATGCTTGATGCCTCCATTTTCTTTAGGAACCTTAACATTTATCTCTTTGTTTTATGCCTGTTACATAGAATTATAGTCCCCCTGGAGACATTGGATTAGGGATTATACAATCAATGTGGTGTAAAACTGTTGTTCCAGCACTTTCAAGCCATCCCCACAGAATGGGAAAATGGCAGCTGGACCCTGACCCACAGTGTGGGATAACATTGCCCAACTGAATAATCTCTTCAGGAACTGCTAACTTGACAGCCTGTGTAAAGTTAGATAAGGGGTGATATTAGTGTTCACTGAGATATAAATAATTATTCAGCTTACCAAGCAAGGTAGCAGTGCACCCTGCAGGACCTAAATCAGACAGCTCAATATGATCCAAAATGCACCAGATTCACTGCCAGATTACTAATTAAGACTCTAGACTTGGTCAAGGTAGTTGACTTTCCTTAAAACAAATAATTAAAACTGGCAGCATCTGGAAAGATTAATTCTTACAAGGTCTTATATTCTTATATACACAAATATATTATTTTCTGTGATATAAGCATTAATTTTAAATCTAGTGACTACTTCTGTATGTATTGTGTTTAAGAGATGACTTGAAAGACTGGCTCAAAAAAACCTGCTCACCCACAAAAAAGTGTAGGCTGAAATCTTTAGTAGGGCAAATAATAGCATTGCTTTTAACATACCAGATCACACAGCATAGTGCATCTTTTCTAATCAGCTCTGAAAAGGGGCAAAAGTGGTAAACTACCTTGTGGAAAACCATAGTTTTATAATCTCAGTCTTAATATGCATAACAAAGATGTTTGATTAATTTGGATGATTTAAATAAACATATGTTTATCCAAATCAGTAAAAAAATCCTGTTTCTCTGAAAGCCATTAAATGTCTGTGAATCTTTATTGACCATTGCTTAAACATAATAAGTTGATTCAAGTAACATGATTTAATTCCGTTACTAATGACTAAAATCAACATAAACCTAAGTGCAAAGTGAAGAGTGTTTTCCAAAAAACTCCAGTTTCCTCATTTCATCAACCTCTGCACTACACATGGCATGTTGTCACCACTGTGTGTTGTTTTATTAAATATGAATGACAAAAAGTATAGCACATGCTGTTCTGATATCAGAATAATTTTCTTGTAAAGATGGTTTGATATTTTTTACATATTGAATTTGGTTTAATTACATATTTGCATATTTAATTACATAGATATCTTTGTACTAACCAGTACAGTTTTCAGGAAAACAGACACAGATTTTATTGTTTAAGGTACCGTTACATTTGAGAGGTCATGCAGTAAAAGTCTAAACATCACTTGTGTTACTTGATTAAAATCTTTTCTTCAGTAAGAGTAATGAGAAAGCGGCCCTGGCATGATGCTTTTCCTACAACTAACAGCTCAGTTTTTGTGCTCTCCAGTCTAGTTTAAACCAAAAGGGAATTCCTGCAAAGGTAACATATTTTTTCTATTATTTTATGTGGGTAATTTTTCCTTTAAAAAGCTGTAGGTTCAGAACAGATGTGAAAAAGAACGTTCCATCTTTAAGCTTTGACTGCAAAAAGGGAACACAAGCAGGACAGAAGAGTGTCAATGCTCCTGTTGTTAATGACCAACCAAAGCCTGGCTATAGCTTGTGATGGCTTTCTCACACAGGCATTTTCACTTCAAAAATGGTTGTATTAAAAACAGAGATTAGGCAGCTGGGATGAGAAGTGACTCACCTCGTGCTGTCACTCCTGTCCTCTGCCTAGACCCCGGGCACATGCTCCCACCATGCTCGTTAAAGGGGAAGGCAACCCGGTCCCTTGCCGCTCCTGGAGGCAACTGCTAATCAGTAGGGAAGGACTTGAAAGCCTCAAGTCTTAGCTAAATACTGAGCTTCTAACTGAACCTTTGAAAATACCCTGAACATTTTTATTTTACAAAATGGTAATGCACATGTTTTCTTCTTTCCACAGCCTGCTTTTCTTCACAGTGATTTACAAGTCCAGTGAAGTATATTTCTTTTACTCAATGTATCTTAAAATTAATGAATCAGAATATGTTCTCTATAAAGAAAATAATATAATTTTTCTCTACTAACCAAAAATACAGCTAGGTTTCCCTAAGAACTTTATGTCTGACTCTAATAAATTAGAGTATTTCAGCTTATTATTACCAGAAAATAACTGAGGTGTCCGTTGTGGTGAATTCAAATTTCATACTCTAAATACAAACTTCCATCCTCAAATCTCTAACTCTGTTAACACTTTATTTTGACCCTGGAGTAGATCTGTAGTGTACACTAGGAGACAGCCTGAGGAGCATGAAAGTCTTAGATGAGGTACCATGTGTGCAGATTGCAGAAATATAGGATAGTTGCGTATAAAGGTCATCATAAGATTTAGATCTGAAACTGCCTAATTCTGTTAAAACAAAACTTGTTTCCAAGCAAGGCAGATAGTGTGGTTTTAGGGGCTTGGGTTTATGCTTCAGAAGTATCATTGGTATCCTTTCCCCAGTGAGGTTCCTCAGGCACCAAACACACCGAGCGTCCCCAGCTGATGAGGAAAGTTGAACTCACATGTCCTACTTTCCAGGAGAAATCTTTAAGCGTTAGGGTCTAAGGTATTTTACAGTGAAACATCAGCTTTTCTGCTGTAATGATTCAGCTCCAGGAGAACACAAAACAGAATCAGAAAAAGTGTGCAGACTAATATAACCTCTATTATAGCACATTAACATGGAGAGTGTGTCACCTCTGCGTGGCTATACAACCTCCGGCCTGAACCTGGCCCCATTCCAGCAGCTTGGAGCAGGGACAGGAGCTCAGTCCAGTCTTACCTTTCACATGAATATGCCCCATTTTCCACAAAAACCACTTCTTTTTATGATTGTAATGCTTAGATTTTTAGTCTGAAAAATAACTCTTCTATAACACACCTTTTTTATAATGAGAGCTGACGGCAAAGTTGGTAAGAACCAGGAATTTAAGGAAGGACACAGGAGTGAAGCTATCAGTCCTACTAAAATTATCTATGGCTTGAATTTCTCCTGTGAACATGCTGGATGATGAAATCACTTGTACAACTCCTTAATATTTTAGATAAAGGAAAACATTGCTAAAGGAGTTTTAGTTAAAGAAAACAAATAGATTTTGAATGGAGACTTTGTCTAATACACTTACTTGCTGTATGGACAGAGTCTTATAGAGCCTATTTTCCATGTGCACATATGTGGCATGCAATTTGAATTTTCCCCCTTTCTTTAAATTTTCCTTTTATTTTTTATTCTCTTGTTTGTTTTAACTAGAAACTAATAATTTTTAAAGGGAAGGGATAAAGAAATCTTTGAGATGAGGCATTAGGAACAAACTAAAGAAACACTTAAATCAAAATGTCCCAGAAGTTTACTCTGAATTAGACTATTTTCTTTCCTACAATTCCCATTTTGTTAGTCCATATTATTAAAGTTACCAATGTACAGTAAAAAAAGCATGTGCATCCTCTAATAATGAACTTATGTAAAGTTCATATAATGTGCCAACATGTCCCATGGCTGATGTTGTAACCCAATATCTATGTGCAATGGATAATTTGGATTTCTGATTTGTTACTATATTTTTAAATAAGGGAACAAATAATGCTGGGGACTCCTACTCACACAATTTTTTATAGCTTTATTAATATCATCTATGCAGTGTGTTGAAAAACAATATGAGCAGCAGTTCACAGTGAAAAATTCTTATCCAAATCACTCAGTTCTGAGGTTCCAAGAAAAACAAATATTTGGTAACACATTGAGTCTGTGATACAGTCTACCATCTAAAAGGGAAGACAAACAGCTGCTGAGAAAGATAAAAGAAAATGGTAATTGACAAACAGAGGGACATCAACATAAAATGCAGCTAACAAAAATTGTTCTTGGTTTCTGAAAGTCACGCACAGACTGCATAATTGTCAAGATGTACATAATTTATTTAAGAACTGCACCAGACAGTTATTGTATTGGGTGCATTGCTAAATTTTATAGAAAATGCCACCTTGAATGCCAGAAATTCAGTCTGCAAAATAGAAAATTTGTTGATGAAGGATGTGTGGGGCTGCAGTCCCTGAAACTTCTTATCACTGCCAGGCAGAAATGAATGACAAGACTATACCTCATATGCATAGAGCTAACAAGTCAAATTTTAGAGGAAAAAAAGGAGCATAAACTAATTCATAAAGTCTAGCATAGCTTAATCAAAAGAACCATTTTAAACTGAATAGCCAGATATACCCCAAAACCCCACTATATATTTTAAGCAAATAAAACCCATCTCTGTATTAACAGTCCTGCTGTTTACCAGAGGACTGCGTTGGTGTGCAGTTGCTGAGAGCATGGGCACAGAAATAACCTTGGGTGCCATTGGCTAGGAAGTTCCAGTGACCTGGAGATGGGCAAGAGCAGGAATGGGCATGAGTTGTGGTCAGTCCAGAAGACCCTTTATGTTTGTCAGACCCCAGGCCATGGTAGCCAGGCTGCCCTTCTGCCCCAGACCTTTAACTTCCACTGATCACCTGCTGCTCTGCATTGTAGTGGGGAAGGAAAATCTTGATCTCTGGGAAGAAGAGGGGAAAGTATATGTTCATCTCGTATTTCTGCAATAGAACAGCGGGTTGCAGAAGGGCTCCTTTCCGTTTGACATCTTCTGGAAAAATAAAATGGTTCTGAAGCTCCTTGAGGTTTCTGTGGCACACCTAGCAGGCAATCACTAACACTGTACGAGAAGCTTTTCCCTACGGCAATATGAACATCAGGCACGCTGCTGGGCACATGGCAGCCCATCCCATGGAAAGGTAAAGCTATGCCATTCCCCTCCTGTGGGAGCCTCTGCAGTGCCTTCAGCTACATCCTATGTACAGCAATACCATCAGATGGAATGAAATCCTCAACAAATGGAAATCTTTACATTCTTGGCATGGTGGTGATCAAGGCAGGGGTCGGGTAAACCATACCTTTGTCTGAAAGGGAGAGGCAAAGGAGGCCTTACCAGCCTACCGTTTTGAATGGAAGGATGAGCACACATTCACTTTTACCAGTAATATTATTATTCCCAGCAGGGGACAGTATGTGCTAAAATACAGCAGCATGTGCCTAATTATACAATTACACCCACACATCCCCGTCACCCACTCTTTGCAATTTTCATCTGAGAAGACAAGCAGAGCTTAAATGCAGCACCTTTTGGTTCTGGGTGCAAAATCTCTCACACAGTCCATCTCCTTAGAATCCGAGTTTTTACATGTGCAAATGCAGCCTAAAACCTCAGCTGAACCCTTATATACACTACAATCTTAAATGCATACATCTTTTACTGGATCAATAGGGCGTGCAGTGATCATATGAATCCTTGAGGCTCGACATTGCTACCAGAGATGAAATATCAGAGACAAAACAACAGTTAGTGAAGGATACACCCTTCAGAAGTGGATCAAAAAAAGAGGTGAGCTGTAGAAGTAGCCTGAAAGAAGTCAGTGTTAGAGTGTAACCGCAACACATCACGGGAAAAAAAAAAAAGCAAAGGGAAAAAAGAATGTATGAGTAACAAAAAATGTAAATATGTATAAGTGGTGAGATAAAATTATTTTTTGTTCACTGTTCCAATATGGAAATACTTCTTACTAATTTGAGAACTAATATTTATTAAAATAGGAAGATTATTTATATATACTTACATTGCTTCAGTCATAGCACTATACCACCTTCTTAGCTTGTATCTGTGTTCTAGGATATATTGTAGATTTTAATATAATCTGCCTATTGTGGAGAGTCAGATGTCACATTCTGCAGGGCCTATTTGGATCATGCCTGTTTCTGAAGTACTGTGAACCACAACTTCACTGAACTTGTTGAAAATATCTAAATATTTTAGCTGTGCAAAGCTACACAGTGAAGTTACACACTGGTAAACTTCCTAGGTTCAGACTGAGACTGGATCCAAGCCCATCTCAGCTGTGAAAATGTGAAAATATAATTTACTGTCTGTGTAAAACTAAAATTATAAGTGTCATGGACGATGTATTTAGCTAAGTAGTTATGTGATAGATTTTGCTTTTCCTTATGAGGCAGATGTAAGAGTTGTTGGTGCTACTTCTGGACAAGTAAAACTTCTGCACCTCTTTCTTTTAGGGTCCAAGACTGTTGGACTGAGAAAGGCAGTCAGGCTACTCTTTTTTTCTCCTGCTGGTAATTTAATAGCTAATGCTTGTAACTCTCTCTTCAAAGGTGAGAGAGTATGCCAGGGAATGTTAAGAATATGTGGTTTATCTATGCTTCTGAACCCAGACTGCTATGCACAAAAAAGGTTAGAGCTTACCAAAATTACTATTTCAAGGACATGTTCAACACAGGTTGTCTACTTCACAAGTAAGGCAGCAAAAGCATTTTGACATTAGGTTCGAATGCCAGCAACAGCAAGCTTCAGATTTCAAATTTTTTTGTATGATTTATAAGGAGCGACAGATAGGATAAAATAGAATCCTCACCGATGAAAACTAAAAATGAAAACACTTCCATATCCCAGCCTGCAGGCTCTCTCGCTCTCCCTCTCTCTCTCTCTCTAATCCAAAGTATGCTACTTATTTTTCATAGCCGGACACAATAAGGGTAGTTGGGTCCTTGTATCCACCAGAACATAAAATCCAAGACCAGGATCTTGCTAATACACATCTGCACATAAAAAGAAAGGTGAAAATGGCCCCGTATACTTCCATAGCTGCTAAGTGTGATACTCTCTTTTGAAATATGGTGGCTTGTTTGAAATGTGGTATCTGACTCCATATGTGTGTTCATAGAGGCCTGCAAAGTAAAATTCATTTCCTTGAAACATATTTTTAAACTTCCATGAAAGGGTTATTCTGAAGGAAAAATGCTTCTCTTACCTGGGAAACATAGAGCCTCAGCTGCTTGGCTATTTGGGTTCCATTTCATTTTTAAGATGTGCCTTGTAGACACTCTAGGCCTAGCTGTGAGCCAGAGGCTAAGGAAAAGAACAATCCTATATGGCGGACATAAGCAAATGCTAAAAAGCATTCAAGCAAACACATGAATTCAAACTCAAAAGTCCAATAAATGCTTGGTGGGGGGACTTTGGAAACCAAGCCAGCCTGTTAATCCCTAAAGGTTCATCACCACAGAAAATTTTGTGACTATTTTGTGGACAGTATTTCAGTATTTCATTTTCACTACAACAAGTACTTCTCAAAGAAATGCAACATATTCTTGTTACTTAATAATATGTTCAAAAGATCCAAGTTGAATAGAGGCAGATCATGGATTTTCAGTTGAACATAGTATTTCTACAGGCAAATACATCTTGGCTTTCTAGAAAAATCAAAGTTTGTAGACACCATAATTTAACTGCACTTTCCCCCAACACCATAAATTTGTCATAAATGTTCTGATTCTGTACAGTTGAAATCAGTGGGAACTTTTGCACAAACCCAGGCAAGTGGTGGGTCATCCTACTGCCAAGAAGACCTACAGCCAACTTTGCATTTTATATCTGAAAGGCAATAACCAAAATGAGCATTTCAGGAATATCAGTTTGACATTAACACATCAAAACTGTGTTAGTCAAATTTTTTTTTGAGACCAAAACAATGCAAAAGAGCACGGTAAATACAAGCTTCCTCTCTTCCTATGCCCCCTCCACATGTACACAGTTGCTTGGGTATGAAACTCCAGCAAATAATCTGACAACACAAACATGAACTCTTTAAATGTTTAAAATATCCTGATTACAACAGTATTAAACGTGTCCCTTTACTTGGGAACTCTGGTCTTGACAGCAACTAAAATTACTCTAAACCTCATCTCTTTTTCAGACAGAATTTCCTAGTTCCTGCTGTGTGGCATCTACCACTAATCTGACATGCCAGAACAGTGGCAGAACAAAGAGGAAACCATTGTAAATGTATTTATTTTTTAAATCTGCATAAAATGAGTATTTCAGGGATGCCCTATTCAACCTCTGACTGCAAAGTTTAGTCACCCCTAATCAGTCTTCAGTGTAGAATTTTATCAGCAAGTGCAGAAAGAAATAGTAGCATTTCGTAACTCCATCTGGAGGCAATAAAACGTGGGTCTGTGTGGGGAAGTTACAACAAAATATGTCAGGGCATGAATTTCAAGCACAATAACTGCTGTGCTCTAAATCTCTATGTAGATGCTCTGCAACACTAAGACTTCGGGGGTTTATTCCAGTTTAGCTTAATCCATTTTCACAGTGGACTCCTACAGAGGAATTAGTGTCCACAGAGAGAACTATTTCTTAAAGGTATTCTGAGATATTTTCCAACTAGACAAGCACTAATTGTTAATATATTTTAAAATATATATTTCCCCATAGTAATAAAATAACAAACCTGAGTACTTTTTCAGAGGAAATTAGAGTTCCTCAGAGACTAAATCACCCCCATCTGCTGTTTTGCAACCCAAGTTGTATGGCAGCCTCTCCTACTTACACATGCTAAAACAGTGCATGAACAAAGAGAAACTCTGGCACATGCATACATTTTCCAAATTTACATAAAATTAGAATTTCCAGAATGCATAATGTGCCAGCCATCTCAAAGTATTGTTAGTCTGACTTGTCTTTGAACTAGGTTGATACATTATCGATTATATATGAAAAAGGCTGTTACTTTCCCTGTAGTACATGCTGTATTGGAGAAAATGTCACTGAAATTTAAAAAATGTGCCAGACTGCTCATATAAAGTGGCATGCAGAAAACATGCATGCTCTTTTTTTTTTCCACTTAGGAATTAATTTCTTCATCAAGTTTTTGGCTTTCCATGCCTGAAAAATGTGAAATGTAAGCAACCAGACACATTTGCTGAAGCTGAGTTATCTGTTTCACTGACCAGAAAGTCTTCTGTGTTGCCTATCAGGATAGGCATCAGCCAGTGAATCACATCACTTCTAGCTGGGACGTTTCAGATACAAATATTATGATGCTAATATGAGTGTTACTTAGTGTCAGAATTTTAGATTAATTTTCAATATCTAGAAATTTAATCCACAGTCTGAATTGCTTCAGTCTGCCCTAATGAGTATTACTGGCATATCACATCTTTATTGATGTTATTTTTAAGACAGATATGTGAGAAGAGGGACTACACAGAGACAGCATTTCCCTCCATTAGGAGTGCAGCAAGCCAGCCCAAACTTCATCCTGTCTGCTGAGGGTATGATGTGAGATTTATTATGAAAGTTTTCTTTGTGTTTCAAGCTTAAACAACATTATCAAACTACCACAGATTTTTTTAGAACCCACACTGAGGGAAAACAACATACGAATGCAGTGAAAATTGTTTGAAAATATTAATTTTACTGATATTATTAGTAAAAAGAAAACTGTAGTTGTGGAAAAATTGCCCCAGCATGTATTAAAAAGGTACCCTGACATTTTTTAGAGTGCTTAGAACAATGAAACAACATCAGCAGTATTCAAAACTGTGTTTCCAAAAAGAATCTCACTGTTGAATATTTTCTTGCTTTAAATTGTACCAAAAATTCTAGTTCGTGTCTTGAAATTCCATTTTTATTCTATTAAAAGGATATGAGTAATAGTTGACTTGTTTCACTTAACAGTTTTTAGGGCACAAAAATGCCATAGAATAGAAAGGTATAGAAAAAAACACAAGATTCCCTGTTTTTTGTTTAAAATATTCCCTCTACACTTATCGGGGGAGAATAAATTTCAGATACTAGGTTTTAATCAGATGAGAGTAGGTTAATGGAGGGTCTCACAGCATCTTATTATTTGTGAACTGAACATTTGTGTCACTGATATTTAGCATCTCTATGTAGATGCTCTGCAACACTAAGACTTCGGGGGTTTATTCCAGAGTTTCCAAAGCAGAGTTTGAGGAGAGCTGGAAGAGGTTTCAACAGCCTCTAACTCTTCCTGGGAATTTCTTTACCTTTATCTTGTTCTTCAGTTCCAAAGTAATAGTAGATCTAATTATTTATTTGGATTTATTGATTGGAAAATGGTTCTTAGTAGAAATAAAGTAGGTGTTTATTTCAATTTTGCCCAGGTAATGATACTGTAGATTCATATCCTGGTCTTACTGACATGAATGCCTGTCTGAAGTTGAGAATATGATGCTGGAAAAGCTTGCTTTTGTCCTTATCAAGTAACTTCTAAAATCAGCAAACTTTCACTCTGTTTATCTTTTTAAGATGACAAGAGTTTGGGGTTTAAGGATTTTTTGTTGATTTGTTTTCTTAATTTTGCATTGACAAACTTTCATTTTAGTGAAAAGAACTCCTACAATCAAAGAAATTGAGGTTCTGGGGAATCTTCTGATTGTTTTTTGTTTTGTTTGTTGCTTTTTTGTTTGGCTTTTTTGGTTTTGTTTTGGTTTGGTTTTTTTCCCTAGTACCTACCTAAATGGGAATACACATTTTTCTAAAGATGCTCCATGCATAAGCAGGATATGTAATGGCAGCCATTAGACATGATTTCCTCACTCATGCGGAAACCTCCATAAGTCTATAAGGAAATAATCACTTGTGAGTCTTTCCTTGAAACTGGGTCTATCATATTTTGTGGCAATTTTCATGTCCCCTCTATTCACATATATTAATTACTGTTTCACCTGTACATACTGTATTTACATTTTGTGGTACAGTTTTTTGTTTTATTTGCTTTATGACTTCATATATTCTGAAGGCCTTTTGGACACAAAAATATGTCATGGCAAAGCTCCTACTAGCCTAACTGAGACAATCATCTGATGTGAAGAAGCCTGTCAAATTGGAAAAAACTCCAAACCAGCACCATATACCTACTTTTATTTTCCTTTTCTAAAACACTCTAGAGACATAATGCAAACTCCGGCTTGGTTGATGTTATCCAAAATGTGTCATGGCAACTACTTAAACTCTGATGGAATAATACACTATGTAGTTGTAAACTGCTTTCAGATAAGCAATTTTCTACAACATACAATTCTATTTTATTTTTTGGTACAGCATTCTTCATTGAGTACTAGCTACAGGGATCAATAAATTCAGTAAGGGATATTTTCAGCATTTTTTATTCAGTCTAAAGCAGCACAATTTTCATGCAAAACCAACAAAATAATGTAACATTTTGTCATGAACTTCAGATGATTTTTCCACACAGAAAATTATAACCATAAGAGATCTGTGAGTTTGCCACTTCAAGCAATTTTATCTGTCTTTTGAGCCAGTACTGTTTCAAAGGCAGAAAATAGGTCTGAGTACAAATATTGCACTTGAAACTGTATTTCTCCTTATCTTGGGAACAGTGATGTACGTTTCCACCATATCTGAATTTGTTTTACACAGTACTATATTAAGTTTCCCTTACAGAGAGCAATACAGTGCTAAACTAAACATCTGACTTGATAAAAACTGGAATTTCCTTCAAAGCCACACCCCATGAGTTTTATTTCCAATTTAAAGACCATGTTTTAAGTACGTGGATGCCTGGGTGAAAATGTTCCTGAAATGGGTGAAACCTGTGTCACAGAGTCCAAGATTACTCAAACACACCACGAGCACAGTATTGCAAACCTACCTTTAGAGTCTTGCAAACTCTAACTTTGCTGCCTGAGTGGGCACAACAAGGGGCACTTCCTGCAGTTTCTAAAGACAGCAGGAGGTAAATAAAGGCAAATCCCAAGCAGCCAAAGATGAATGATAATGAGCGTTTTGAAAGGTCACAGAAAGTCACCTTTCTGAACAGGAAGCACCTATATTTATCAAGGGAAAGTCTAAAGAGACATTAAATTGTATTCTCTGTCACACACACCCCAACTAAAACTAGAAACCACAAGACTGAGACAAACAGACCATGCAGTCATACCTGAAGTCCTTTGGATCTATCAGGATATAAAAGATAAGAAAGAACTTAATAAATTACGATTTTTTTATATTGTTTTGAGATATTTGTGTCCATGTTGATATAATTTGGCTGTGGATTGTCCATGTCCCAGATGCAGGTGACAGTTTAGGTCCAGCAGGCATGGGACAGCATCCCTTCCCGGCCCTGTCATGTGGCTTTGGAAAGGTTTTGACTGCTCTGCATTTGGCTTGGAGATGGAATAATAAAGCCCAGTTGGCTCCATGGAGAATGAGGTCATGCAAACCTGCAAGGCACTTTCAGAGCTGGAAACACTCACAAACGTCACAGAACTCAGCTGATTCCCCTGGAATCAAGCTGGCTCCTACCATATTTAGTTGCTCTGGACACATAGGAACTGAACTGATTCCATATTGCTCCACTAACTTTTCTCATATTCTGTAGTACTTTCCACTTACCCTGCAAGGACACTTTTAATTTGGGCCCAGTACTATTAGGTCACACAAACTATCTCAGGCCCAGCAGTTTGCCCAGCCTCGTGGGTTTTGTCAAATGCTCAGTGACAGGATAGAGCTCCTTCCTAGTTCTATGGGAGCCAGAGAAGGTCCAGAAACATGAACAAAACCAAAAAACCCAGCTGGACCCATCTGTCTTGGACAGATAACAGAGTGCCTGTAGTCTCTTCAGCTATTTTATCTGAGTTTTAATACAACCTCAAGCACTGCTTGCCCATTTTTTCAGATATGGGAAGCCATTGCTTCTCCAGCATGCTTTTGTGTGGAATTAATGATATTGTGCTTTTAAAAGACTGGCAAATGCCTAAACTTCCCCGTAATGCCTTCAAGGAGAGAAGGATTCAAGTACAGAAACAGATTATTTGTTTGCCAAGGTGACTGCAGTGAATTGGTGCAGAAGTATTGGACTGGAAGAAGAGAATTTATGAGGTTCCACAAAATCAAAAGACCAGTTGAAGCCCAAGGGGTGAAGAAACAAGACACTGCAGTTGTGACAAGACCTGCATGTATGTGTTGTTTCCAAAGTGAGTGCTGAGCTGTGTGAGTAAGAGCAGAAATACAGAACTGGACATCAGACACCTCCTCAGCCTGCAGCCACCATCTGCCTGCAGCAGTGCTGTGTCATCATGCTGTGATAGTTCGTGACTGCAAAATTAGTGGGTCTGCAAAGAGCTAAAGGTATAAGTAGAAGCCATGTCAAAGAACAGTAGTCCCAGAATAACTCTCAGGATGTCAAAACCATGACGGTACCCGAGATCTGTGAGATCCTCTCCTCCCAACCAACACAAGTGACTCTCCCTTGCTATTTCAGTCCCCAGTGTTTTCTGACTAAAATCAAAATGCTGACTGTGTAGCATTTCCTTGTTCTCCAGCCTGGGTGCAAATCTCTTTTTTTTTGTCTCAACTGGGAAAAGAGCTGGATGCATGCAATCTGTCTTGGTCTCCTGTATGGGTAGGGAAGATGGGTACCTCCTAGGGCACTGGTAGGTCACGTCCCACATGGAGGCAGTCAGGGTGTGGAGGCCCCAGACATGCAATTCAGGGTTGATTTTCAGGCGTGGATAGAGCCATTCTTTCAATACACACTGGATTAAACCAGCTCATTGTATTACCATGTATAAACATTTTTTACTCTTACCCTACAATAAATGTTGGAAGGGTGGTTGTAATATTGACTTGAAATAAGGAATTACCATCCTTAACAGACTTAGGAACACTGACCTAGAACACAAAGAGGTTATTAATGCTTTTGAAAATATACCACCTGGACTTGAGTCAATAGCTAGTGAGGCAATTAATAAAGAACAAGACTAACAATATATTTGTATTCTCTTTGTGCACAAAATGTAACTGAATAGACACAAAATCCATCCTGCTATTGTCTTTCTCTTCTTGTGGTTGTGATGGAAAGGAGATGAATGGATTTAAGAGCAGTTTCCTATACAGTGTAGTCTTGTACAGTATCCCATTAACATTACAGAATAGGATTGGTACTGCAATGAATTATCGAGACAAGAAGCTCTATACATAATTCTCTATCACTCATGTAGGGTATGTGACTTGACTTTCCTACAAATTCACCAAATTTCCACAGAAATAAAATGTAAAATATGGCTACTTCTGTAAATTCTTACTCTAGGAAAGCTGGAATCCTGAAGGTTTCAAAAATACAAATTTCAAGGAAATTAAAATAATTTTTCATGAAGACCTTGTATGCATTTATTTTTAAATGCTTAGTTTATAACGTTGCATTGCACTAAACCTCTCACTTTCTATTATATTGTAGGGGTGCATGCTGACAGCTGATTTTAGAGTGAATTCCTGCTGGAAAGGCAGGTTGCCTTCTCCTCACAGTCCCAGCTGCCTATTTTCCTCCTCTCTTCATAATGGAGCATCCTTTTGTCCAGTCAGTTGAGTTCAGTTAGTAACTTATTTTTCTGGCATTCTGGGTAGACTCTGGTATGAGTGACAATTTATTTTACATCTGAGTAGATGGGTGCAAACCAAAATAGTTTGTAAAATCAATTCATATTCTGAGGTAGGTTATTAGCTCAGGCACATTTAGTTACCCTGTTTCCAAGCCAGAGCTGTATTCCAGCACAGATCTGTATCTGTTTGTACACACCTTGAATGGTCCACTCCCAAGCAAGTTTTAAAGTTGTTTTAGAGTACCAACATTAACTGTAGGGGTTTTTTTGCCAAAATAAACACCAAATCAAACAGAAGCAGACATTCCTGATAGCCAGTCTGTACAGTACTGTTCAAACAGCTGGAACACCTACAGCTGTGAGTCCCAGCACTGAAAGTCTGGGTGGGAAAACATAAATGAATTGCAATATGTTTCACAAGGTTACAGGTGATGAAAGTTGCCACAGTTGCTCTATGCTTTGGTGTTTAGAGGGTCTTAGTGTTTAATTCCTTCTTTACTGAAAAGACAGCTATAGATGGAAAAGATATTGGGGTACATTAACAAACCCATTCTGAGCTGTTCTGAACAGGTCTATTCAATTTGGTCTGATGCATTGAATGTTCCTTTGTCTATTTCAAAAATGTTGTTAAATGCTATTTACATGCAAGTATGCACTTTCTTTTTTGTCTGGGAAGCAACATAAAGCTTTTGGAAAAAAAATGAGCACAGAGAGAAATCAGGACCCTGAGCAAAAAATTTCCAAGCTACAAGTGCTACAAGTGGCCCAACCACAGATTATATGAGGACATGCTCAATGAACTCTGAATTTTCTGCAAATAAATACTCAGCTAATTTTCCATCAACCTCTTTTCTGTATAATTCCCACTTTCCATAAACTGTATTTTTCTTGCTTAAAGGTGATGACAAATTAAAGAAAACAATATTTTAGAATCTCTGTGAGGCAGGATTAATGAGTGGCTTAAACTCAGTCCCTTTGAATGGGAATTTATTGATCCTCACTATAACGTAAAGAAGAGAATGATGGAGAATTCACTTACTCACTTTGTCTAGCTCTCTCCTCTGGTGTGGTGAACAAAAAAGAATTGGAGGTAATGGTAGTGAGACAGTGAAAGGAATATAGGAGACCTAAGAAACTTGCATCATTTACCATACCATCAATTCTTAGTTTCCTCTCACATTCTTACTTTTCTAGTTGGCAGTCTTAGGTGCACATATGCTATTTTAAATTCAGAATTTGAATAAATTCACACAATAAAATTATGTGCTCACTTTACAAGGTCAAAAGCAAATTTTTTTTTCACTGACAACTCAGTCTGACCGTATTAGACATTTAAAATTCAATTTGTGTTATTTGTGCCAAATCTAGTACATAAGCATTAGCAATAATGATTTGGAAGCCAGATTTAGCTGGTTTAGCTGTTATTCCTAATGTGACCATAACTATAGCATCTAAGTGGAGTACTGATAGCCTTGTTAAAGATTCATGCAGTGCCTGGGACACAGCTCTATTCTATAGCTACATCAGTGCTGCTGGACTGACAAATATAGCATTGTTTTTCTCACTGTAGTGTGACTCACAAAACATCTCACCATAACAAGGTAATACTTTTTATAAAGTAAGTTTTCTGAGCACAGCAGGATGTGACAATAATTTCTGAACTAAAAATAACAATAAATGAAAAATTAACATTTTAAAAAACTATCTGTAAATCTCATTCTCATTTAGCTTGACTTACTTCGCAGTTAGTAACAAATGTGATATCTAAGATCAAACTTTGAAAACAGTGATGAAAACTTCAATTTATGCTGTCATGTCTTAGTGAAATCATTCGAGAATTTTGTAATTACTTGTTTCTAATTTTATACAAGTCAACATCTTAAATCTCAAATAGGCTATTGATGTACACAAGTGTGAGAATAGCTGTGGATCCTTCTGTGCAGACACTGCAGGTGCAAATTCTGTGCTACGTCATGACCCAAAGTGCCCTGTTGACTGTGACGTTACTTCAGCACATATGAGACATTGCAGCTACTATTTACAAAAGCAGCTCCTGTGTCCATCAAAGACATCTGGCCCATATTCTATTTCATTTGAGCACCCAAAATCACAAGGCACCTTCACAAATGTGCCAAATGTTATGCCTCTTTCCTGACATTTCACTTGTGAGCTCCCCTATCACTTCTTCCCACTGGTCAGCTTAAAGTCACATCCTGACTTGACGACTTGCTGGAAGACCTTGTGCTGCAGCAGATCTAAGCTTCCATGGAAGCTTGAGAAACTAAAGAAATACTTCTAACCAAGAAGATTTTTGCTTCCCATTCTGCTGGTTGTTTCTCTGCTACGTCTTGTGCAACACTAAGGAAAGAGGTGAGTGCTACAAACTACATTGAGTCCAGACTACACGTCCTATATGTCCAGAACTGTTTTTAATCCTGAGAGGCAGATTCTGCTACATTCAGGGTTCTGCTGTCCTCTGAGATGCTTCAAGCTCTCATTGCTAATAATGCATGTGAAAAACAAAGGAAATACACAGCAAGATATGCTAGGATATAAACTTGAGGACATAAGGCTGGGCTTTGGTGACAGAAGTCATAATAAACACATCAAACAGCACACCAAACTTCCTCATCTCCATAGCTGCACCTGTGGAAGGCAGAGGCTGATGCCATAGTACTGTCCTCCCATTTTGTGTCACTGCCACCAGATGTATTTCCCATCACATGGGCCTGTGCTACTCCAGCTGTGTGGAGACTCTAGTCCGAATCGCCACCACCATCACAGCTACCCATGGCTGATCTTCACACCTCCTTCTGGCCCTTGAGCAGCGACCTTTTCATCTGCTGCCTTTCCTGGGGCTGGTGCCAGGGGCTGTGTGCCGTGTGTGCCGGCAGGCAGCAGCTGCACTGCCGAGAGCTCGCAGAGCATGCTCTCACATGGCCAACGAAGTGCTGTAAGATCACGGACATGGGGAAAGGGCATCATGGGCCGTGGAGAGCTGGGTCAGGCTTGTACTGTGACTCTGTATTCAGTGTAGCAACAGCACAAGGGTCTTAATTGTTATAACTTCATTTTTCATTTTTATTCTTTGAGAAGTGAGACTCTGAGACTAGCTTTATATTTGGGGCAGGCTCAGAATGGTTTATGTCACAGAGTACCATCCCATTTGGATTGACAAAAATGTGGCCTTATAGCAGTTAAGCTGGCAATAAACTAGTGGCTTAACGTATTTTTCCCAATTAAAAATAAAATCTGTATTTTTTTATAGAAATAAAAATGTCATACAACTTTACATCCTAATTATAGTTTTAAAGTGCCAAATTCTTTGAAAAATCCTTACAAGCCAGCTAAAGGGAGAGGTGAAAAACAGTTTTATCATAATTATACAATTGTGAAGTTTTACAATAAAGAAATTTTTCAGAATTTCCGTTTGTCTGAAGTGCCTTGTAGATTTCTTTACAGTGTTTTAATTGCACAATCAAAAGCAAACACCTGTTTGAAATTACCATACATCCAAATAAGGAACAAAGACATGGATTTTTGACAGTGAGAATAATAAACCACTGGAACAGACTGTCAAAGGATACAATGCATTCTCATTCACTCTCCTTACACTAAGAGCAGGTCTGCTTTTAAAAGACATTGTCTCTCATCCTGGGATCATTTATCTGAAGTTCCATGATCCATGCTATGCAGGAGATTGTAATAATGATGGCCATTTTTTGCTAGAGATGTCAGAGAATATTTTGGCTTCTGGGACACACATACCACATCCGTGAGCTCTGGCTCCTGTCAGCTGCCATCAGCCTGCAATCCCTCTTTCCTGCGGATGAAACAGTCAGCAAGTTTTAGAGATATTTATCCTTATTTGGTCTGTAGCTTTCACATTGCCCCTGCTACAACTCTTCACCTTGAAATCTCTTTACATGTTAGAATAAAAATAATATAGTAGTTGCTCTGAAAGTGTTTTACAAAAGAAAAAGTAATTGCATGTATTTAATTAAATTCTAAGAGCCTGATTCAGAGGTGTTTTAAGCATCTTTCTTTGATTTCACCTTTAAAAACACAGTTGTTACTTCTTAGACTTGAATATTTGGACATTGTTGTGCCAAGACATGTTCAAGCATTGAATTAAATGCTGTCCCAAACATGAACAGCTTACATAGCTGCTGCAAAGCAGTGAGCCAAATTCCACTCCAATACAGAATTCACTGCATTTATACCCTAAATATTTCTCATCCCTGCTGGTCTGGCTGGGGGTGCAAACTATACCTGTCTCTCACTTAAATAATCAGGGGATGTCCCTGCACTCAATAAAGGGCAGAGCAAGCCGCCTCAGGATTCATCACCAAAATCCAGCCTGCCTTTTTCCTATCCTCTAGGCTCTAGGCAGGAGGATAGATCCTGAGTACAAAAGCTATTGCTGGCCTAAGAAGTACTTATAAGTCAGGTAGGGATTTCTGCTAGGAAATCTAACCAGGTACAGTGGGATTACACTATGATGGTTCCTTTCTGCTATTTCTCTGTTCTCTCTTTTGCTTTCTTCTCAATTCCTTGATCTGCTGCTTGTTAACAGAGTGGATCTCATGAGTGAAGTCATGATTCACAGCTGTCTTGGCCACAGTGACCACAAAGAGATCAAGTTTAAAATCTCTGTTGACAGGAGGAAAAGTGCCAGCAAAACTTCAACTTCTGGACATGAGGGCTTCTGGATACTTCAGGCTGCTCAGGGAATTAGTAAGTAAGGTCCCCTGGGAAAATGTTTTTGTAGATGCTGGAGTCCACTGGTGTTGGTCACTTTTTAAACATCACTTCCTAAGGGCACAGAAGCAGGCAATTCCCAAATGTCAGAGGTCAAGCAGATGAGGCAGAAGGCCAACTTGGCTGAACAGGATTCTTCTCTTGGAAATAAGGCAAATTAGAAAGGTGTATGCCCAGCGGAAGCAAGGTCAGGTAACATGCAAAGAATAGAAAGATACTGCTTGCCACGGTAGGGAGAAAATTCATACAGCCAAAGTTCAGCTGGAGTTGTAGCTGCCAGAACTGTGGGGCACAACAAAGAATTTTTTCAAATATATTAAAGGCAATAGACAGTGTAAAGTTAGCATCAGCCCATTACAGGATGAGGATGGTCACCTCACAAACAGGGACATGGACAAGGCAGAGGTGTTTAAGGTGTTCTTTGCCTCAGTCTTCAAGATGGATCATGCACCAAGGGGGTCTCAGTGCCCTGAGCTGGAGGACCATGGCTGTGAGAACGATCAACTTCCAGTCGACCCTGAAATTGTGCAGGATCTGCTGCTCCAGTTGGATCCCTACAAATCTATGGGGCCTGACGGGATTCATCCAAGAATCCTCAAAGAGCTGCTGATGCCATTGTAAAACCTGTCTTGATGATTTTTGAGTGGTCTTGGGAATTTGGAGAGGTCCCAGCTGACTAGAAGCTTGTGAACATCATCCTGATTTTCAGGAAGGGCAAGAAGGAGGACCTGTCAGTGTCACTTCAGTGCCTGACAAAGTTATGGAGAAGATTATTCTGGGAGGTATTGAGAAATACCGGTGTCTTGGGGTGACTTTATGATGCTATATATCCCAATCGCCTGCTTAATGAAAAATATTAATTCTGTGTCTTTAAGCTGGCTCGAGAAGCTAGGCACTGTGTTTTGGTTTTCTCCGAAGGTGTTTACATTCCTG
>VZRJ01000423.1:23908-96942 GCA_013397565.1 Ptilonorhynchus violaceus | reverse complement strand
GGCAGAAACAAGGCTGCAAGCTTGAAATATGGTAAAATAGTTTTATTCACCAATACTACTAAGAATAGAAAGAATAAAATAATAAAAATATTAAGGCATAATATACAAATACCATTCTTCTCCCAATATATCCCAATCTTTCTCACTGGTCACGCAAATCCCATAAAACATGGGATTCTGATCTTTTTGATTAAGAGTTCTTATTGCCACTTTATGGGATAGAGAGTTCTTTCTGTTATGCTGTGGGATTCTCCCCACAGAAGATAGCTCCCTACCGAGTGTCTTCAGTGTGGTCCCAAACCTTCAGGAAAACACCACAGCTCACCCAGATTTTGCAGTGATGCATTCTCTCTCCCACAATACACTTGCAGTTCCTGGGTCACAGGAAAAATGCGATGGGGTTAAGCTTTTTAAGGACAAGTCATTCCAGCCTAAAGGTACAAGTACAGTGTCTCTCTCTCATTCATAATCTCCAGAAACTGCAATTTCATCTGCTCACAACATAAAGTGTTCTTATTCTCAAGCTGTGAATTCCAGATCCCCCCATATTTATATTTTGTGAATTATAGAGAATCATAGTTTGGTTCTATTAGTCACTTCACAGCTAACAGAAAGGTGGGTCCCGATGGTAAAATGGCTTCTCCTCTGCCACTCCCTCTTTTCTTCTCATTCACCATATTTAGTTCCCTTCACATGACTTGCTTTCCTTTCTCTCTGGCTTGGAAGAGAGGTTAATATTTTCAGAACATGCCTGCAGGAGAATTTTATGGAGTTCACATGTTCACATCGGATAATATTCACCCGCTCTCTCCCCTCTGGTCATACGGCTGCGTCCCTGGTCAGTATCAGCGAAACGGAGGGGCAGTCTCTCCCCCCGAGCTGCAACATTCAAACTGGCAGCTCACAGCAGTTTACAGCACTTTTATTACCGCAATTAGTGCTTCAACTCCCGGGTTCTTCTCTCTTTGATCTCCCCTTGTCTATCTCCATGGAAGGAAAAGGGGGGAAGGGGGAGGGGAGAGCTCCCGGCTCCTGCGTCCTGCCGGCTCGTCTCCGCTTCTGCCTGGCTCGGCCCCTCCGTGGTCCAGATGGCAACAGGCCAGGTCTCTCACGGGTCCAGATGGAGTGGGCCGGTGGGGGCTGGGGCCCTGCCAGGCTGGGCCAGGGGGCCCAGTCCAGGGGACCCTGCTGCCATGGGTGCAGCAGGCGAACAAGAGGCACCTACTTCCTAGGTGGTTTTTTAAAACATATTTCCACAGAGGCATTCCTGAATATCGAATGGCTTAAACAACTGTCCATCACCTGTTTTAACCAATCAGATTCCCTCCACACTGGGTCAAACTACCACAAGAGGAAAGCCCTGCTTATCAAAGCTGATTTCCTTTTATGACAAGGTAACCCACCCAGTTCATCAAGGGACGAGAGTCGATGTGGTCTTTTTACATTTCAGTAAAGCTTTCCATACTGTCTCTCCCGGGATCCTTCTGGACAAAATGTCCAGCACAGACCTGGATAAATCATGCCATGGGTGAGCAACTGGCTCACAGGTCAGGCACAAAGGGTTACAGTGAAGGGTGTGACATCAGACTGGTGTCCTGTCACTAGTGGGGTTCCACAGGGCTCCATCATCAGCCCTGTGGTCTTCAACATCTTCATAAGTGACTCAGACACATGAAGGAAGGGATACTGAGCAAGTTCAGAGACAATACAAAACTGGGAGGAGCTGTTAGCTCCTTTGAGGGCAGGGAGGCCCTGCAGAGAGACCTCGACAAATTAGAGGGCTGGGCAGTCACCAACCATTTGAAATTAAACAAGGGAAAGTGCCAGATTCTGAACCTGGGATGGGGCAACCCTGGATGTAGGTACAGACTGGGAATGAGATGCTGGAAATCAGCACTGCAGAAAGGGACCTGGGGGTCCTGGTCGATGGCAAGCTGAACCTGAATCAGCAGTGCCCTGGCAGCCAGGAGGGCCAAGCGTGTCTTGGGGTGCATCAGGCACAGCATCACCAGCCGGGCAAGGGAAGGGAGGGTATTGTCCCCTTCTGCTCTGTACTGGGGCAGCCTCTCCTTGAATATTGTGTGCAGTTTTGGGAGTTGCAATATAAGAAAGATATTTAACTATTTGAGAGTGTCCAAAACAGAACAATGGAGATGGTGAAGGGCCTTGAGGGGAAGCCATATGAGGAGTGGCTGAGGTCACTTGGTCTGTCCAGCCTGGAGAAAAGGAGACTGAGGGGAGACCTCATTACAGTTACAACTTCCTTATGAGGGAAACAGGAGGGGCAGACACTGATCTCTTCTCTGTGGTGACCAGTGACAGGACCCAACAGAACAGCCTGAAGTTGTGTCAGTGGGGCTTTAAGCTGGATATTAGTAAAAGGTTCTTCACCCAGAGGGTGGTTGGGCAAAGGTTCCCCAGGGAAGTGTTCTCAGCACCAAGCCTGACAGAGTTCAAGATACATTTGGACAATACTCTCAGGCACATGGTGTGACTCTTGGGGATGTCCTGTGCAGGGCTCAGAGTTGGACACGATGATCCTTGTGGATCCTTTCCAACTCAGCTTATTCTGTGATTCTGTGAAATCATAGCCCAGTGGAGGTTTCTGCTGCTTCTAGGCAGCAGCCAGGCATCTCAGAAAATGTCCTTGTTGTATCTGTCATTTTATTCAGTGTTTTTAATTCCCACTCATTTACAAGAAGTGAACATGTAGCTGCAGCCTTAAGTGTTTTGATATGGGAAAATATTCAGCCCAAAATATACAGTCTTCATAATACATAGCACAAGTAACAATAGCGAGGGGCTGTTAGTAAGGTAGAACAAAATGGATTATCACTGTAGCACATAACAAAGATTGTAGCCAAAATTACCCAAAACCTCCTACACTGCATTTTGTTAGACCTTCCAATCACCCTCAGGTAACACAAAGCTGCTCCACAGGTTGTGTCCTAGACATATGGTTTTAAATAAGATATTTTTAATATTTTTTTTGTCACTGCTGTCTGATTCCCAGATTTTTACTTGAAAGATTTTCCACTATGACTTTGAGGGAATCAATTTTAAGCATTACTGTGAAATTTTCATCAATTTCTTGAAATTGCATTTGTGGCATTGCAAAATGACACAATGAAACTTAAATTTTGTACACTTTTTAAAAATTTATATGAAATCATTAAGATTTTATGAGCAAATCTATGTGAGAATTTGTCTAAAGTTCATGTAGTTCAGACTGGGATTTGTTGAGAAATTTGATTGGCATGACTTTATCCATCCACCTTCAGTTCTTCAGCACCTTCTCCATTACCTAGTCAATATATGGCCAGTTTCTTCCTTTCCTCCAAGCAGAAGTGGGCTCATTGTGCTATACTTTGTGCCAACCAAAGACCACTTTCCCATCTCAGAGTAGCTCATCCCAGGGAAGACTCACACTTGGCAGTGTGCTCAGCCATCTCTGCCCATCAGGAGAGCAGCCTCGTGCTGACCTGGAGTATGCGTGACCAAGCCTCCACTTGCCTGCAATGCACCGATTAGACAGCTACAGTCACTGCACAGCTGCAGGAGATTTCATGCCAGGAGGGGGAATTACAGTGTGATTAATAAACAACTTTGTCTTTGATGCTAGATAGGAGGAAAAATATTGTGAATGTAGCAATATAGATTTTAGAAGGCGGATTGCAATTTTAAATGTTGCAGTTAGAGAGGCTCTCCCTGAAAACTTCAGCAACTGTAGGAGTGTATCTTTAGAAGACAAACCATTCAATAGGTTTTCCAGGCTCAGGAGTTTGAATTCTCTGCTTTTGCAGTCAATTCTATCTAGACTCACCATAGAAGAGCTCTATCTGCCTGACTGCCAGCACCAGTTTATCTGGCAGCTGTCCACTTTGGGCCATGATTTGCTTTCCACTAATGTAATGGTAATTTGTACCATGGTATGGTTTTACTTGTATATAAGTAAAGTATCTGCCATATCTTTGCATTAATATGCCTTCGTAATAAGCTGAAGTAAAAAAAGCCAAATACAGTTTTCATAATGTCAAATTGAATGAGAGTGCTTGTGGAATACAAAAGTTTAAAAGAACGTAAGTATGAAAGAATGGGTGTCACGAGAAAAGGGGAGATTTCTTCGACCCTCAGTGTGAGGAGGTTTACTCGAACCTTAGTATTTAATTTGTCTGTCAGCACCCCAGGAAAGCTGAGACCCTTGTGCCCGGCCACACTGTCAGTGTCCTGTTAGGGGCACCCTTCACTGAGCAGTCATGCTGGATCAGAGGGCAGTTCCACTGACTTATTCACGGAAGTACACCAACAGCATAAGGGAGACCCCTCAGCAGGTCTTCCCACTCTATGAGCCCTCAGTGGGTCTTCCTCTTCACTTGAGTATGTTACCCTCTGCCAGCGCCTGCCAGCACCTGTGAAGGACTCACACTAACAGAGTAATGCTCTTTATCAGTATAAAATTGTGACAAGCTTGGTGATAGTATCTGATTGCAAAAACGCATTCAGAGCAATGCACAGACAAGCTCTAATCCTCAATAAAAGTGTTTAGCATGGATAGGGTACGGTTCTTACCCAATAGACATCCCTGTGGGGGAGAAGACAGGTTCAGCCCATTGACTGATCCCAGCATTTGCAATGGGGTCTTCCCTAACTTTTCCCCCTATTCTCAACTTACTTTTATACTATTCCTTTATGTTTTGATGGGGTTTGAGTGACTTTAGTCATAAATACCTTTGTTACTGATTGGTGTAAAAGTCTCTCCCTTTGCTTTTAAAGATACAGTAAAAAAAAATACAGAATGCGTGTGCGTGAGGAGTTGTCATACCTTGGAGGTGGGTAACTTTGGGATGGAAGTGTGTGTCAATATTGCAGTTAGGGTATAATCCAAGGAGAGTGATTTTGCCACAGCTGTTGGCTCAGCAGCAAGCCATCTCCTATATCCCCTGGCTGCCAGGTGTTACGAGGCTTCTCAGCTGCAAAGAACCATCTGCAAAGTACCTGCCTGCAAGGATTCCAGGCTGCAGTGTCTCTGCTCTACTCCACCCTCCATTCCATCCCCCTTAGCNCTTTGCTTTTAAAGATACAGTAAAAAAAAATACAGAATGCGTGTGCGTGAGGAGTTGTCATACCTTGGAGGTGGGTAACTTTGGGATGGAAGTGTGTGTCAATATTGCAGTTAGGGTATAATCCAAGGAGAGTGATTTTGCCACAGCTGTTGGCTCAGCAGCAAGCCATCTCCTATATCCCCTGGCTGCCAGGTGTTACGAGGCTTCTCAGCTGCAAAGAACCATCTGCAAAGTACCTGCCTGCAAGGATTCCAGGCTGCAGTGTCTCTGCTCTACTCCACCCTCCATTCCATCCCCCTTAGCAGGTGCTTTTGCAGATTTGCAAGATTTGCAAATTGCAAAATTGCAAAATTGCCCTTTGCAGATTGTGGTGTGCGGAATCATCATGGTTTTGAGTATGCCAACTGCATTCCATCCAGGGAGCAGCAATTGTATTTTACCCTATAATTTCCATCTTTCACCAACTGGGCATCTGAAAGGAAGTTCTCTTAAGTATAGCTGTGATGCCAGACAAGAGGCAAATAAGGTCAAAAAAGAGGCAAGATAGGTATTGAAAGGTAGATGCAATTTTTTGTTACTAATTTAATTTAGATTATCAGTAAATTTTCTTCCAAAATACTGTCTCTTCTCATGCACTGAGGCTGAATAATATTAGCCTGTATTTAATAAAGGTCTCAGGTGCCTAAAACAGGAATTAAGTGGAGCTGAGTAATGTAAAGCCAGAGTCATAATCCAGTGAATCACATAAGGCAGGGTCCACAGCGTGCCCCAAGTTATGGTCTCCTGGTCACCCTGATCAGGACACCTGGCATATAGTGATGACCCTTCCTCTCAGTGACCCCACAGAAGAAAATGCAGATATGTAGAGGAGTGGGGAGGCAGCCCAGTCGTCCCCAGCTTGGAGTTCAGAGCAGGAAGCTCTCTAGGGGTAAGACTCACAAGAGTATTGGCACATCAACCCCACTGTGTACATTTGACTGTGGCTTCTGCCTAGTTCTGAATTTATTTAAATTCACCAAGTGCCTTTCTGTTCAAAAGTGGGATGAGTCCACATCAGTGGGTTTCTGAGATGTCACTCTGAAATAGCTCATTTTCCATTGCGTTGGATAGTGAGCACAGAAACCTTACTCAGGGCTGTGGGTTGTGCTTCCGGCTGATGGGCACCTGAGCTCTCCATTGCTTGAAGCCCTGTGGACTGTGAAGAAAACTCACCCAACAATATGACTGGCTTAAATTTCACATAGAACTAATAAACATGAAAATTGTGATGCCTAGTGCATAGCAAAAAATGTAGCTTTGTATCCACACAATTGAACATGGTTTAGCATTAGTTTATTAAAAATATAATTAATGAGATTACAGTTGTCATTAATCTAATTTATAATCAATTTTTATTGAATGTGGAAGTTCTTGGCTTTTGCAGAATTAAAAGGAAAGTACACAGCAAGTCATGCTATTGCCTTATGCAGTATCAGACAACACACTTTTGAAAAAACACCGTGTTTGCTTCTCACTTGATATGTCTACATTAAAGGATGATGTACAGCTACAGGTGGAAGTCTGTTCAGATCAGCTAGTGTAAAAGGTCACAGCTGCAGTTGATAGTGTTGAGTTTCTTACACTGTATGTCTTACAATGTTAGATAATTTCAAGGTAATAACCGCTTATTTAAACATTTCTTTTTACCAAATTATTTATCAGGTAAGGAATAAAACAATGCATTACTGTACATGCAGTTTACCATGCACATTAGCATAAGATTGAAGGCAAGGACACGGGTAGCTTAAGTGGTTGCTAATTGCCACTTGAGTGGGTGTATGGGAAACGCACAGAGCCGAGTCCCAGCAAAGCAGACTGCAAGCACGTCCCGGCCACACCATCCAAACACTGCATTTACAGCAGCCTGTCCACCTCACCTGAAAGGCTAACAGAGGCATTGTCTCCACCCCCAGGAACAAAGCCTTTAGTGATTGGCTTTCTAATACTGATGATGGTTTTGTTACAAATATACAAGAAGGGGAAATGAAGAGGCTTGTCTATGTTTGTGCCCTTTTCTGGAGTGCAACATGGCTTAGGGAACAGTGATGTGGTGATCACAAGCTCAACCTGAACTTAGAAAAAGATAACTTTCCTATTTATGAATCTCTTGTCTACTGTGGAACAGTGCAGGCACATGCCTGCTTGCTTGCTTGCTTGCTTTCTCCCCCTCTTTTCCAGCTCTTTTTCTCTTCCATTCTTCTCCGTTTTATAGGTTTTATTAGTAATTCTGCCATAATTCTACAAAAATGCTGCATTATATAAAGGGACGAGACATTCAAATCACAAAATTGTGTAAAGCTGTTCTATTTAGTACTTAGAAGGTTTTTTATTAGGCAAACACTTCTCTGTGGATAAACCAGTAGTTTATCAAGCAGTGCTTCTCTTTCACACCTAAACTTACAGAGCTTTTGTAAAAGTCTGACTTCTGTCCCACAAAACATGAAATTAAAATGGGTACAAGCCAAGACCCCTTGTGACTGCTGAGACATTTCCCATAGGTTTGTCTAATTCTGAGGATGGTCAAGGCATTGCTTAGTGTGCCTAACTGCCCCAAGCCGTTCAACAGCCTAGACCATTCAAGGAGGTATGAAACCTACAAAAGGGACCTCCTAACCTTGTCCTTTATCAGTCATGGATCTTGGCTTATTCATAGCACAGAGGGACAGACAGGCATGTAGGTTGTCTGAATAAATAAGGAGTTTCTGAGGAGCTTAATCAGGACTTTCCCCCAAGCCAGTCATTGTTGTTGTCTTTAAAGAGTTCAGGCTGCTCCTAATTGTCCCTGGTTGCCCTGAGAGTACAAAGTATTCCTCCCTAATAAAGGGGACTTATTTAACAAGGTAGCTTTTGTCTATTCCTCAGCAGTTCTCAGTTCACCTTCAGAGACACCGGAAAACTGGCAGTATGGAGCTGCCTTCTGTCCTCCCCTGAAGAAGTTAGTGCCAGGAGCACAAACAGTTGGCAGCCCCAGAAAGATCCCTGGTGGAGAAGATAAGAAATTTCCACATAGATACAGCTGGTATAGTGGCTTATATGGGTCTGTACGTTCTATGAAATCCCTGTCGTCACATACATGCAAGACATGCTCATGCCCTGTGATCCCTAAGAATCTAAATGTCCTCCTGCAGCCATGTTTACTACAAAAAAAATCAAAGTTCCTACATGGCTCTGAACTATACCAGGAAACACAGGGATTGTGGGAGCTTAACTATTTACAGATAGTTTTATGTTTCTGTACTAATAACCACAGGCTGACACATACTCTTGTTTTCTCCTGACACACATAGCTTCATGTCATTGGGGACTGACCTGCATAAACGGCCATGAGGTAGGTTTGTGCCTCCAGCCTGAAGCTGTCCCTCCCTGGAGGGTTATAACATCCTGAGAAGGAGCCTGTGTTTGTAGTCCTCAGAGTGATGCTCTAATCTTGAATCATTGAATATTAAGGTCAAGGGCAAGATATTCTCCACTATAATTCCATTAAGCAGCAGTTGATAAGTTACAAAAAGAAGTTAGCATATACTTCAGTTTTTATACTTTATATAGCTAATACTGTATTTGTGTTATCTGTCCAACTTACTCAGAACTTATTAAACTTTCAAGTCTCTAGAGAAAGCTGTTCAGAAATTTTCCAATTAGCCATTCTGTTTACTATTTCTTTTCCATTCTTCAATGAAATCTAGTTCTCACCTTTCCATCCCCTTGTCCTAGAGCCACCCATACACATATGCACACACATATCTCATATGTACCACCAAATCATTCATATCACACTTGTTAAATGTCTCAGCTCACGTAGTTCGTGCCTACTCTGAATGCAGAAATTATCAGTTCCCTTCAGCCTACCCATTTTTTTGACAAATACTGTCCTCACTCAGGTATGTGTAGTTTTGGTCAAAAAATCTCCCCTGATACCTACCTGAATTCTGAATCTTCAGCAGGATCAAGACCTCCTAGATCAGAAAAGCATCCTGAGTCCTGTCATTATCCATATACTTCTATGGTCTTCTTTGCAGACAGTGCTCTCAGAAGAGCTCCAAGTCTTAGAAAGCTCAGCTGGGATTCACAAAAGAACATGATTGTCTGAAGTGGAACTCTGCTAGGATTTAAGCACCTTTGTAGGTCTAAGAGAGAAATCCACAGTTCATGGCTAGAAAAATTCTCAAGTCCTGGTTCATGAGGTGCTGATGTAGGCTTGGAAAAGTAACTTTATAGAGTAAATAAGAAGTAGACCTCACTGAGGAGACATAAAAGTCTTGGGTTTGTATTTTATCTAAATAGAATTTCACATAAAATGCAAAAGTTATTTTTGGAACAGAGTTTATATCCAGATATCCTTCCAGCCTGTGGCTTAAGGGGTTAAACCTTCTCTTTCTCCAGTCCCAAAACTCTGGGATTGTTTTCTGCAAAGAGTCCTATTTCTGAAGCTAGCTGTTTAGGTACCTCAGTGCATGAGAGGGCTGCCAAATATTGAACCTGACCTGATAAAAGCATGTCCCTGCCACCCAGCGTTAAATAACTAATCCCACTAACAGGGCAAGGGTGTAAGACCTAACTCTGCCATCAGGGTTTTCTATTAGAAAACTTTGGCAGCTCCATGTCTATTTAGATATCTAGCACATGGTCTATTTTGATTCTCATTCATATGTTCAGTGACTAGAGAGTGTAGGTGTTTTATTCAGGGGTGTAGATACCATTGGGCATAAAAAATTTAGTATAGTGACATAACATTATCATATTAACCTTCCTTTAGGGATCTAGCTCATACTCTGTCCTCTTTTAATTTTTTATTTCCAGTATTAACTAGGCCTTTAAAGGCTGTAGCTGGTTTCAGAGCCTATCCTCTGTTGAGCCAAAAGTCACTGATGGATAAGAACCAGCAAGCAATTAGCAACAACAAGCACTTGGGTCATTAATGATGTAGCTTGTTCTGACTATCTCCTAGCAAGGTATCTCAATACAGAAATTCTTCTCACTCCTCTCTCTTCTGCTGTGAATGTAGATTTAAGTCAATTCAACAGATTAGAGGTGCTGCAATATGAAAATTAATTTATTTGTTACATGTGCAGTTTGGATAATAGCCATGGGACATACCTCCCATGGTATGGAATGTATATATACCTCATATACCTTGTAATAATGCAAGGAAGCCCTTTTCAATTATATTGTTTTTAATCACTGTATTGTACCAGAGTTGAGCCCTTTGTGACCAGAGGATCACCCTGCCACATGGGATCGTACTTTCTTTCTGTTGCATAGCTTGGAGAAATAACTAGAAGCTACTAGAAATGAAAGTACTAACTAGAAATATGTTACTGAGGCCTAGTAGCTAAATATGAATCATTGCGAAAACACAACACACCACTTATTCCCTGAGCTAAGTAAAACCCAATATTTTGCCAATTTTATAAAGGTGTTTCTTCCATACTACAAACAAAAGTAAGAGGATTTTTAAAAGATAGCTTATCAAATGATAAATAAAAAAAGATAAAATTACTTGCTTTGTTGTTTTAAGCACATACATACTTTAAACTTCGGGCACCTGTGCTCACAGATCAGTCTAGAGTCCTGTTTTGCAATCATAAGGTATGATACGCTGATTAAATATTTTAAATATAGAACATAAAATCCCAATCCAAGTCTGAGAAATACTAACAGTATTCCACTTGTGTGTAGATGAAATATGCTTATTCTAACGTTCAAATATTTACCCTAAATTCCAACTCTGAATGACTGTATGTGTTAAAATGACAAACCTAGATCTTTAACCTGTTGGATACAGGAATACAGTTGTTGAAAGAACACTTTCTGTAGAGATTAAAGTAACCTAGCTAAATGTTAGCTGATATTTAGGAATTGGTTTAATTATATTATGACACATATTAAAAGCTCACTAATTTTTAATGAATGTCTATATTAATAGATACACTCTATTTATCCCTTGCATTCTTTTTGCAGGTCATATTGATTCTCTTGAGTTCTCTGCAACATTTTTCTGCCATTCTCCAGAGACTGATTCAATTCACTGACTTTCTTCCACCCATAGTCCTGGGCCCATCAATCATCCCTGACCCCTTTTCTTGCTGTCAAATCAGCTGAGCTGATCCTTTGACAATGAACCAAATATTTTGGGTTGAAAAGCATGAGAAAAAACATTTTCAGCTTGCAGATTACATACAGACAACCACCACACAAAGGCTCCCATAGCTCAAGGATATCTATGCTGCCATATGAAGTGGCAAAAGTGTCCTTAAAATGCACACTCTTTAGAGTCCCCAGGATTCAATAAAAAAACACACACAGGCTTTCCTACTTCTGTGGTGGCTGAAATGTTCAGCTCTGCTTAAAATGTGGTATGTGTCCAAGATATTTAAAGTTCTTTAGCTATCTCAGGTGCTTAGGGATTTAGACTGTCAGATTAAGACCTCTCTACAAATTAGGCATTACAAGTCCTGGGAAAAGAAAACTCCTCTGTGATGCGAGTATCAAATGAGTCTCTAGCCTCAAATGGAAAGCAAAGTATCTATTGTTTTGAGCAGAGAACCATTTTTGTTTTAAGTCAGTTGAGAAAGTAGGAACCCATCTATACCAACCCACAGAGGTACTGCCAAACCCTGGTGACCACAGTCCTCTTTACAATAATAATACTCCAATGGTTAAAGTACATTCTGCTGGATAGAAGGATCAAGTTTGGTAAAGCCAAAAATATGAAAATATGAAAAATATGAAAATATTCAAACATGGATTTGAATACTGTGATTCGCTGTGTAGAGCTTTTACCTAACAGGTCAGTAACCTGGGCTTTGGTTCTTGCTCTGAAGTTTATGAATTTTGCTTTAAAGAGCTGTATGGAAAATTATATTGTAGAGGCTTTTTTCTGCCAACTGAATCTAAATATTCTAATTTCTGCCATGGTGGTTTTAACTGTTAGACAGAAATGTGTCCTATGTCCTTGATTTCTGGTACTTGACTGCATTGTGACACTCTCAGCAGGACAGGTGTAGGGTGCTTTCTTCACCTTTTTATCCCTCTATCTGAGGACCTTGACTCTGTCAGAATATATTAGACTCTACTTAAGAGCTTCCACTGTATTGGGAAGTGAAATGTGTATTGGTGAGGCTGAAATTCTGATCCACTTAGACCAGGGACTTGTCACACTGCAGAGAGTGAACTACCAGAAGTAAGGCAATGTCATGCGTTTTGGAGAAGTGCCCATAAACATCATGAAAAGGCTGGGTTCTTTCAGCATTTGTTGTCTCCAGATAAAGGAGGGTCTGCAATCATTATTTTGGACTTGGACTGATTTAACTTCAATCCTGCTTTAAGTCTAAGCCTGAGCTTTTTATTGGATTCTTCTCCTAATGCCTATTCAATTAACTTCTTTATCTCAATGAACATTTTGCTGATATATACCTTTACACAACTGGATACAGCCTTCCATGTCACTCCTTAATGCCTCTAGTTCATTGCTATAACTCATTCATGGATTGCTGTCAAAGGTTGTCAGGGTATCCAGTCATTAAAACAAATATCAGCAATAGATCACCCACACATTTGCTCACCCCACTGAATGCACTGAGTGCTCCCACAATGTTTCAAAGTTTTACCCCCTTGTAGAACAGGAATACCAAGGTGCCTCCTGTAGCAGAGTGTCCTATCATCCTGAAACATGTGAATAAGTTTTTAATTGGACTTTAAAACATTTATTTCAGAGGTAAACTAGCAACTAAATAACTTTGCTATTTCATAGCTTCAGCCATATATTGTAACCAAGACTTTCAGAATTACAGTATTTCACAGTGGCAGTAAGAAAAGTGAAACAGAGCTTAAAAACAACTCCTTTCCCTTCTTAAATTCTATGGCTGCAGTAACATTATGCAGTCTTGGTGCTTTTAATATCCTACCTGTGATGGCATTTGTGACCAACCCCTGGGAAATGGCTGAAGAGCATCGTAACGTGTCCTTCCTTTTCCTTCTGGACAAAATGTGGGCATGACCCTGTGTGGGACACCCGCGATGTTAGAACAGCAAAGCTGCCAGTGTGCCCACTCCACAGGACTGCTGCACAGGATCAATCTGGACTCTCCTTAGGACAGAGACTAACCTTTCCTGCCTCACCCAAACCACACAAAGCAGCCTCACTGAACACCAGGGTTGTGCCCAGTGTTTTCTCTTGGTGTGTGATTAGCTCTAGGTAGCAAGCCGTAGGAAAAAAGCAGTAAGCCTAATTCAGACATGCTCCACGCAGTCATAGCATTCCTTTGTAAAATTTATTTAATGCTTTGTAGGTATGCTCAAGCAACACTGATGAAAAATGTCATTCAAAAGCTTTGCCCAGAATAACAGTTCAGTGAAATTCTCAGTCACGTTACGCAGTCCTCATTTACAAAATCTAAAATCTTTCGTGCACGTGAGTGAACAGTAAGAGGCCTGTGGATGTGGCCTTAAATCTTTACAGGATGGAAACAGCACATCTATTCTGCTAGACAGTTACATCCTGAAAGTTACATGAGGTTACTGAAGTCAAAGCCTTACATTTTTCAAACAGGGGTACTGCTGGAACCCTAAGTCAAAATAATGAAATAAAAATTTGGAAAAATGTATTAACCTATCATTGCTTAGAGCATTGGCTAATTACACTAGCAGATTATCAACTGCAATGTCAGCACCAAAACACTGACTTAGGTTTTATATTGTTCCTAGTCTTGTTACATACTACACAAAATCTTAGGAAAAAAATTCCTAGAAAAATATGAAGCTTTACTGCAAAAGAAATTAAACCAAGTAAATGATGGGTTTAAGTACTACAGAGATATGAAGCATTGCTCCTTCATATCCTGCTAAGAAGCAACAGTTGTACTTCATTTTAACTTGATGTGCTTCAGAACTCATATGGGTATTTAATGATCCAAACATAATGGTCCTGCATAGTTTAATTACTTATATGAAGGCTCAACTTCATATGTAATCTCTTAATAGAAGAGGCTGCTGTGGAAATCTTCCTTTGGTTCTAACATTGAATAAACTCTTTAACAGTGAAATGCTTTGGTGGAGTTGGAGATTATTGACCATGGATCCTGAGCACAGTTGACAGTCAATGTTATTCCTTCTTGATAGACTCCTTGTTTCTTCTTCCTTCATGGCATAGCCAATACAAGGAGAACAGGTAGAGTGCAAGACAGACCATCAAATCATAGTGGTAGAGTGTTGCAGCAAATAGAAGAAAGAAGAAGAAATAAAATATTTTGAAAGCAATGTGTTTTAAACCCAGAGACTCACTAGGTAACTCAAGTGCTTCACTCTTTTGGTTAGAAATATCTGCAGAATCAGAAGTGTGTTGGCTTTCTTTCTGTGAGTCATCAAGCCAGTTTAGTGTTTTCCCCTCAGTTATTAAATGGTCAGATTGAGAGTCGATTCCTCCATCTTCTTTGGTAGATTTACTAATTAAAACTTCTGGCCTCCATGACTTCTCTTGTTGGAGATCTGCTTGATGGAAACATTGATCTGTATTCCTTCCTCTTCCTTCTCCAGAAATTGCTGTGTCTGAAGTGGAAGGTACTTCTCCTTTTTCAACTTCAGAAGAGAAGTTTTTGTTAATACATGTAATTTCATTTGGTAGATTTAAATTGTACCCTGACTCAGCAGCAACCTTGTCAACGACTTTGAATTCAAAGTGTCTGTACAGGTGCTCCATGCCTCCTTCCACAGTGGGCCCTTCAGAAGATGCCACTGAAGAGCTTTTATAATGGTAACTAGGCACAGTATTTGTACCAGAAGGTGGCATTTTTGTTTCAGCTGTAGAACATAAACAGGAAAGTGTATCAACATGGCGTTCTTCCCTATAGAGTTCTTCTGCTTTCTCACTGTATAGATGCTTCTGGGTGTTCAGGGGACTTTTAGATACTTCTGAACATAAACCCTGCTGCAAATCTTCTTTCTTTCCTGTAGCAGAAGCCTTTACTGCTTCTCCTACAGGTAGAATACTGTCTGGTTGTGCTTTGGCACATTTTTCCCTGCTATTGCATACAGACTTCATTTCTCCTTGCAGTGTTTCATGTACGCATGCATTATAAATACCTAGAATTGATTCCTTTTCAAATTCAGTGTCATATAATACACCCACTGTGTTGAGTTGACAAAGAGCATAATGTGAACCATCATTTCTCCCTTCATGTGTATCAAACGCTGTTTCCTTTTCCTCTGTGGGCCTGTCACTTAGTGCAGTCTCTTGAGGTAGCTTAGCAATTACTGCTTTTTCACTGCCAGGCATTTTTTCTGGAGCACTTTCTGATGTTGTTTTAATTATATAAGCTGTACCTGCCTCTGCTTTCTCTGTAATACCCTGCTCAGAGACAGAAGACTTTTCACAACTCTCTGCCTCCTGGCAGATAAACAACTCTTTTGTTGAAGTCGTGCTCTGAGGTTCCATGCTCCCCCCCACTCCCCACCGAACCTCACTCCCCATTTCTTGCCACTTCTGCTCCGCGGAGTTTGCTTCGCTTTCACTTCTGATTGGTTTCCCTTTATTTGTGTTTGGCTTCTCTCTGTCTTTTAACCTCCTGAATCCTCTGTGCTCCTGAACATTCTCAGGTTGCCTTTCATCCACCCTTGTGGCCCTGGGTGTCTGCTTGTTGTTCTCAGCTGGCAGAGGTGCTGTGTTCAGGGCTTTGGCACTGTGTTCCCTGTGTGACTTGAAAGGCTTGGTAGCTTCCTCTTCACCGATTGATGCCAAGTCTGCTACTTCAATGACTTTCTTCTCCTTCTCTACATCAGTGTCAGCGTTCTTTTCTGACATTTCACCAACTCCTTTTTTTTGCATATATTGGCTTTGTGTGGAATCTGTTGAGACATCAGCATGTGCAAAAGTGCCGGCATATAAATCTCCTCTTAAATGTACCTGAACTTTGCTTTCAATCATCTTGATTTTTCCTTCATTTTTGTCAGCATCTGACAACAATGAATCCAGAGTTTGGTGAGACATTTGTGGTGCCTGGTGCTCCAGAGCTGGATTAGCATTGCCATCCAGCATCCTTGCTATGCATGCATTTAACTGCACAGATTCATCATGCTCTGGAGAAATGGTTTCTGGTCTCATTTCACAGGCCCCTTTTGAGGTATCAGCAGCATCCTCACTGATGAATAGCCTCTCCATCATCTTACTTCCTGAGGCACTATCTGTTTCACCTTTTGAAATATCTGTGTGCCTCTCTCCTTGTCGGCTTGAGCCAGTAGCCATAATATTGATAGCCTCATTCTGCTTTCTCACAGGGAAATATTTTGCCGGTAAAAGGCTTTCACTGGTACCAGTATGTTCCAAAGACCGCTCATAGCTGTTTACTGAGCCGGCAGTGACTTCCTTCCCTGGTAGCTGACTATTATAATCTCTTACAGAATACTTAGCTTTATCTTTTAGTTCTTCTCCTAGCACATGTGAAGTGTTTTCAGATGAGGAACTGATAGGCACAGGGCGCAAGTCACTGCTTCTTTCTATACAGGTTAGCTTTTTCACCAATCTTTCAGTTTCACTTGGAAAATTAATTGGTTCTGTTGTGTATAAATTCCTTTCATCTCTGGAAGAAGTACCTCTAGCTCCTGTGAAGTGCTGATTTAACTGAAACAATAGAATAGAAAAGAATGATCAAAAAGTGCTTTGCAAAAATATGCCAAATGAAGGAGGCAGGATTTCATTATGGAAAGTTTTGTTTTCAGTAACAAAGCTTTTATGGAAACATGTTCCAAACCATTTGCAAAATTTGCATTGCATGTATTTTTTAACATAGGTAATGAGCTTTATGGTGGCACTGAAAGGAGCAGGAAATAAAATAGTGCTCAGAACCCTCTCTCTTTATTCATGAGTTCAGTAAGCTGCTAGTGCATTTTATACAAATTAAATCTGAAGAGAATATTCCCTTAAAGGCAGGCTAGTTCTCTATACATTTGATTCTAGGTTTGGAGAGAGGAAGGCGTGGGGCATGGGGGTAGGACTGGCACTTAAACGAGGGCATTCATACAGTACATCAATGCCTGGTAATGTACAGTATTGTCCAGTAAAACAAAGACACATTTCACACTGACAAACACTGTAAGGATTATCTGTGCTTCATTTCTTTCAGGGATCATTTTGCAGGCTTCAAACCAGACTGTTTTTAGACAATCTGGTAAAACATGAGTTGGAAATGAGATTAGCAAACTAAAAGGCCAGAAACTAATCACTCTTCCTCCTAGCTCCCAAATATCATATTGTATTATTCAGCTATGCCTGCTTGTCATTGCACTCTCTCCTCACTTTAGCAGCGTCATACTGATAGCTGATCAATTAGAGGCTAGCTTCTTGGGCACCCCTTTATGCATTTGCACTTGCTGTAGATACCCCCATTACAGTTTCTCTTATTAATATGTTTTCTGCAAAGCCTCTGCAAACTATTAATAGTAAAACGTCACTCAAAGAAAAGTGAGGGAGCTAATGTCTCTGCAAATTCTGTTTTAATGACCCTCTGCCAACCAGTGCTCAAGTGTATTTGAGTTCTTCGGTGATGCCAACTGTCAGGATTTAACAGTGAGATGCCTGTGTTTTTTTCCCCTCCTCATAACTGACATTTGCATGATCTCAATAATTATATGCAAATCTTACGATTTCCCCTTCTTCTCACATAAGGCTCATGTTACTTGTCAACTGCACAGCTGTCTTATGAGCCAATGCCTGTGTGTTTCAAAGATTTGGTTGTATTTCCATGTATTATAAGCCTTCATTGTTTAATTCATTAAAGAGCGCATAGTGCAAATTAACATCTAAATTATAGCTCCCCCTTCATTTATTGTACAGACAAGTCTGGCAATTGATAAACAAATGGTTATATTTGATCCTCTTTTTTGTAAAAGGGTAGACTGAGAACAACAAGGGATTTTAGAGGTCCTCCCTTGCATGTTTCACCATAAAGAAAAAAACCCCAAAATGTTGACTTTCAGGGGGTGAAAGGTCCCACAATAGGTAACAATTTTCAACTTTTTTAAAGTAAAAGACAAAAAAAAATTATATTCAAATGAAAGGAATTTTTTCTCCCTATCAACAAGAAAAAAAAGAATGGTTCCCATGATCCCCTCCTGTCTGATTCAGCATTCAAATTTTCACAGGTGATAGCTATTATAATCTATGATTATGAATCTATGCACCCAAATGATATGAGCTGAGAACAGACACTGGGAATAATAGATTGCTGTATGTGTCTCATTTATTGCCATTTTTTCTTTCATACTGAAAAATGCAAGGCAAACCACACACACATGCACACACAAATCCAAATAGATTGAATGTTCACTGAGTGTGAAATTCATTGTAAAAAATTTAATGTCAAATACTGATATAGAAAAATCCACACATATATATATATAAAATATATATATACATACTTATTAAGGTCATATAGTTATCATTTGAAAAAGCTCATAAGAAAACAGTACTACAAATATAAAGCATATATTTAAAAATATTCCCATCCTAGAGACTAGGAGGGGAGATTTTTTAAATGTTATTCCTTGGAGCTGTCATTTAGAGCCTCTGGTAAAGAAGCAAAAGGGAGAAGTCATTAATTTAAGACCTGAAAAAGTTGGTGCACTGTACTGAAATCAAAGCACCTTCTATTGTTGAATCAGTTAGAAATTCAGTGTAAGTACAGACCAAGGCTTTACATTTGTAAATTAGTACATCAGTCAGCTCTGTTAAAAGGGGGCATTTCACTAGCTTTGAAGCGTAAATGGATTCAAATCATTTAATACTGTAGATATAATTGTATTACACTTACCAGCAACTCTAATTCTTTTTCATCATCTTTGTGATCACTCTGGTTGTATTCTGCATTTTTCTCTTTTATATTTTCATTAGCTCGTTTGGTGTCTTTGTCTTCTGCTTGTGAATAAACAATCTCTGGGATGTTTGTATCTAAGAGTTAACAAAAACATAGTTGAATAATTTCCATGAGGTTGGTTTTTACACGATTTTTAATTAACATGTGCAGTAAGGAAGAACTAATTAAACTGGGTGTTGTACCTGAAGTCCTTGAGTTATTCTGTGTGCCATCATCAGATGTTGCCAATATTTCTTCTTTTCTGTTAAACAAAAAGAAACTTCCTGTGTTATTCCACAAAAATTATTATTCTAATTCCTCTTCGACTCAAATATAAAGACTACTAGTTAATTACACAAAATTTTGAATGTTGTTTGAAATTCTGAAAATAACAGCTATATAAAATGTAGCTTTTTTTGAATTTACACTTTCAAGGTGAGATTCTAGGCCAGTTCTTTCTTATGACCTGATATTAAGCCTTGGTCATAAGAAAGAATTGGCCAAGAAAATGAGAATGTGTTGACCTCCAGATTACATTGCAAATCTGATGGTTTTTCCCAAGCCTTTTGTGAGAAAGCAGCACAAAGGTGATTAGATGGGTCAGTGACAGGAGAGCATAATTTTGGGGTCAGGCAAGGGTCTGGAAGGATATATGTGTCCAAGAGGCCAGGGCTCTCTCTTGCTTGTGTTTTTCAAATATTTGTTTGTACACAGAGATGGCTGGAAAAAGGCATCTTTGTTACCCGAAATAAATCAAAAGATTCTCCCTGCATGTGTACAGTATAAATCCCGTTGCTAAGCTATGCCTGGCCGGCAGGAACAAATTCTGCTTCCCTTCAGCCAGTGCAATTTTTTCTCTTGCTTTTCTGGGTGTGAAAACAAAGGCCAGGTCCAACACAAAAAACACCTAAGGAGAGATGCTGAGTGCCTGCAGTCCTCATCAATATCAATGCGAAGTCCTAGCAGTTCGAATTGTGTGCTTATAGGGATCTAACCTTTAGAGGAAAAGGGAAAAAATATTAAAAGAATGTCACTTATGTAAAATGTAAATTATTATATCACTGCTAATGACTTTTCTATGAGGAGTGATTTTTTTTTCTGTAGGTCTTAATTTATGTGATTTTCAACCAGCCGTCCACCTCTGTTACTGAAAATTACTTTCTAATTTTCAAATATTAATCTTTTCCCGTTCTATTTTCTCCTAGTGTCTTTCATTTGAATTGATATAACATTAGCTCTGCCACCTAAATGCTTAATTCAGAAGGAGGATGCTAAATTTATACTCTGTTAAAAGAACCTAGACATCGACTGTCACCAACTTTTTGAAAACCAGTCTTTATAGGGATTGCCAGACTAAAGCAGACAGAAGCTCTTGCCAGTCTAGCATCTGGTCTCTGACACTGGCCACCATCAGATACTTCAGGGGAAGATGTAAAGTTCTTGTAGAAAAATACTTGGAGTAATTTACACTGCCCTCTTAAATTTCCTCTTGACCATTTTTTGTTAGAAGCTGTCCTTGAAGCACAAGATTTAATGCTCTATCAATGGTCCTTTTCCTCCATTAATTGCAATAATGCTAAATATTCTCGCAATCCATATGAATGTCATGTCACTCTTGAATTCTAGTACGTGCATAACCTCCATGCATTTCTCACACTCCTACTCACCCTGAGTTGTACTTTCCTCCACCAGGACTTGCTGTAATAAGAATTTCATTCTGAAAGGGGTGGCAGAGCCACATTTTTCGGTTAATCTGGGGGGTTTTAAGGTAAGTCATTAGTGCTTGTTATTTATACATAGGGTTTTGAGGAGGGTGGTTGGTTTTTTGTTTGTTTGTTTGTTTGTTTGCTTGTTTGTTAGGTTTTTTTTACTGTTCAAAGGCTTGTCTTAGTGTTACATGTATTTCCCAGTTTTCTCCTACCCTTTTGTATCTTCTTCACTCACCTGCTTCCATAAATCTAGACACTGTGTAGGTCCAGGCTTAACCATGATACAGATGCATCAAACATTTAGGTGCTATTAGGGTGTTCGCAAAAGCCCCAGATTAGGAGCCAAGACATGTATAACACATGAACTGAATTGTCACCCCAAAACAATGATCCCAAAACCACATGGGCACAGCACGAAACCTTCTACTGCTTTCCAGTGGGGAAAAAAGAGTGTCTTAAAGTGTCTACATTTCTTTGAATATAGCTGACAGCCTGCAGCATTCAGTCATATGGATGTAACTCGGGAAGCAGGAATGGCATTATTTGCTCTCAGAAGGGACTCTTGTCTGCTTCTTAAAGGAACAAAGTTTGACACATTTTTTCATTCAAGAAGAATTTACAGAAGAAGAGGAAATGTTGATGCCTATATCTAGCATAATATTCTACTGGCAGCTAGAGATCACATCCAAGATGTGCCACTGTCAGCTTCTATCACACCCTCATGTGATAAAAAACCCCACTACATATACATCCAAAAAAATACCCAAATTACCAGGATACAGAACATTTGGGAGAAAACTGGAGGGCAGATTTGCCTACTCCTAATGAAGCTGGATGTAAGAGCAGGATCCTTACTCTTTAGCTTAATTTTCATACCTTGGAGAAAGGAGAAACTGGATTCTGTCCCCTCCTTCTGTGTTTCTGGTGCAGTGAATATTTTTGGTTTTGATTAAAAAATTTTCGGAGTAAAAATACAGACACAGTGTTTGAATAAGGATGCTAAGGATGAGTACCTATTTTATAAACCTTTAAATGAACAAGTATAAAGATGCTTCAAACTGGATAATTATGGGTGTGTGCTGGGATGGTGTTATCTTATCTAGCCTTATTCATCTTAAGCATCTGTGTTCAGACAGTCCTGTATATCATCCCTATCATCAATGGCGAGGGATTAATACTTCCAAAAGGAGATTCATTCCCTCTAACATGGGCATCCGAGTAAGACGGAGTGACATATCCTTTGGAGGACCTTCTCTACCTCTGAAAGAGACTGACTGTAAAGGGAGCCTACAGCTGTGGCTGTTATCTAAAGCTGCATAAATCTCACCTTGAAAGTGTAAATTCAAACTGGAATGTAGTTATGGAGTTTTAGTGGCTGGGCTGTAACACTCCATGTATGTGTGACCTGAGTGCCACAGTTTTACTTTTGCTGTGATTAAATTTTTTCTTAAGTCTAGTTCCTGGTACACAAGTTTCTTTTCACAACAGCAACACAGGTAAAAAATAGCAATGATAACACAGCCTTACAGCTGGGTTACACACTGCAGGGCTTGTAGCATAATTTCTTGCCTATTTTACAGCATTTTATAAAGATTTCTGGTTTATAGCTCATTATTTGTGCACACCTGTACTGCAAATACCTTAATACAGGGAATGCCAATGTAACTATTATTTTACTTCTTTTACTTCTGTATCAGAAATATCTGTCGTCATATAATTATTCTCGTGGGAAATCTAAAATTGGCTTAAATTGAGGATATTGATACTGCAGTGTTTGAGAATCACAAGGAACATAAAACAATAGTAATTTAAATCACTAGTTCAATTTATGAAATGACATGAAGATGTTGAGGCTATTGGTGCATATAACTACAGAACAATCTCAAATATATATGTATACCCTAAGGACTGAAATACTTCTCAAAAGCCAATAAAAATTAGTCCCTTCATAAAACAGGGGCAATTAGAAGGTGTATGTCTAGTTAGTAAGTTTTTCTCCATATTTCTCTGAAAAGGTCCTAGCACAGTATCAGAATTCCATGAGCAGATTTTTAAATTAGAAAATTAATTAAGCTTTTGTTTCAGAAATTAATTATTGCACTTTGTTGTGAAGGGTGGTCTAAATTTGCCTACATTATGAGAGACACAACATTTGTATTCTGTTAAAAAGGGTTTACTTGTAAGTGATTCAGGTATTCTAACAACAATGCAAGTTAGAAAAAATCCATTATTCCAGCTGATGCAATTCCACTCTAGCATAAGTATTTGTAAACCTGCAGAAGCTCTGTTGCTTTTTCTTATTCAGCTGAATGGGGTACATCTTCATAAAGTACACCAGGAATTTACGAATTTCTACCAGCTTAAAAACCCCAAGAACCCATGATCATATGATTCATTCTTGATGGAATTATCATTCGCTTGTACTGAATTATAAAAATAAGTCAGGACTGAAGACACGTTATCATTGTAATTTTGCATTAGAAAAAATAAGCATGAAGTTCAGGGGCTAGTTAGTAGGACTGAGAGGACTGAAAATGTGATGGACATTATGTGAAGAATTTCAGAAGTCCCAAAGTTACATGGAATTAGCATCCCGGAGAGGAAATATTAAACTTGAACCCTAAAGATGTGAAGAGTAGATAGAAAATGTATAAATGACAGGAAAAAAAATTAGCCAATAAACAATATTTCTTTGACTTTATGAAGGGTTGGAATAAACTAAGACATGTCAGGGCTTTTGAACTATCCTTTTTAAGTTAAATAAGAATTCTTTTAGAAGTGAGGTTTCATCAAGATTTCAGATAATCTATGTATAAACCCGCAATCGAAAGACCTCTCATAAACTCTTCTACCACAGTGCTAGCAGTGGGGCAGAGTCTTATAGGAACAGAGATCTTACAAGGCATAACTGATAGGAACAGGAATTTAGAAAATTATATTATTTCTTCCAGTCTGGGAGCTGTTTAAATAGGCTCCAGTTAAGAGAAGCAGATAATCTTCAACCCAAATCTAAGAAACCCAACAGAGGAAAACACATATTGGTTTAAAACCTTTGCTATTCAAATCTATTAATTTGGTCCTATAATATTGTAACAATATCGAAAGAGTAGAAGAGTAGCTATATTTAGGAAAAAGAAGAGAAATAGTGTCAAGGCAACTACAGGCCCAGGTGTCTTCAAAAAGCTTTCACAATAGATTTAGAACAAAAATGAGAGAAGAAATACAGATAAATGGAAGATGGCATAAGAATGCCAGACTCACCTGATAATATCTGTCTTTGATAAGATTACTATATTTCCCTTGTCTAAAATCAGTTATCTGGACTTCATTAAAGCATTTTTTGTGCAGCCACATGGGAAATTTATTAATTAAACAGGAGAAGAGGGAGATGAGCATAAGAGCTGGGCGATGGGAGAGAGGCTTGGTGCCAAGCAGGGTCCCACGAGTTGGGCTGTGGAGCTAGCAGGCGTCGCTGGGGAATTGGAGAGGACAAGTCATGGAATCAGACTTACTCAGTCATGTTATTACAGACCAAAGCACAAGAAGTCAATGTTAAATTAAATCTGTGGCAAAAAGCAAGTTGGGAGACATCATCAACACAGAGGAGGATTGAAAGAAATCAGTGGCCTGGAGGATCAGAATAATAGATAAGGGATGAAATTCAAAATTATGAAGTGTCAGGTTATACATTTAGGGACTAGAAAGAGTTTCTTCTACAAAACTAGGCCTCAGAATTTGGAAGAAATAGGTGAACAAGAAAAATCTGACGGGTTTTTTTTGTCAGAAACTATTTCCAATCCACTGGTGTGAGATGAGCAAGACACTGTGATATCAAGGCAAACCAAGTTCAGCAGTAATGCCTCAGAGAAAGTATTCCCAGCAATGAAAGATTTTCAAGAAATGTTCATGTTATGGCACCAGGCACCAATAAGAACTTCTCTAGAACATTTGCCTACAATGTTCAAGAAAGATTTATTCAAACTGGAACATGTTCAGAAGAGGACTAACGGAAAACTGGCAGGATGAAAAATCTAGAGACAGATTATTTCTATTTTCAGCATGAAAAAATAAAGTCTGAGAGGAGAAATAAATGCCCTGTATTGATATAGGAAAGGGGTAAATAGTCAAAGGGCAAGAAAAGGAGCAAGACTGTTAATGCATTAATATGAAGAGTTCACAAAAACATTTGTTGTGAAAACTTAAAAGATCTGTAAGCACCAGTAAAATATATCCTGTAGTTTTTCAGAGCAAGTATCTGAAAAGCGGACACAAGAAACTGAGAAGGTCTTAGCATGGAAACATGAATATATTTTTGTGAACAGGATTATGCAACACATTTCCCAAGGGATAAGACTTCATGATCCCACAGTCGCAATCCAGCCCTATTTCAAATGCTCCTGTGCAGCTATATGCCCTGAGAGTTATGCTTGCGGGAGTGCACATTTTCACTATGGAACAGCAGGTGCTTTGGTGTGGCCTGAAATAGGTTTGGGACTCTAGCCAGGAGCAACAAACTTCTTCGTAATGGGTGGGGTTATGATAGCTTGTCATGATTTTAATTCACACACCAATATTTGGCTAAAGTTGTGTCAGTGTGTTTGCATAGCTCACAGTAGTGTTCACTTCATTCTGTGCTATATCCACTTATGCTAGATCTTGCTATCTAAATCACTAGATATTTATTTTAAAAAATGTAAAAAAAGGCTAAAATTGTTGGATTACAGAGTATGGGAAGAGGAAAATGTACCTGAAAAACTCTGAAATTAATGCAATCTGACCAATTTCATACTATCTCATATTTAAAAGAAAATGTGAGATTACATTATTTAGTCTGAAATTCAGAGAGGTATGAGTGTGTTAAAGTATTCAAAGAATATATTTCTCAAACAATTTAGTTAAAATATTGAAAAGGAAAAAAAGTTTTCAACACAATTTTATTTAAAAATCTAGATAGTCTTAGGTTTTGTGGATTCTTTCATGCCTCTGATTTTTACTGTAGATTCAAAATCAAAACAAATCAAAATTCTACCCTGAAGATGAGGTATTGAAGTTGAGGTGAAGCTAAAATGTCCTCATGAAAGGAGTTGGCAAGACAGAAATTGCTAACCAAATATTTTAATTTCAGGACAGATTTCTAAGCCTAAGAGTAACCTCATACAGCAGCAGCCTTCAATATAACTAGTGCTTTTGGATCTAGTGCCAAAAATAGCCAGCCTTGCTGAAGAATGATACCACAGGGATGTAAACATGGGAGATCCTTCAAATGAAGTAGTTACATGTGTCAGCAGTGTTTTACTGAGAAGCAGAAGAGCAAAAAGTAAATTAGTGCAGTTAAGTACTCTTGTTTGAGATGTCACTGGAACCAAACATGCATCCTGCACAGAACTGTAACCCCACAGAGCTGGGGAGAGAAAGGGAATATGGGCAGGGAAGGGCAGGCAGCTTAGTTTGGTTATTTTTGTATCATTAGCAGCAGATGTAATTTCAGAAGGAAGTAGTGAAGGAAATAACTGCATTCAAACAAGCAACTACAAAAATTATTTTAAACATTTATGTATACATCAAAAGCAGAAAGCCTGTAAAATGTTTTGAGGACCTGAGTGAGAAACTAGAGAGTGGGTGAGAAACTAGAGAATGGGTTTTCTACATGTAATTCTAAAATTCAGCAGCATTGTATGCATTATCATTCAAAATCCACAAACATGCAACAAGAATGAATTTCTAAGGAAGAAGGAATTTTGGAAAGTTTTAGGAAAGACTTTGTATGTGTAAAGTTCTAAGCAGAACTTTAAAGTTCTATTCAATTATTTGTAAGGCTCAATAGAGTAAGAATTAAAGATATTCTTTTACTAACATAACCCCCATAAGAGTTGTCTTGCTGTAAAAGTACATTTAAAATATTGCTCAATTTATACTGGTCCTAAAATACCAATTGGACAGGGGAGAAAATATTTCCAAAACCAATTCACACTGAGAAGAAAATGTAAGAAGGGGAAAAAAAACCAGTACTATACCAAAAAAACCCCACAAACCAAAAAACCCACAAAAAACCAAAACAAAACAAAAAAATCCAAACAACAAAACAAAACAAAACAAAACATGAAAAAAGTGAAAACCATAAACTTGATTCTGGTCTCATTATCATGATGAAACAACTACTGAAGCTGCATCCCCCCACACTACCACACTTAAGGATTTAGATCCAAATGGTGTCCTGACCTCCCTGTCTTTGTATGACAACTTCCAAAAGGGGTTCAGGAGCTGCCAAGGATCCTGATGTGGACCTTCAAATGCAGACTTTGACTTCTCTTGTGATGGTGTCTCCATAGTTAATTTTATTCTGTCTCACGAACTGAATATATGAACTAAATATTTAATGAGTCAAGATAAACTCATTCCTTGCCTCCATATTGCTCAGTCCAAAACTCTCTACAGGGAGAAATCTCCTACTGATTTAAATTGATGTCCATGTTATCAGAATGTGAAGTTATAGTTTTATAATACAACCACAATTTATTATCATGTGCAATTTTTATTCTCAAGCCCTGGGGCTGCTAGAGAATTCGCAGCTGAGCTCAGGAAGAGGAGGTACAGCCTTGGCTCAAAGCCACCTCTGTCCTTCCTGGGGCCTTGCCTTGCTGTGCCTCAGCACCACCCAGGGCCCATAATGTGGCGTGGAGATGACAAGGAGGCTGAGGATTACCTGCCTATGCACTGGCATAAGAGGCCAGATATATAATTTCTCCTCTGGAGAATTTCTAACCTGTGAGACTGCCTGCTGGAGGTGTGTCCAACGGCCTCACCACTGAGCAATACTTGAGCTCTTATTTCGGAACACTTGAAAACTGAGAGGCCACAAAATGTCTGCGGCAGAGATGCGTGCGGTGAGACACGTTTATGTGCCACCACCTGTGTGTTATGGAGAGAAGCCATTAAGCACATGTGCAGCTTCCCAGGAGCAGACCAGTACTATGCACAGAGGCTCCAGTGCCCAGTAGTGCCTGGCAGTGCTGGCCACACTGGAGCAAACCAGGCTGGTGTGCAGTAGGATCTGGCCTCATCCAGAATTCTACCGGCAAGTTGTATCTGCCCAGGCTTTGACCTCCCTGCGGCTATAGAAAAGAAAGAGCCTTGATAAAGTTAAGGAGCAAAATCATTGTTATTGCCAGAGCTGGTGCTTATTTCTTATTTGTTTACCTGCATATTTTGTCTAAATGAAGGCAGAATATTATTTTTATGAACGGTATGCTCTCATTTGGAATTGACACTAATGAATGCAAGGCCCTTTACCCCTCTTGTTTGTACCATCAAATTAATTAGCTCTATTGTGACATCAGTATTTTTCTCAAGTAGTTCAAGGCTTGAGCATTTTCCTTTCTTTTTCTAAAGGGCATCTTCAGTGCCCTTTATCTACCATAAGAATCATGCATCACTTGTATTTTTCACAACTAATGCTGTTTATTATAAAAACTGATTGTGATGTGAAGATTGTTATACTGTGTGGCAAATTGCCCAAACAATTACTGTAAATGCATGAGCCATAAACTGTACTGCCAAGGACACTGGTAGGTTAGCTCCTATAAAAGAAACAATTAGAGTCTGAGGTGAAAATAATAGAGATGAGATGACAGTTATTGAAAAGGCAGAACATCCAGTTTAATGTTGTAAATATAGGTTTGTAGATTACACTGATGGTTTTAAAGTGTTCATGACTTATTGAATGGAATAGAATATTCCATACTTTAGAATGGGGCCATAATTATTATTCCCTTTTAATTGTGATGTCTGATGCATTTGTGACCAGTTGTTGAGAACATCTTCACATTATACTGATTCCATTTCTAAATTATCCTGCTTCAAGGGTTGGGGTTTTTTTATTATTTTACTTTTTTAGCATTTTGTTGTTCAGGGTCTGTTCTGAACAAAGTATTTTCTCTTGAGGAACTTGGAGTGCTTAGAGGGTTACAGCAATAATTATTTCAGTTTCAGCCTACACACTTCACTGCTTTAAATCATCATTAGAAGTTTCATCCCTCAGCAACTCCTGCTGAGACAGTCTTAAACTCCTAGAAACAGCTAGATAAGAATAGCTAATCTTTACAACAATTTGTATATAAAGGTATTGATAAGAATTTGCGATAAATTAAGGGAATACATTTTTTTCTTAGAAATCATCTAAATACAGGAAAAAGCTGTTTATGATTGCTAAAAAATTTCAATAATTCAAACCAGATTTGGAGCATATAAAGATTAGGGTGCATAAAAATAAATGTACACACTACAAGAGGATGTGTTGCAATAAACTGGGGTGTATGTAAGGAAAATGCAAGCAAATTGACATTACTGTGTGAGAATACTAAACAGTCCTCCGTGTTTTTAGGACAACACATACAGATAAAAGACAATGAAATAAAATTCTAATATTAAACTCTAGGGAGAGCACTAAACAACTGCACACAGAATTATGGCTGTCCAAGAAGGCAGAGGTGCTGGGCACATAAATTCAGAACTGGGAAGGATCTTCCCAGGGTTTGGAGGAGAGGACAAAGTGAGCAGCAGAGCAAAGGTAGCAATCAGCAAAGGGCAGTCAGTGTGAGCAGCCTGTGTGAGCTCTAAACTGCCAAACCCATTAGTTGGGCGAGGCTGGGAGAGGCTGTAAAGTGGCTCTGAAAGCAAGTTGCAAGGAAACTGAGTACTCATCTGTTACATTTTTCAGGGAAATGCTCTAGGGTCGTTTTCAGGCTTTTAAATACCGTTAGGAAAGGCTGATCTTAATGTTAGGTAGGGGTGTCAGAGCTGTGTTGAAATTTGATGGTGCTTCACTGAAGTTCAGGGAGGTGTTGAGGAGCAGAGCTGGGGAGGTGGCAGAGCTGTGGGCCTGGGCAGTGGCTGCATCCTCAAGCTGAAATAACTGCCTCCTTCCAAAACTCGAGGCACAGTCCGAGTCCTGGGAACTAGACCTTAGGTAGAGCAGAAATCAACAGCTGCACTAATTAGAGACAGACCAAGCCTGCACAGAGCAGTGTGAACACGGTGTGGAGTGTTGCTGTCCATGCTGACAACAAAACAGAGGACAACTGAAGCTCAGCCAGCACCGTTCCTTGCTTCTGGGCTCCAAATGCACACACCTGAATTTTGATTTGTCAGATGGCTAATTCCTACCTAAAAGCATTTTGGTGTCCAATGAACCCTCCTTGTGGAGATGTCATGTTATACATGCCTGCACCATAACATTGGTATTATATGTCATGTGTGGCAATATCATGGCCTTCTGTTTATGTGTTTAATTTTTTTCAGGAGATATTTAAAAAATAGAAGCACAATAGAAAAATAATTTAATGTAAACAATGCAGAAAACAATAATTTAAATTACCTTGTTAGAATCAAAACTGATTGAGACCACAAAGGAAAAGATTCAGAAGCAAAAGCTGCAGACAAAGTCAACATCTATAAACGAAGAGCTGTGCAAATACTAAACAGAAATAACTGAATTATATTTTAAAATATTGCCATTCCAACTGATCCTATTAAAATGAAGCTGTACGTAAAATAGGAGCCCTTATTACAAATCTAGGCAAGATTGGTTTTCTTATATGACCTTCAACTACCGGCAGTGTCAGGGAACGCTCAGTCCAGTTCTTAGTAAATAGGCGTCACCAAACAAAGGGGACTGACACTAATTAGCTTCCTTATTGATAGTCAGGAAACAGAGAACAGAGGCAGAAGACAGCATAGCGCACTCATTATTAGAGCAGGAGGTGAGGACATTTGCCGGCTGGCATGGCAGTGGAGGCTGGCACTGAGGCTGCCATGTGGAAACTGCCCTGGGAATAGAAGACTGCATTGTCAGGACAGTCAGTCAAGCAAACTTCACAAGCATTTTGGATGAAAACAGAACCACAAAGAACCTCTACTTAAATGTTTGAAATTTGAGAAAGACAATATTAACCTGTGGTACTTCTCCACCTTGAGGAAATATCCCTTAGTTTTTATCTTCTCACCTAAGAAAAGGGGCTCTCAACAGAAGAGGAGAGAAGGTGGGCCTGAAAAAGGACAGTAAAGGACCATCAGTAACTTTTGCACAAGGAGAAATTAGAAAAGAAGTTTGGAAAGTGAAGTTGAAAAAGTTGCTCAGAATAAGCGATATATGGTATAATGATTGATAGTATCAAGGGGGACAATTGATCAAGAGAGCAGCTGTAAGGGAGTTTAAGCGTTTTTTCTGGAAAGATAATTCCCAGTAGGATTCAGACAATGTTTGCAATAAACCTATTTTTATTAAGATTATTGGATTGGTGTTATCCAGGGGATTATATTTTCCAATTACTAATATTTTCATTTTTCGGTCTTAGTTTATGATTGAAGCAGGGACATGGGTGGCACAGAACAAAATGCATTGGCCTGACTTGGGATGAGAATAATCATTGCCTCAAAGCAAACAAAGTCCCAAGAAATTAGTCTTTATTTTCTAGCTCATTAAAAAAGACCTTGAGTTTTAATAGCAAAACATTAATCCAATTTTTTTTTAAAATATAGATGTATATCTGTTCATTTGAAGATTTTAGTGCCATACAGGAGCCCAACACCAATATTGGTGCCAGGCTCAAACCTTTAATATAGCACTGTCTATCCCCAAATCTCATGACTATAGGTATGAATACTGCAGAAGAGCCTATTGCATAAGTCAGTTATACCTCAAATTAAGCTATAGCAATTATAAACAGGAACACTGCCACTTTTTTCAGATCCTTTTATAGCTCTGTCATGATTGTTGTACCTTATTGTGATATCCATGTAACCGTGTTGAAAGAAAACGAGTTCAGAAGTCTTGTTACACAGCAATTTTGTATGCGGATTGGTCAGAAAATTCACTGAGTCCTTTGAAATGGGCTAAGTATTCATAAACAGAGAACCTCTTTCAAAAACATTCTCCAAGGCAGTTTTAGAAAGTCTATTGAGAGATCCACTCTGAATTAGCAATGCAGGACCTTACTATTGGGATGCCTATCTCCAGGAACAAGCTGTTGAAAGAGAGGAGAAAGTCCTGAGGGTTAGGCTTGGCCTAATGTCAGAGGATTTGCTTCTTAGGTTGCTATTTTGTCTGGAAGGGGCACGATCAAATATTGAAATGGTGCTGTAGAAAGAAGCTGGAGACAGTGTCCCTTTGTTCTTCTCTTGCTTCTTTCTCCTACTGATTTAAAAGATTAGAGGAGGGACACTCTCAAGTTGTGTCTTTTTTGGATAGATATGAGAGGAAAAGACCTTAACCTATGTGGGCCCTGGTCTTTTTCTGGATCCCACATGGGAAAAATAGAAAAGGAGTAGTCTCCTCCTGGCATGTCAGGAGAGAGTATTTTCCTAGAGACTGCCTGCAGTGTGCTGGGGCGCATATACAAGAAGGTGATAAGTGCCTTAGATAGACTGTAGACAGATGGATGGCAGTCAGGTGACACTACGACACAGATGTCACCCCTGGGGAGGAGAACAGAAATGGTGACCACAAAAGAAAAGCCTTAGACAGTTGTTCTTGAGAAAGAGCAATTATGATCTAAATCTTGGAAAGCAATTGTAAATTCAATAAGTAGCTCAATAGGATAAAAAACCCAGGTGTTATCATGACAAGAGACACTTATAACCTTTTTTTTTGTTTTTCACACGCTTACTACCACACAACAAGAAGGCAGCTGTGTCATAGGTATCAATATTTCTATCAAACAGATGTGGAAAAACTTAGGAGACACCAGTTCAGATTTACTAGGTACCTGTGGAGACTGACAAACTCCCCAAACATGAAGTAATTCAGGCTAGCATATCTTCTGTTTATCACCCACCATCTATAAATATTATTGCAGGGACAACAATTATGCATCAAAACAAAATATAAATGCAAATCCACTTGGGGCACCTAAGTGCACGGTAGGAAAACCTACCAGCTTTGCCTAGTTCACATTCAATTGTGTAGCTCAGTGCCCTTTAAGATTGCAATTAGTAACCAGCAGTAATAAATCTTCAGGTTTAGTATTGGAGTATCAGCTGGTTTCACGAATCGGGAGGAGAGTGGAGAGACGCACAGAAAACCAAGCCCCCTATTATGCTTTGGCATATCAACTAATACTTTCTTGTGTGTGTCACTGAAGGTCTAGGGATCAAATAGCCACTTCTAACATTCTCCCATGGTGTTTAAAAGGTCTTAACCCTTCCTTTGCCCTAAGGCAGGGACTGTATTTGAATTCCAAAGTATTTGTTTGGACCATTTTTTCCACCTTTTGTAGCTGAGAAGATAATCCACATTTTATTTGAAAAACACCACAGGCAGTTGGTTCTCTGGACCTACTGCAGCTGAATCCTTTGCTTCAATTTCAGAACTGTGTTGCTGGGACTGAACTACAGCTTAAAGTTCATAATCAGAATAAACAGCTCAAATGACACTGGTAGTGAATGCAGTGATTAAATATGACTCCAGTGCTCTCAGCTAATGTTGCACTAACTTCAAACATCTTTTCAAAACTAACATTTAGCCAAGTCAAGGGGAATGCAATGGAACACTTTTTTTTCCAACTGAACGTTTATGACTATAGTACCTGAATGGTGGAGAGGAGAGAGTATTGAAATGGTAATTTACAGCCTGATTCATTTTGCAAAATAGATATCTCCCTAAACAAAAGAATCATTGAACATACAGGAGTTAATTTAGCAATGTATTTCTATTTTTCCAAAGGTTCTTAACCAGAGATCTGAGAGATTGTCTGGTCCTGTAAATATTAACATTCAAGGATAGTTTTACACATGAAGAATTCCACAAAGTTCAGTGAGACTTCTGATGTTCATTAAATTATTTATTGTGCCTATTGCAGGATCAAGCCAGCTGCTGAATTTAAAAGTTCTAAGAGTCAGCTGTAATAGTGTTACAGTATTGGCATATTTAAATAAACTGATGAAATTGTAGCAACTGAAAAAAAACTTACAAGTGTAAAGCCAAGCGGTGCATGTATAATTACAAGTACTTATGGTTGAGAAATTATACACAGATTACAAACCACCAGTTTTATATGATTTTATGCAAACAACTGAAAAAGCTTTATAGCAACCAATATTTCCCATACACTAGAACACAAATGTCTGTTCTGTAGCATTGGTGAGAGCAGTTTCTAAAGCAGATCATGGGAATGAATGAGAAACCACTGATATTAATAAATTCCGGAGTAAATACTATGCTAGGGTTGTCAGTACAGCAACATGTTATTTTCATATGTTGTTCCCTAAAATTTTAGAAGCTTCTTTTAATATTTCTACTGCAATAAATGGATAGCACATGGGTAGCACAGTTCACAATCACCAAAAGCAAAAATGTGACTGGCTTTCAGCCTTCAGGTACTCTCCAATTAGGAAACCACAAGTACAGGAAGAATGTGTCTATTTGCCTGTACATGCCATTCTCATCCATATTTTCCACCTGTTTCTTTAACACTTCTGTGATAACATTCAAAGACTTAAGCCATTAACCTATATATGTATCTTTAGGGTCTTCAATAAGTTTCATATTTCAAATAGTAAGCATGCCTAGATTTTGAAATATTATGATTCAACAGACAGAAAAAAAACCATTAAGCATAGTTTCTGGCCAAGTAGGATTGTTCTCTATAGAATATTTTTCAAGTGGTTTATCTTAGCTTATTTTAAATTACCTTGGAGAGTAAGGCTGAAGCAATTTCCTCAAAAGTTAACTCTAGAGTTGCTATTGAGAAGCATTCCTGATACTCAAACTCAGTTCCACAGCTTGCTTTTATCCCACTTGTCTGAATAATATATTTTAGAGCACCTTAAATAATTATCCTGTGTCCCTTATAATCATGGTCTTCAAGTACCTGGAGAAGTCTTATTTTGGTGCCAGTCCTACCTAATTCTACAACTGAGAAAGACTGGCAATGACCAGGAGGCAAGAGAAGGTCTGAGAATACTAAATCAGATTGAACACAAAGAGAGGAGTGTTGCTCTTAGCTGGCTCCCTGTGAATGGATAGCTTATCTAGCAGCTGCTCTCCTGGTAAAAACAGTCACTTCCTATTAATAGCAATAAACTTTAGTCAAATCCTGTATCTGTATGCTGATCAAGATGTAACTCCTGACTTAAAATGCCAGAAACAACCTTGAGATTAAATAGAGGTACACAAAGAAGATATGTGTTTTAACACCTTTTCTGCTCTTCTTTTCCCTTGCTCATTGTGGTGACACACAATCAAAAGAACAAGGATTAAAAGGGAACATAATTTAAATGCCATATTTCAAATGGACCAGCTGGGAATGATACAGTTGTTCCTCATAGCAAAGTGCATGAGAAACTGTTTCCAAACATCTTCAGAAGCTTTGATTTTTTTTTTTTTTAATCACATCATGAGCTTGTGGGAAAGGCCAAGAGGAGCTGAAACAAAACTGCATTTCTCAGTGCAACCTTGGCACTAGTCTGCCATCTGCCTGGAGAAGACTGACTGAGGATGGTGTAGTCCTGCCAAGCTGGGTCTTCAGCAACTTACTTCCTTTGTCTCCCATCAGAAAGGAGATGAGCAGGAGCTGAAGAAGGAAAAGTACTCATGCACAAAAGAAATTTTCTCACTGGCAATTGCTTAAAGACCATTCAGTATCTATGCTGTCAAAGTTTGCACTAGTGGCCCACAGACACAGGGGTTTTAATCTCTTCTTTCTCATTGTGCATTGTACATAGAGCTGCTCTTCTAAGAGCCATCACCCTATTCTGTTTTGTGTTTTAACATGGCATCATGGAGGGAAGTGAATTGATGTATTATTATTCAAAAAAAGGTACAGTCTGGCAATTACAAAAAAAAGTATAGGACCAACATCAGCTGGATCACAGTGATACACTTGTGCATCCGTTCAGAGTGATGTATTTGTGGGCTCAGAGAACTAAGAGGGAGATAACTCTAATAGTTATGACAAAAATACTAGACTTCCCCTTCCTTGAATTGCAGAATTTGAACGAGTCCAAATACACATTACACCCTTTTGTAAAACAATGCTCATGCTTATCAGGCATTTTCCTTGTGCTGTCGCTCTTGTTCTTGACAGATGGCAAACCAGGGCCAAGCACAGAAATGCGACACAGCATCACCAGTGACAGGGCACATGGCTTCCATAACTTTATCACTGCACCTTGCAGCGTGATCTGCAGCAGTTTGCCTCATGCAACACCCAATCAAATCAATGCAGGAGCCTGGTGTCCACAATACAATCATATGGTCCAAGTCTGAGGACCAGGAATAATTCATGTTCAGAGTTATTATCCATATCGCAAAAACATGAGTGTCAAACAAAAAGAGAAAAGAGTGGAAATTATAAAATTAACTTACATTTTTCTGATATATATATACACATATTTCTTTCTGTCTTTCTATCTATATCTATATCTATATCTATATCTATATCTATATCTATATCTATATCTATATCTATATCTATATCTATATCTATATCTATATCTATATATCATCTATCTTTATCATCTATATCTATATCTATATCATCTATATTTTTATATATTTATATATATAAATATAGAAATACGATAGAAATAAGGCCTGTTTATTGGCAGAAGCTTTTTAATTGCCAGTGACAGTCTTAAAATTTTAGGAGTAAATTTTTGTCCCAAAGTATATTTATGACTATGTACAAGTTAAGCAAACACTTTCAGATAGACCAAAACATAAATTAATTAATTTAAACATTATTTTCCCAAACTGTATTTTGCTCCTGTGCATTCCTTTGAAGACTTGAAAACCACAAAAATTGTTAAAGTTTATGAGGAAATAATTTTAGGTTGGAAAACTACATCTAGAATCAGATACTCATGAAACTTTAAGAGAAGACTATTTGTTCATACCTAGACATGGAACAAAAGCAAATGAAACACGAAATGAAGAGGCAGACTTTAAAATGATGTGGTTCTGAATATCCAAATATAGACAGTTTTCAGCATTAATTATTTGATGCAGTTTTGCTTTGTACTATAATTTTTTTCAGGTGCAACTTTTAAGTCCATTTTTTTAAATTTCTTAATAATGGTGTCAGAAATCAGCCTATTGCCCTCATTCACTCAATTTTTTCCTGGTTCATGTTCTTAATGGCAACTTGATATAGTCATATTATTGTGTCTCCCCAGTAACTTCCTCTGAAAGTGCATATTATTCCTTTCACTTAACTAACGCAACTAATCCTTGCTAATGACTTTTAATGAGCCACACAAGTATGCCCTAGAGTGGATCAGACTTCTGCTTAAAAAACATGATTCTTTTATGCCCTATTTTTTTAACTGCACATTTTAAAATGTGCAGAGGTAAATTGCACATTTTAAGAGAAAGTATAAATATCTCAGAGCCAAGGGTTAAAAAAATTTTTTACAATGTTATTACAGGCTTCTAAATTTGAAAAAGAGGCCTAAATTAGTGTCCTCTTAAATTATCCTTCTATTCTGATTGCTACAAAGAAGTCTTAAAGATGTCCAACTCATGCATATGGATAGCAATATTACTTACCTGTCACTTTATTGTGAGAATCATAGACGAAATTGCTTTTACTTCTATCTATTTGCAATGCTACAACTCCAAGGACAAACTAGCTACGTGCGAGGATCCCCCCGCTTTGCTAAATGTTCTATTAACACCCAGCATAACACATATAAATGCTGCAGAGTTTATCATCTGAACAAAAAACAAGAGGAGAGAGAGGGATGGGATGGTGGAGGAGAACTGGTAAATGGGCAGCACTGTTCAACATGATATGAAGGAGTAATAATACATCCACAGCCTCACTTTGCCAGTTTTGGGGGGTTTGGTTTTTTTGTGCTTTTTTCTTGACATCAAAGCAAAGGAGTTTTAATGAGGGTCTGAAGGAGAATAATGAGGTACTTTTGCAGATGTCTGCAGGGTGTTCTTTCTCATTCAAAGGGGCAACATGTACAAAGACACTTTGAAAAACAAGTGAGCAATGGAAGTTGGCATCTTAGTTCTTTTGAAACAAAAGGCCCCGATGCTGACCTCATTTACACTGGTGAAAGCTGTGACTCTTGTGAAGCCAATGAAGTCCCTGTAGCATAAAATTGGTCCTGGATTACAATCTGCCAGAACTGTCTTTCAGAAGCCTTGGTGACCACTGAAACCATATTCCAAGGATACTTTCAGCTTGTTTTTACATTTACTGTAAGGTCTCTGTACATTCTTCTGCCACTAAAGAGGGTCTTGAAAGTGCATGCTTATTAACTGTTTGACAGAAGTGTGCAGTAGATCCTAACATAGCCAAGAATCTGACCACTTTGGCTTAAATATTTTAAACATACATGTGTGTATGTGTCTATACAAACAAATATAAGCATATATGTAAACATACATATATATATATATATGTATGTATAAACACATACACACATATGCATTCCTTTTTAGTATGACATAGAGGGAGACAACTCTATAGTCTGATTAGAGACAAGGTAATTTTATATTGAGGAGAAGACCTGTTATCTTTTTTCCCATTTTTTAAAACAGATCTCTGTCTGACTTACACATAAATCATTTAGTATAACCATGTAAAAGAGCATCCCCCGAAGGAAGGCTTCTACAACTTCTGCTACCACTATGCAGGTCACAGGAGACTTTAGGGAATTAAACACTTAGGAGTTGTTTGACCTTAGATGCCCAATGGTACCTAAATTTTCAGGTTATTCCTGAAACCATCTGTAAGCCCAGGGTTCACTAAATTAAGACTCAGCTCTCCATGCCCGTCATCTCTTCCTTGTGGGCTACCTGAACTCGGGCTGGAGTCATACTACCCGCACATGCACATGGTGTTAGGTATCACGGTCCTTCTGCAGGGTGTTTCAGGCTATCTTACTTATCCAGAGTGGGTCATGTGACAATTCTTAAAAGACAGAAATTATGCATAAAACCAGACACAAATGTCAGGAATTGACCACATGACATGTAAAAGCACCGTTCCCTCTGCTCTGACATACTTGGATGTTCCCTCATAGAAGCATCATCATGAGGGCTCCAGGGCTGGCCCAAGGAACACTTGTCAGGAGAGCTTTGCGGACTGGCCATGAACTGGGCCTTGGGCTAGCCTTGGGGCTGCTCCTACCCTGTGGCATTGATACAGTCACTAAGCTCCTCACAGGGCTAATGTGCAATTAGGGCTGGCAGAAGCTCCCAGCGCAGCAAGACTGGTTTTGGGATGGAAGGTTCTGCACAGAGGAAGCCCTGGCTGTTTTCCTTAAGCTCCCACCACTGCTGCAGTGCTGTTCCCCCTTCCCTACCAGTTCAGTCCAGTGGAAGAGCATCAGGAAAATCAAACAGCACTGCCATATTTGGAAAGAGTATAGGAACTAAAAACCCAACATAAGTTCAAAAACTACATATAATTCACTCCTGGGATCCAAGTATTTCAAAGGACACTACAGGTAAAATACAGATTTAGTTCTGCAGAACTCCAACTGATTTATAGCAAATTTACAGAGGGAAAAAAATGAGAATTAGAGTTTTGAATGCAACATTGTTTTGCTAATAGGAAGAAGATAGTTAAAAACAGTAGGTAGCCAAAAGTTACTGTTCCTAAGTGTTTCTCTTTATATGCGATTAAATTATAAGTTAACCACCGCCACTTTATAATGAACATATTACTTGTCTATTTTTAATTAGAGCAGTATATGCAAGATAAATTCTATATATTTTTTATTTAATATATTACTAATTCTGTCTTATAAAAAACATAGTTCATTTCACCATTTGTGAAACAGAAGCATCAACCAGTGGCACGGCAAAGGAATTATAACCCTAATATACAGCTTGCAGAACAGCCCAACCACTTGCAGAAAAGTTTGTACCAGCTATTGTAATTGCTGGATTCTTCCCTAATTATCAGCTTCTGCTTCATGAACCACCAGTGCCATTTCTGATTTAATAATCGCATGTAGAGAATGAACCATGAAATAAATCAGGTGAAAACTCAGCTTTTGTTTTGCTTTTAAATTTTTGTTGACTTACAAAGGAAGTAGATGCAAAGTATTTTAACAGTACAGCTACCTTAGTCTGGAGCAAAGATCTCACTAATGTCAGCTCAATTTATATCCTACAGAGATCAAAATTGCTACATGGCCCATAGTTTATAGACCATCACACTACTTTTCAAATGAAAGTAGGCATGCAAAAACTATGATCCCAACTAATCTGCCTGCAGAAAACCACTGGCTGATATATATATAAAGAACTTTACTGAAAACAAGTCTTGGTCAAATTTTTCTTTTAAAAAAAAAGTAAAATAGAAGAAAATAGCACGGGCAGTCTAGACTTCAGTAAGTCCACACAGAAAGTCAGAATTAGGCAGCTATATTCTAAATTACCAAAAATTAAGGTGCAACCTCACCTGCTTTGTGTAGTCTTTAAGCAGCCTTTAAGATACCTATCTGTAACTTCTTTCTGTGGTTTATTATCCACCTTGGGCACAGTTTCCTTCTTGTGACAAATCAGGGTGTAATTTTTGTCATCATTGTTTGCCCAGAAGATACCAACTGATGTCTCGTAGCGTATACAGAACTCCACCTTAACTCCATCTTTCTGGTAAGGAGGCACCAAAGAAATCTTAAAGCAGAACTGATCCGTTTCACTACCGCAAGAATTAGGCATGAACTCTGCGAGGATGTCGTAATAACTGAGCCAGTTATCCAATGTCATTCGAACATACACCTGTTTTTCAAAGGATATATTGAGGACTCGTATAATGCCGTTCATACAGGTAATCCCAGGAAGGAGCAGGATTGACTCCAACATTACTTTCTGCTCTCGCACTTTTTGCAAAAGTTCTTCTTGAGAAGCAGGTAATGTAAACTGCTGAGAGAAAAAATACTCATCCTGAGGGAAAACTTCATCTTCTATATCATTTTCTTGTCCTGTATTTGGAAATTCCCAGATATCGAACTCTTTAACAGACACAAGATCAAACCCAAATGCATCAGCAAATGAAACTTTTCTTGAGATGTTGGTGGGAGTATCTGCCTCCTCTTCCTCTGAAGATGAAGAATTCCGCCTTCGGGGACATGGAGAGAAACGAAATTTAATGTCAATATTAACATCTTCATCCTCTGAAGTGGGATCATTTACAGTGGGAACTTGTAATAAGTTAGCCCTGCTAACCTGACTAGGTCCTTCAAAAGACTCCATTGGGCTCTCTGATATAAACTGAAAGAGAACTGTACAACTAGTAGCAGCTGATATTTGAGACACTATGATTTAAAACAAGGATTAATGTTACAGTTGACATTGCAAAAGGGAGTCAGGTCTATTAATAGATGCTATGGTGTGTGAGCTATGTTGGCCTTTCTCCATCTGACAGTATTAGGTGTTACAATTTCAATGATACATTTCAAATATTGTATTCCCTATTTTTATGTGGCTCTGTGTGCTAAGAAGAAGAACAGCTTTTAAAAACTGACTTTGCACTGCTAAACTGCACAGAGCTATTTTTAGATCATCAACTTATGTTGCACAAAAAACTCATCATATTGCACCAATGAGGAGCTATTCTTCTCTGATTAGGATGTATACTTCGTCAGGTAAATAGTTTCTACATTGTAAAATATTCCTATATATATTTTCAAGGCTATTTTGCAATGTTTTCAGATATAAAATGCCATATTTTGCCCCACCTTTATACCATGTTGACTCAGTGAGCCAGATACTAGGACAATGCCAGCTTTTTCTAGCTAAGGATTGGCCATCACAACTTAAATGAACCAGGAATACTATAAAACATTGGAGTGAGTACACTGGAAGTGAACTTGTACCATTTCAAATATGGCTGAATTCACCACTAATTAGATTATGAAATCATCTCATGCTAGATTGCATTTAGCGTCATCCAGCCAAATGGAGAGAAAAGCAACTGAGAGAATTAACTCAGAGAGCCAACTCTGAAACACAAACCTGTACCACACGGCTACAAACAGAAGGAAGATACATACTGTGCTTCTTAAAGGGCGCTCAACTTTTGTGCAGGACATCTTCCCATGATCTGAAATGAAACAGTTGCTTCTTAATCAACTTAGTCAGTTAGCATTTGGCTTTTACTTTTATGGCATTCCACGCATGGAAAGATTCAGTCTTTATTGAACAAAGATCTTGAACTCAAAATGTCACCTTTTTCCATCGCATTATTTAACATCCTCTATTTCCCTTGCATCTATTTCAAAGGGTAAGTCTACCCTGTAATGTAATAGTACAGTACATGTTAACATATATAGCAAGACTATCTTGAAATTAACCATGCCAGAGACTGACAGCATTAGTAGCATCATCACAGATTTCAGCACAGGTTAGAAATCTAATTCTTCATTCAGGACGCTTTGAATCCTTCCCCCTGTTGTTATCGTCTCACAGGTAACTTTAAATCTCATGTGGGTATGTCTATTACCAGACAAAAAGGTAAACTGCATCTTACCATGAATCATCTTTTCTGATGAAGCATCCTCCCACACCATGAGAGCATCTCCAGGTCTTATCAATGCTCCATCTTAACCCTTCAATAGCCATTCCACCTGCTATTGTAAAAACATTCTTAATTCCCTAATCATACTTTGAGACAATGGCATATCATTTATGAGAGATTTAAAAAATAGCGTTCTACCATAAACTACATAAGTCCTACACTCAGGGATGTTACAGACTTTGAGCCAGTGCTTTACAATGCTGTATTTTTCAAGAAGGGTCAACATTCAAGACTTCTTGTTTAAATATGGATGGTAATGCTATCTAGTCATGTTTATGACTGTCTAAGAAAGGAGTGAGATCTCCAGAACTTCCCTCACAGAAGAGTCCAAAGTCTTTCTCAGTGGGATCCCAGAAGCACCATGTCTGCCTGCTTCTGCTTATGGCTCTGCACAGAGCTTCAGAGCTGATTTGCTAAATTCATATTTTGACTTCATACTGTGTGAATTAGGCACAATTTGGAAAATGAGACTCTTACTCTAATGGGAAGTCAATTTCTTCTGTCAACATAATCTACAAAAATATTACTGTAGTAATTATGCAAACAAGGAGAATTTATTTATGACGCTGTTAACTTAATGGTTACACCTGTTTCTGTGAAAAGCTGTTTCCTCTTTTGCATTCCATATATTTCTTACAGAAAGCTACACAGACAAATGCATATGGGAAGGTAATTTCCCCAAAGGACTGTGGCGGGACATGGAGGTTAGAGGTGCAGGCAACAGGAGGGCTGCCAGCTTACTGTGGTTGGGTGCATCTTGGACCAAGGCAAGCTTTGATAATGGATTCTTTTCTAGTTGAAAATGGAAGGAGAAAAGCAGAAAAAGAAAACTCATGGAAAGTAGTATTGCCACTAGACTGCTTGAAAATAGGTTAAAGACTGGTTAAAGAGGGTTTTGATTTTTTTGGTTGTAATTTTTCTTTTCTTAATGCTTGCTGAAACCAAACAGTGATTTATCTTGGCCCAGTCCAGCACTAGTTCAGTTAGGGAGAATCTTTCCATTGGTTTCAGCAGGTATTAGACTACATATTAAGCTAACAAACAAATCACTGCATGCCATCATGCTGTGACAAGGGCTGCTTAGGAAGGAAGGATAGGCTGCAGGATGTTCTGAAAACAAAGATATATTCAAAGACATATTTTGTTTAAATCAAGTACTGTCAGTGACGTTAATTAACTCATATTATTCTGTGCATCTCTGTCTGTCTTGCCATTCATTGAGTTCAAATCCTTTACTTCTGTCCTGGGTGTAAATAAACGTGGGAGATGGGAAGCAAAGGGGTACGTATTAGTTTAGTCTAAGTGCTACCACTGATCAACAAAGCCTTCAGTCTCGTGCCATTACCTAGTTAGAGAAAGAGTGTACTTAGTAAGAGTAGTTAAAATAGGAAATGGAAAAATATTGTGTAAGAAATAAACAATATTTAAAGAGAAAAAAGATTCTGCCCTTGTACAAGGTATTTCTTTACCAATGGTTATGAGGAGGGAGACCAACAAGCACAACTGGGAACAGAGGGAGACCACACTCTTGTTGAAAACAAAGTCCTATCTACAAGCTTCATCTTCTTCAGTGCAGAGGGGTAGAGGTTCATGTCTGTTCTTCACTTAATTTAGGTCTTGTCTGAACAGTTTGCACTGAGTTAAACTTTTCATGAGTGCACATTTTTTATCAAAAGTGTATAGATAGAGAGTTACACCAAAACAAGCATAGTTATACATATAAGGATTGCATTTACATTATGAAAATAATATAATAAAAAATAATATCATTTGTTCTCTGCACCTTTCAAAATAGTGTCATAAAATACCCCAAACAGGCAACAGAGTAACTATGTCCTTTCAAAGTCCTTAACAGCAGCAGGTTGTTTTAGAACATTTTAATGGGACAACATCTTTAATGACTTCTTTGCTAAAGCCTCATTCCTTAATGGTTTTGAACACATCAAATCCAAATGTTGAATCAAGACAAATGGTTTCCAGGTGTCTTTAAACACTGTTTAAGTAACAGTGGAAATAACAGGTAGAATTAAGAATGTGTAGAAAATAAGACAGCTCTATATGGGGTAGCCTTTCTATTGAACAGCATAGTAAACATTACAGGGAAAAACATTACAAAATTAGCAGACTTGGGACCTAATTAAACACAAAATAGAGCAACAAAAACTATGGTAAAATGTTTTTGTCATATCTTTTATTAGCACTGACCAGTTGATCTTTCTTTGCCTTAACTGGAAAAAAAGAGGCTATACCTTTCTGCGTCAAGTGAAAAACAATTATGTCTTAAGCATGGAGTAAAGATGAGCAGTGTAAAATCTGGTTCCACTTGGCTTCCTAACAGTGCATTCCCCAGTGCCCTAGAAAACTGCACTTCTTCAGCAAATAGTATGAGATACATTACTTTCTGCACTGCTATTAAATAAATCTATTAGGATAAGGCATAAATACATTTTCTCCTTGCAGAGAACGCTGTTCTAGATGACAGTTGAATGGTCAAAAGTGCTGAACCAGAGGTAGAAGAAATATTTTAAAGGTTATATACTTTCGAAAGTAACATTGATGGCATATTTTGAGAGGTATTTTGAAACAGCAATTCATTCTTAAGTATGTACAGCTAAGGAATAAAAAAGAGTATTACACTTAAGTAAGATTTTCTTTCTAAATTCCATGGGACTGTAGTTAAATATCAGTAATAAAGGCTGAGTGAGGACAAAGGCTGCCCTCAATTGTTTTCTGCTCTTTGTTACAGACTGTATGCACTGTCAGACTTTTTAACAAAACTTTGTCCTAAATACTGCAGCTGATCTACTCTGTGACCCAAAGTAGAAACCAGATCACTCTGCAAAACTTGTGCTTGTTTTCACAGTGCCAAGCAGAAAAATTGCAGGCTTTGTAAATATATGTGTAGAAAAAGAAACATTAGAATTACTGTAAGAGGATAGACTGGATTCATACAATCACAGCTAAGCCAATGACAAAACTCTCTAACCTAAATTGAAGACAGAGAGCCAAACAGTGACAGAGGAAAAAACCAATCCTTTCACAGTGAAAATTCAGAACAGATTACATTACTGGAACAGAATTTCCTGATAATAAAATGCTCTGTTATCCTCATTCATCTTTCCAAGAATATTTCATTTATTGACAAATCTACAAGATAAACTGTTTAACTAGTCTGGCTGACAAAGCCAGCCCCTTCTTTTTATGGTGCTTTGTGGGAAATCTGAGATTTCTAACCACCCAGTGTTTTAGCAGCTTTGTAGAGAATGTGGCAACAAAAATGATGCTTTAATAAGGTGTGTGAAGACGATTGAAGAGAAATCTGCTTCCACAGGTTGGGAAAATTCTGTACAGTAAGAATACACAGTATGCTTTCCCTGCCTCTCATTCTTCTTTTCAGATAAAACTGGACATTAAGGCAGTGAAGGTTGTTCCTCTAATGTAAAATGTTTGCAGACATTTCAGACAGTGCCAAGAGGGTTCCCACAAGGAATAAGGATAAAACAGGGAATTTGTCTTACTTTTTTAAAAGGAGCCTTGTTTTGGGGAAAGAGAGGAATTTTCATCTTTAATAAGACTCAGAGGAAAATAAAAGTTAACTCCAGAAAAAATGTGGAGAAAGAAGGAACAAGCAAGATGCCCAGAAGTATGGGAGTAATATTTTCCCTGAGGGCATGTCTGAAAACCAAAAATCCTTGATCTTGGAGATCAGGAATTTCAGCTCTTCCAAATGTATGGCTTTTTGCTCACCCTTTTATCTTTCATTCCCTATAGAATCTTCCTTTACTTACTGAAAGAACTCTTCATCTGTTCAGGTATGGAGCCCTTTCAAGGCAATTTTTCTTCTTACTTAGGATTTGAGTTCAAGTATCATGCTTTTGAGTTTGGGGCATTTACTATATTTAAATTTCTTAATTATTCAGACTGGAAGTATTTAATAACCTCAGTTTCCTCAGTTTCTGAAAACCTGTCCTTAAAATTGAAAACTATAATAAGATTGTTTTCCTTATTCTTAATTTAATTTGGATATTTGTAGGCACTCAAAATCTTGGTTCTGTGCCTTGTCCTTCTTTAAAATCCTTCAATTTACAAAGTCACTACTAAAATAGCAGAACATGTGGTTGATTCTGTGTTTTTTTCTTGGAGCTATGGGGAGAGGAACACACAGTCCTTGTCACAGTGAGCAGCATTTGTTCTCCACTCTACAACTGCAGAGTTCCATAAAAACACAAATCTCAGTAGAAATAACCTAATAATCTACAGCAAATCTGGTATTCTGAATTGAAATCAAGCTTTTGATGTTACTATTGTAGGAACCCCTTTAGGTATAACCTGCTTAAAGTTGCAGCAACAGAAATGGGATTATTGTAATAAATAATCTAACATGCCAGATCACACATTTCAGAGCTAATCTCAATAATTTCTATGATTTGGCAACCAATCAGCTGCAAATAAGAGACGAGGAGAACAAACTGTGTAAACTAGTCATCAGAAGGTTGTGAAAAACTACCAGTAACAGAAAGATGATGGCAAATTTGGGATGTTCCAGGCAGACAATTTCTAGCAGGGATAGAGCAGGTCAAATGAACGCCTTCCAAAGAAGTGATTGCTGAGACTGAAGACCTAGGAAAAACAGTTAAATAGCTCACCATGTCATCACTAGGATTTTTGAACAGTCAAGGCTGTTAAAATACCAGGTACATCCCCTTCACAATGATTACTGGAAAAGTGCTCTATTAAATCTTGCAACCAAGCAGGTGGCAATTCTACTCTGGCACAGAAATGTTAGATAACCCATGTGAACTATAATGCTGCATTATGAGTCTTGTTTCCTAATCTAAAAACATTGTGGCTACCAACTGAAACATTGGTTGGTCAATTTGACAACCTGAGACAAGGCTTTCAAGTGCCCAATCAAGATGATCAGTCAGGATATGAACTTCAAGGTCAGGAGGAAAGACATCATTTTAATGGATACCCTAGTGTCCCTTCTCTCTTTGGCAGAATTAGCACCTGAAGGGATAAACTAAGGGTTATTTTCAGAACCCATAAGATCCTGAACAAAAACATCAACTGCAGCCTTGTAAGGTTAAATCTTTGATGACATTGTTGATGCCTCAAAACACAGATTTCATTTGTGAATACATATTTTGAACATCAAAAGTGACCCAAAAGAAGAAAATACCCCCTCTTTCAAAGCTTGCACCATTCTCTTTTGTTTTGTTATAGAACATATTTCAACACAATTAATAACCTTCCTGGACTGATCTCATGAGATCATAGAATCATAGAAAGGTTTGGAGTTCCAACTCCCCCTGTCATAGGCAGGGATGCCTTCCACTAGATCAGGGTGCTCAGAGCCCAGTCCAACCTAGCATTGAACACTTATGTGGATGGAGTATCTGCAACTTCTCTGGGCAACCTTTTCCAAGATGAGATGACTGTCTTTTGCTTAACAGTAGCAGACCTCAGGAAACTGAGGACCGTGTCAAAGTTCAAGCGACGGTTTGTGCTTTGAGGGTGACAGAGCACAGCACTCACTGGCTCTGAGTGGTAATTTCTCCCTCAAGTGGTTTCTTGAGTTGGCAGAACTGGTCACTTGCATATTCAGCATGAAAGCTAGTTGCCCTATTGGGATCAGAGAGTTAGTAAGAAAAAAGGGGAGCAATTTGTGGTTTGGATTTTTTTGCTTTGATTCAATTTCACCAAGAGTAGGTGCCCTGCAGCTATAAAATTTGATAGGAAGTTTCCTTTCACACAGTACTTTCTATTAGCAGGTAAAACAAATGTTTATTGTACTAAATACAACATGTTTGACTAAGTGTAGAACACAGGAACCAACATGTTGGTTTCAATTTGTTCTGTATATCACTGGAGAGTCTAATCCTTCTGCAACTCTATCTAGGCACCATAAATTCCTCATTAATCATCACGTTTCAATGGGGAACACTGAAGGGTGTTTTCTCAGATTATAACGAAGTGAGAGGCTAACGTCATCGTCTGTTTATCTTCATACTTAACATAGTATAATTATTTTGTATTTTTTTCATTCAGCTAGGACTTTCACCTTGACTTTGTAAACATAGGCAGTTCAGTTTTCATTGTTAAGGATGTTGACTTAACAGAGTATAAAATAGGAATCTGGGTGCATGAAAGCAGCACATTTAAAGTCCAACTTTCATTTCTCCTGCTGGTTATATTCAGCGGAGCAATTATTCAACTGGCTACTTGCAGTAAAATATCAGAACTTGTAAAATAAATGTTAGGTTTCAGCCTGCTATAATGAGTGAAGACTCTTCTGAAAACAATGAAGGAAGTCTAGACACCTGTACAGTAGGAGAAGAAGAAGAAGGAAAACTGGCTCATGGGCTTATACCACGAATTCCCAGCTCTCACATACATGCCAAAAAGGGTCTTCCTGTGACTGTGGATGAAGGCAGATTTCTGGATAAACCACCTCTATCGTACATAGCTTTGATTGCAAAGGCAATTCTTTCTTCCCCCACAAATAAACTGAATTTAGCTGCTATCTACAAATATATTGAAGATAATTTTCCTTTTTATAGGAACAACGGTCGAGGCTGGAGGAACAGTGTACGGCACAACCTTTCACTAAATGATTGTTTCATCAAGGTGGGAAGATGTGAAGATGGCAAAGGAAACTACTGGAGCATTCACCCATCAAACTTAAATGACTTTGTTCACGGGGACTTCAGGCAACATCGAAGATCACGAAAGCGAGGACGTCAAAAGGAGCTAGAGCGCTGCCTTGCTGTGAATTATTTCATGCCATGGGGACACTATCCTTCCTGCCCAGCACCAAACTGGCTTTACCAAACACATTATTTTCTGGATCCACTGTGGAAAATGCTGTATGCTGACAGACTGCAGTTTGTGCATGAATACCAAAAGTGGAATGTAAACAGCGATTTAATCATGGGGAAGTTTTCACCTCAACTACAGACTGATAAACCACACAGCATTTCTGGAGACCAGTTTTATGTATCTCCTGCTGCTTCAGTTATGCAGCAGAATATTTTCCTAAATATTCAACCAGGTTTCCCTAATTCCTTTTTATTCTTTTCTCAAAAACAGCACTAAAGTGAAGCATTCAGACGCATCTGTAAGTACTAGAAAGTATTTGAAGTGCAGTAACTTCACAGGCAGCTTGGGACTCTGTCAAGATATAATATATATATTGCACAGTTTTGAATTTTTGTATATGTTTAAAGACAGCAAAAGAGCTTGCTTACTTATATAAGCCAGTGATTATCCATGATTATTTCCTAAGTGATTATTATCCATGATAAGCTTTGAAACAATAACAATGAAGTTTTAATATTTCTGCTAGTCAATGACCATGCATAGATTAATATAAAAGCAAATCCATTCACACTGACTGCCCAATGAAACTATTTTTAAATTGTTCTGTATTAATCATATTACAGTATACTACTGCACTATTTGATTCAAATTAATACACATGTATGTGTATTTATAACTATATATTCAAACGTGTACAACCATATATTTATTTTTACATTATATTGAGTATGAAGCATTAATACATTTTTCCTTTGTCATTTGAGAATGTCTTTGAAATGCTACTTGTCACCTCCCATACTGTTGAAAATACTGAATTATTCTTCTGCTCATTCAATATTATACATTGGTTAGGACTCACTTGGCACTATTAATTCTGATGCATTGTATTGATCCAAAAAAATCTTTGTACATTTATATATCTTTAATCATTAAGTTGGATACTTGTTCTTGTTTGAATAATTGCTTATATTAATAAATATTCCAAGTGAAATAGGATTGCAATATTACCTAAAATATGTTTTTAAGTTCAAATCTGGTTCTTAAATGCATGGCCACATATGAATTAACCTATTTAAATGATTACTTAAAGGCAACAAGACTAATTATGAGTTTACCCATTAGCTGGGTATAATCCATTTAAGAAATTTTCATTTTCTAGATATTTTCACCTATGCAAATTGCTTAAGCTTATAGCTATAGTTTTAGTTTACATAGTCATTTACACAGCTACAGGGTATACAATGATATAAAGTGCTCACTTAAATACATTTTTAAAATGTATATATCTATGCAGCAACCTCATTGTAGCAGAAACTTTTGGTCAGGGAAGTGTAACATGCATTATTGTGAAAAAACAAAGCTATGCTAAATCATAAAACTAGAAAAACTTCCTTTGAAATACTTGCTCACTGAAAATGTAGATTAAGGCACTGCTGTGCCTCAGTCATGAAATGCCCTTGCGTGTGGACAAAGCCTGAGAATTGGACAAAGGTGAGGAAGGTGGAATGAAGGGGCTGGCCAGATGGGAAGCCCAACTAGCAACTACAGAAAACAGATAACTGGAGTTGGGACAAGGAGCTCAGATATGTTGATCAAGGAGCTGTGAGAAGCCTAAGGAATACAAATTGTGAACGCCAGGCAATTATAATCAGATGAGAATGAATGCTAGGGATAAGAAGAGTCAGGGCAGGTTTGATAAGTAGTAGGTGGGAAAAGTCTCTGCCTGCTATAGTTTATGTGCTGGATAAAATTTAATATTCATAGTTCTTTAGCTTTCAGCAAATTACTTTAAAATTACGCAAGAGAACAAGTTACTCCTGTTTGTTCTCACCGGGCTCCATTAACTTACTTGGCAAAAGCTTGTGAAGTGCACCTGAGGATATTCCTAGAATGACACAATGTCATTTGGTTTCATCTTCCCTACTAAATAAGAGTTGGAGAAGGGTATTAAGTGTATAACATAGCACTCTGCTTGAGCTAATGAGACCCATCACTTACCAGGTCATCCTTTAAGCCTGAAGTAATCATTTTAGTTTGCTTGGGGAAAATAATTGTATTTTATCAGATTAGTGATGACGGTGGAAATGTGGCATGTACCAAACCCTACGCATGCTTCCAGATCTTCGTCCCAGTCTCCAGTGGGAATGAAATAATAGGAACTAATATGAAGGAGGAGACATTCTTCTGCTCAGATGCTCAGATTTTATTTGAAGACCAGTTTGAAATATTTTTCATACCACTAGTGATACACATACCATAGAATGAGAACTCCCATCTCAGATATTTCCACTCTGATTATGTAGCTGTCAGGATGCTTTCTTCTGGTTTTTGTTTTATTCAATATGTTTTAACTTTTTGTTTGTTTGTACAGCACCTGCATGCCACATTGGAGGAGGATTCTTTTCATATAATAAGCAACTATTTATTTTGTTTTCATCATTCAGTGGGTATCCATTGGTTTCTTACTGTGCATAGTTCAAACACTGCTCGGAAGACAAAATTACCCAATCACTATTTTATTATTATCCTTCAAAGCCATAATATAATTTACTTTCAAAATAACCTGAGAGATAAGGATCATCTTGAAGCACAAACCTAAAAATCTGAGGTCAAATGTATGCATTCACTTGGGACATCAGGTTTGTGAAATTACTGTGTAGCACTTTTTGTGCTCAAAGCCCAGCAGGCAAGCCTATTGCCCTGGCTTTCAGCTCTCAGTGTTCAGAATCTTTCCAAGACATGAAGCAACAAGGAAACAAGTGACCATCTTGATAAGTCTGATTTTGGTAACTTGTCCTGCAGCAGATGAAAGAGGCAAATCCATATCTCCGAGGCAAGCTGCAACTGCCATAATATAGAAAGCACTATTTCTTCCTGTAAACCGCAAAAGACTTTGAAGTTATTTAACAAACAATACCCAGAATTTCCTCATTGTATGATTTCAATTAATATAGAAAAAAGGTCTACCTTGGATATGAAACATGGCAAGACAACACCAGACTTTTTCATATAACTAAAGACAATATTTTAATGCCTTCAGTTGAGGTAAGGGCCAAATTATGAATACACTATTTAGACAAGATGCCATTTTTCCCCAGCCCTAGCCTCTGAAAGCTTGACTTTGCAATCTTAATAGTGTTTTTTTCATTTCAGCTGAAAGAGTAGGGTTAGTATGTCATTTTGTGATGGAAATGTCAAAGTATTAATTTGCAAACAACTTGAAGTAAAAATTTCAAAGCAATAAGAAAGAAATCAAGTTGTGTATTTTACCTGAATTCTAAACCCCCAAATACACTTAGCATAGAAAAATAAATAATTTTCTGATCTTGAAATATAATCTTTGGATTAGAGAGGACATTAGATTTCTGATACAGGAAATTACCATTTAATGAGAAGACAGAAATGTTCTTGAAAATTAAACAGATTAATTACATGCTTGTACAGGAATATCCGAGGCAGTACTTATGGTGTAAGAGACTCCCTTAGAAGCAAAACCAACAGTTACAGATGCTGAATTACAGAAAATCCAACAAGAACACAATATCTAAAAACTGCATGTTGACAGCTTTAGCATTTTCCAGCTGAAATGTATACTGGGGTTGAGAAAAACATCAGGAAGTCAGAATTTTAGCATTTTGACTATTATCCTCTGTTATACCCTTAAATAAGACAGAGGTCATCTTTTTACAGCAGATCTACTTTAGGAGTCCACAGATGCAATGCCAGCATATGACATAAATAGCTGGGATGGCAGTCACATATGCTCTCACAAATAAAAACTGTCAATTGCTCTCCTCTTCTTTTTGCACTAAATAAAATTTTGAATCATACATTTGCTATCACTTTCAATAAACTATGCCTTAATGATGAGCAGTAAGAAAACTGGGCCTGAACATGAGAACCTTTTATTCACATTATTATACAGGTAACAATTTAAAGCCAGATAATAACACTGCCTTTGCAGTTGACCTTCCCCAGTTTATACAAATATTTACTCTAAAAGTTCAAGAAGATTTCTCTGCCTGCTAAGCACAGAAAGTTAGTATACAGTTTAATTTCTGATACATTTGCTGCCCAGTAAAACTACTGACTCTGAGACTTGTCCTCTTTCATATTAAAAATAATTGTTTTCCAGGGGCACAAATGAAAGCTTTGCAGAAAAAGAAGTGTGCAAGCCACTCAAACTTATGCACACTAACTTATGCTCACCCAACAGTTTTCCATTTCTTGTACTCCCTGAACAGGCTATGGAAGACAACCTTTGGAGGCAGCAGAACAGAAATGCCCCATCCAGTATGCAGAGGCTCCTGTACATGGATGCATGAGGATTTGTCAGGTTTGGCCTGTACTGACACCATGAGGGAAAAAAAGAAAAAAGGGGAAACACTCAAAGCTTCTTTGAGAATTGTGTAACTGGAAATGACATTATGAAAATGAAAATGTCCCAATCACACAGAAACGATTCAGCACCAACACAGGACACAGATATGGCTGATTGATTTAAATGTGTCCTCCTGTAGCTAAACCTTTGAATTTCCTTGAAGTGTAATTTTAACTAGGATCTTCCCAGGTTGGTATAATCTGATCTGTGTATGTTAAAAATATGAGAAAAAAGTAACATTCCTAATCTCTATTATACACCAAATAGTGATAATCACTTACAAATTTAATTCTTTCTGTGTAAGGGGTAGTGTCATCCCAAAAGGATCATGCAGACATGGGTCAAACTACACAATTTTTGTACCATAAACCAGGATTTGAACTTTTTTTCCAATATCGACTCCTGACCAGGTGCATCCCAGCATGTGAGAAACGTCCTGGAAAAGCCTATTGAAGTGGCTGAAAGCCACAGTAGCAGCCATGGACCACCTTGCCTCTGTGATATGTTGGCATAGATGATGTGAGTGAAAAAAGTTGTAGGTCAGACTCGCCTGAGATCTTTAAAACCCTTTTAGTCTGTATTTACAATATGTTTAATAGGACATTAGATATAATGTCCATGAATGACTGCTCTGTGTCTTACCTGTTCCCAGTACAACTGAGGATCCAGTCAGCTGCAATAATTATTTCATTCTTTCATTCTCCTTGTGGTCTTTCAGCATTTACTCTGTCCTTCTGTGTCTGTGTTCCTTTGACGTCATTCAGTTCCAATCTGAATCTCCCACAGGTTTTCCTGTGGCCCTACTCTGTTACCTTCTTATGTATGGCTCAGCTAACACTGTCAGAGAAGAACCCTGGATCCCAATATTCCCAGTTCATCACAGACTAAATGAAGCTTATGTCAACATACTGGAAAAAGACCTTAAGTCCTGTAATAACTAGGTAGAAAGAAGCTATAGCACCTGATTCTGATTCTACCAAAAACCATGAAAAAAAAAACTAATTTCATTGGGAGCAATGGACCATAAAGTAAGTAAAACTCAGGCTTGCAGACTTTATTTTTATCATAAGACCACACTGTACAAATTTTACTGTGTGCCTGACAGATTTCTTAGCTCAATATGTAGTAAACTTGACTCAACCTCAAAGTTCAGCAAGGAAAGTCTCACTTAAAGGACTCGCTCCTGGGAAGTTCTTGTCTCCAGATAGAGTTGTCAGCTATTCAAAATCCCTTTGGAGCTTTCAACACTTAGAATATTTATTTAATTGTTTTAACATTCATTTAGTAATGTGTTTTCAGCACACAGAGATTACCTACGTGTGTCCTTCGAAGACAGTGTGTGCTTCACACTGTTCTTGAGAAGAATTGGTGTGTCTAAGTTCTGTTATGTTTAGGGCTGAAAATAAACATCTGATCAGGTAGAAGCAAGACAAAGTGCCATCCTGCTAGATGTTTAAATGGCTGCCTTTTTTCAAGTGAATGAGTAGAAAAATAATGGTGGAAACCTCAGAACAAGGAAAAAAAATTAGATTATTTTGAACTTGTATTGAAAAAAGCAGCATGAGAATAGGCTTATTTTATACAGTATTGGTTTTTCTTTGGCATGGGAGACATTTGCCTTTTTAAGAAGTGAGTTGCAACAAAACAGTTTTCCCACTCTCATTAGTAAGAAGAAAGACATCAATCTGCTTGCTGAAAAAGTGTTTCCATGTTTCCGTGCTGCCCAAATGGGTGTAAGGGAAAGCTTTACTAAACATATGATTTAACAAAGCCAGAGTAAATAAAAAAAATGGCACCCCTATGTATCAGTTTGTATTTACTTAATTTTGCAATTAGAGAGGGAATACAGGCCCACCGAATGTGTAAGAGAAGCTGTTCTGCTCTCCATGCCCAGGAGAGCATAGTTCTGCTTCCAAATAGCTACTCAAGTGACATACCAGAATTTTGGACATGAGAAATAGAAATTTTACCCTAAATAAACTGATTTAACATGTAATTCAAGCAGTTTGCTGTTGTAGAAGCCAAGTTTAAAAGGAAATGCACATTCTGTACCAAATAATTCAAATACTCCAATTGTCTCAACTGGTGTTGATGTTTAGAGGTTGTGCTGGATTTGGTTGGGGTAGAGTTAATTTTCTTCAGAGTGGCTGGTATGGGGCTGTGTTTTCGATTTGTGCTGAGCACTGTTGAAAATATAGAGATGTTTTAGTTGTTGCTGAGCAGGGCTTACAGAGAGCCAAGGCCTTTTCTGCTTTTCTTGTTGCCACACTGGCAAGGAAGTTGGGGGTGCATGGGAGGTTGGGAGGAGACACAGACTGGACAGGTGACCCCAAGTGACCAAAGGGTTGGTTATTCCAGACCATATGACATCATGCTCAGTATATAAAGTGGGGAGAAGAAAAGGAAGATGTTTGGAGCGATGGCGTTTTTCTTCCCAAATCACCGTCACACATGGAAGGACCTTGCTCTCCTGGAGACGGCTCAGCACCTGCCTGCCGATGGAAAGCAGTGAATTAATTCCTTGTTTTGCTCTGTTTGCATGCATGGCTTTCACTTTCCCTATTAAACTGTCTTTATCTCAACTCAAGGGTTTTCCAGCTTTACCCTTCTGATTCTTCCCTGATCCCACTCGTGGGGCAGTGAGTGAGTGGCTGCATGGGGCTTGGCTGCTGGCTGAGGTTAAAGCATGACACAGATGTATATGTATTTCTGTGCTGTAAATAGACTAGACTTAGCCATATGTGCTCATCTTAGAATTACTAACAGTAGAATTTGAAATTCCATTTTAAAAATAAGCATTTAAAAATCAAAAAATATAATTAGAATACTGTACTGTTTCAAAAGCCAACACATTCAAAAAAGTCTAGATAACAATTCAAAAAAGCAATATCTCTATATCCTGGAATATAAAGATCCACTATAGGGGAAAAAAATTATTATGCTTCTTTGCTTCATGTTCATAAAAATTCTGATGTTATGGATCATAATCCAGTCTGTTCAAGGCTTATGAAATTCTTTAATAATTCTAATACACAGGCAATATGCTGGGGTTCCTCATATGACAGTAATATATGTAAATACTAAGGACAATAAAAATATCTAAATAGTCATTTAAAGCAGCCATTAAATGAAATGGAAACAGCACATACTCCACTCTTCCCAACCTAGATATAGATTCAACAAATTACATTAATTTTCTTTCTAACTTCGAACTTTCTAAGAATATTTTCATTACTATCCTTATTTGTAAAGGCAGCAAGTAAAATTACTGAAAAAAGAAAAAGTTGGAATTGGAATCAGAGATTATTCTAAATCTGGAGACTGTAGGAGTTTGAGAAAAGCTTTCAGACACTTTGAAATGGAATTTGTCTGATAATAGTTTCTTAAAAAGGTCATGAGAGTATTTCTATAGAAAACATATGTAAACTGAATTTGGTAATCCAGAAGAGTTTACAGTGTTAACAAAGCAATGTTGCACATGAACTAAACTAAGCATATTTTCAGTACAAGACACATTTTAGGCAGCTTAATAGTAGGCATTGTTGGATTGTTTATCTAATACAGAAATGTTTTCAGACATTTGAAATATGTGTGTTTGGGTGTGCACACAAGAACTTGTGCATATATATGAGTGCTCAAAATCTCATCTTTAAATGGATTATAACTTTGTAACAACTTGAACAACATATATAAGAAGTACAGCAGGTACTGTTGGTACCTGCTGGTACTGAAAAAACACATCAATGATGCTCTAGTATTCATAGGTGGTATGTTGGCTGCCTTCACTGCTCATATTCATGACAGAAAAGCTAGATATGTACAGATAATTATCCCATTATGTTAGTAGTACTAACTCAAAGATGAGATTAAAAACTGTAATTCTGTTTAATCCCTGTAGCCTATGACACAATCAAAGAAAAAAGGTAATGAAAATGCAACTCACAAAGCAAAAGTAGAAATTATTTCATAAAGGATACTCCATCAGTTAAAACTTCTAGATGTATATCTGATCACTGCAGACGAAGAAATCATTGTATAAGACATCAAACACCAGGTTCACAGACAATTCTGAAATGCAAAGCTACAAATTAAAGAGCACGCAGTAAGAGTCAGAATCAATCAGGACAAAATTTATGCCATGCTTGAAAGCATTACTAGAATTCATACAGCAATGCTTCCGTTAGTAGATCTTTTGTTAATTGAGATACAACAATACATACCAAAATTTAGTGAGAAATGGCAGATGTGCTACTAGCTGATAATTACTTTGCAAATCTGAATCAAATAATAGCTTTCTAACAATTAGAGTAATCATAGTAATTTTAAGGGTGGAGAGAACAAGGATGATATCAAGTTTGCGATATAAAAAACTGGAATTAATACTTGAATAATCTCCATCATTAATCAAGAAACAAATCCATCTTGCAAGTGGATTTCTTGAGAGCAGTTAATAACTGCCATCACACTTTCCTGAGCCTGCAATCCAAATATAGATAGAAGAATGACTGATATTAGTTGTCTAAAAGTGACAATTCCCTTCTGAATATCACCAGAACACGTGACCTGTATAATATGAAGTTTTGAAGTTAAATGATCTTATAAGGAAATAATTCAGCCGCCAGCTTGATGACTATTGTGTATCACAAGCATAGAGACATAGAGACTTTGGCAAACCTGTTGTACCTTAAGGTACGATGAAAAAATAGTGCTATTTTTTAGTGTGTAGTTATTTAAATTAAAAATCAAGATTTGTTCTCCACCAATTTCAAAGCATTTAACTGCATTTTTATTATATCCAAAAGACTTAAACCTCCGTTTAGAGGAACATGCATCACCCAACAGGTCATGGGATATTTTCCAGGCACGCTGATCTTCCTGCAGAACCGGTTCCCTCTGCAAAGCTTTGGGACACACAGTCAGTAAAAGCTAAACTAGATGTTGTATATTCCTACAGTCCAGTGGCAAAGGGCAGCTTTCTGCAAGGAGGGATGTCTGAAATGCAGTCCCTGCTGCAGCACATCCTTCTCTATTCTCTCCAAATACACTGTAGGTCAGGGGCCAGATAAGAGATCTTTCTCTGCCTCTCAAACGGGTTTCATAAACACACTCAGTCTCACTCTTCCTTTCTCCAATTTTCTTTCCTCTTTGTTTCAGATTATAGTCAAAATGAACAGTATTCAAGACAATCTTCTGGTCTTCTAAGGACCTGACTTCTAAATGTTTGAGATTGCTGGCAGTACTGTGTGTAGCTTGTTAAGGAAAGAATCTAAGCAATAGAAAATCAAAAAAAAAAAAAAAAAAGGCAAGAGAAAAACCACTTTGGTCATGATAACTCTGAGAATACAAACTGGAATTTCATTTGTCAAATACATATTAGAGTTTATTATTTTCCTTAATAGCCTGATCCTTAACTCACGGAATGCATGGGGGAATTTTGTGCCAATTTTTGTGAATTTTGTGCCTTTTGTGAAAGGCAGTAGAGAACAGGTGCAATGTGTAACAGTGAATAAATACATTGTTTTACAGACTCAGAACATGACCAAATGCATTTTTAAAATCCATCTCCAATGTGCAATCTGATAAACTCCACAGAGACCAATGACAGTTTGTACATTTGGGGTGTCAAACATTTCAAATAATTAGCATGGGGAAAATGTATGAATGTGAAAGCAAAGTCCTAAGTCTCAGTGACGAGAAGATATCTACACATTTGGAACAAGAACAGATTAATTAAACTCTGCTGGAAGAAAATCAAGGTCCTTGCTAAGCCTTTGGAATGAATAAAGTAATCTACTAGCAAACAAAAGCAAAGACAAGTTTCCAGGGTCCAACATGCCGGTGAATAGTTTCCTAGAATGGCAGTTTGATGTATGCACGTGAAAAGCAACTGGAACAGCTAATTTTTCTAACTGTACTTCAATAGAATACTGTCACTTGAAAGACCAAAGACGAAATGCGGCCTAACATGGCCAGTGGATGTTACTGTGAATTCATGCTGTTATTTACATAGTACCCTACAAGAGAGAAATATTGAAATTTTAATTCTACTGGAAAGCATAATTTTTTTGAAGTTAGATTTTTTTCCTGAAAACTATTACAGCAGCTACTCTGAAAAGCAAAATTACCCTTTTGTCTGCAGGATGGCAAACTTCTCTTTAGTATCTTAACAAAATACCTAAGACTTTTCCACACAAGTGATTGACTCTTCCATGCAAAGTACGTATGTATACCTATTGCAAGATAATGGTGTCCAGGATTTATTGAAGGGTGCAAGCCAGTATTGACACAAAATCTGGCCCTCTGTGGCTATATGAGTGAAGACAATACCTTCAAATATATTTTTATGAATTTTCATGTTCTGTGACTTACAAGAGGAGACAGACTAAATGAAGGGTTTTCTGTATGTGCTATGCTGAACTATTTTCTTAACTAAGTGGCAAAAATGTGTGCAACACATTCAATATACCTGGATTTTTGGCAAATATATCATTTGACAAGTGAAACATACCATCTCCATGTTCCTAAGAGTGCCAACACCATATTTTTGAATAAAAGAAGGATTCAAAATGTGTTAATGGTTCAGTGCAGATCATCTCACAGTTATTTATTATCCCAGCCTCTTAGTGGTATTTCAGATCAGGTCAGAATCTTGACATAGCATCAAATGACACTGATTGATTGGAGGAGTCAAAAGGACATGTATCATGAGGAAAAGAGAAGTAAGAACAGCATGTGTACTGAAGGCTGATAACAAAAGAAATCCTCCCAAGTTTGTAGAATGGGTGCCAGTGAGGGTCAAGGTTAACATGACTTTCCAGGGATGCTGAAGTGAAGAGATGCAAAGGACAACAGCAGCATGTGGGTACATGTTCCTCACTAAAGTTTTCCTATATTTTATCCCATCATCTGACTTAGCATCTTTGTGGCCATTTGTGGCATTTTCCTGTGCCATAGCAGGATTCCAGTTCTGGTTGTAGTGCCTCCTTTCTCTGGCAGCTAACTGTCCAGAAAGAGGCCCTGAGAAGAGGAAGAGCCCTTCCTCTTTTTTCTATGTCCTTTGAATTGTTGTCTTTGAGAATTTCTCTTCACTTTGGACTTGGATTTGAAAGGTTCCACCAGCTTCTAGTGTTTGTTCTTTTTTAATATTTTGCATGGGTGTAATGGAAATTGCAGGAACCAAAACCAGGACTTCTGAAAAACAAGCTTTTATACAGATGAAGCCTCCACAGTGAGCACGTGGAAGGGACAGGGACACTTGTTCAATGGGGAGAAGACAGACAATGGGGTGAAGAGAGATAGGCTCTGGCAGAAAGTCTGTCCATTGCTGAATCAGAGAGATTTTTCACTCTGGCTTATCACAGACTCCAGCTGCCTCTCAAAAACCTAGTTCTGTCAGGAGGAAATGTAAAAGGAAAAGAGTGGCAGTGACCTGGCACAAGCGGAAGCTGAGCTACTGCATTCTCACAAGGTTTCATCTCTACTTTGGATCCATCACATCAATGGTGTGAGTCAGTGAACTGGGGACAGTGCTCAGAACTCAGAAAATGTACAGCCTCACAAAATGTTGATCTGCAGCTCTAAAGGAAAAGCTATATATTAGATAACATCACAGACTGTCAGACCTGTGACCTTTAATTAAAGCATGTGCAATCATGCTTTTCAGTCCTCTCAGCAGTGATACTCAGCTCAAAATGAGATATTTTCAGGGGCAGAAGGTTAGTTGGCAATGGGTCTGAAAAGGGGATCCTAGGTCAATCTTTCTAAGGTTCTGGTTGGGTCTGGTGAATCAGTAGCATCCTGCTATCCCAAGTTGTGCCTTATATCAGTCTTCTTCATAGAGGCAAGGGACACAAGACTGACACAAGAGACTGAGATGGAAGGTGAAATCCTTTTGTACATTTACAGTGTCTGAAACAAGATCCTGGGTGATGCTGGCAGTCTGTGTTAACAACAGTCTAACTAAGAGCTTACTCTGAAAGTATATTACCGAATCATAGAATTATTTGATTTGGAAGGAATCTTAACAATTTAGTTCCAACATTCCTGTCAAGGGCAGGGACACCTTTCACTAGACCAAGTTGCTCAAAGCTCTATCCAACCTAGTCTTGAATACTTCCAGGGATGGGGAATCCACAACTTCTCTCGGCAACCTCTTCCAGTGTCTCACCAACCTCACAGTAAAGAATGTCTTCCTAATATCCAAGCTAAATCTACCTGCTTTCAGTTTAAAGCTGTTACCCCTTGTCCTGTCACTACATGCCCTTGTAAATAGTCCCTCTCCAGCTCTCTTGCAGGCCCCTTTTAGTTACTGGAAGGCTGCTCTAAGGTGTCCCCAAAGCCTTCTCTTCTCCAAGCTGAACAACCCCAACTCTCTCAGCCTGTTCTCATAGGAGAGATGAAGTGCTGCAGCCTTCTGATCATCTTCACAGCCCTGTTTTGGACCTGCTCCTACAGGTTCACATCCTTTTTGTGTTGGGGACCTCAGAGCTGGACGAAGTGGGGTCTCTCCAGAGCAGAGGAGAGGACAAGAATAAGCTCCCTCAACCTGCTGGCTACACTGCTTTTGATGCAGCCCAGGATACAGTTGGCTTTCTGTGCTGCAAGTGCACATTGCCGAGTTATGTCAAGATTCTCATCACCCAACACGCCAAGTCCTTCTCCTCTGGCCTGCTCTCAATCCATTCTCTGCCCAGTCTGTATTTGTGCTTATGACTGCCCTGACCCAGGTGCAGGAATTTCATGAGGTTCACATGGTACCACCTCTGAAGCCTGCCAAGGTCCCTCCTGATGGCATCCCTTCCCTCTGGTGTGTCATCTGCACCACACTGCTTGGTGTCATCAGCAAATTTGCTGATGGTGTGCTCAATCCCATGTCACCAACAAACATGTTAAATAGTGCCAGTCTGAACACCAGCCCCTCAGAAATTAGTTACATTGAATGAATGCAAGTCTGTTTAAACAGATGCAATTCATACTGCATGGGTGAACTGCTCGTGCAGTATGATAACCTCCTCCTTTCCTCAGTTTTTCATAGTGTCAGTGTTCCCATTCCTTCAGACATTGATCACTTAGCACTGTCAGTAACGGCTGTCTTCCTTTCAAATTCTAGTGGTGGATTTCTTTGGTGACATGCTTATCAAGCTCTGAAAGTCACTGAAGTGCCCATTTCACCAGAACTTCACTGACAGGGTGCCAGGGTGTGATTCTAATCTACACCAAAGGCACTCTGTCCCGTAATCACCATGAAAACATGCAGTCTCTGGATTTAGCTTTTTTCATATATCTACCGTAAGAATTAGCTTGCAAAAAAAAATGCTTATCAGCCTTACACTAAAGGTTAATGCTGTTGTGAGAGAATTGAAGAATAAGAACATTACCAACAATAAAAGCATTACCAGCACCAAAGTTGTGCATCCTCCTGCTAAATGTAACGTGTCCTAAAATTCTTTCTAGATGTTCTATTTGTCAATGAGTTAAGTACATGCTGATTTAGGGACACATTTTCTACACACTTATCTCCGATTTTTGTCATCTGCATGCCTAAATCCATGTGCTATGCACTGTTAATTTACCCCATAGTGTTCCCATGGAACATAATTTGTATGCACATAAAATATCAATGTAATATCTAGAGATGAAATCCAATGGAAACAGTTTGCTGTGAAATCCGGTCTTTGTTCCCTCATTTTTCCACTTCACTGACTGTTGCTTTTTCCAAGTACTCCTAGAGATCCCTTGCACAACCCCTCATTATGCTGCATTATTACTTTATTTGGGAAATAAACTAAAAAGTATTTTTTATACAATCTAATTTCCCATAATTGTTGGGATGATGTTAAGACAATTTTTCAGGAGAGAAAATGCTAATCAATTTTATTCCAAAACCACAGTGAAATTCCACATAAATTGGTGCCAGAGTGCAAATGGTTCTCAACTGGGAATGGAGAAGGAGAGAAGAGAAATATATGGCAAGTCTCAATTTAACAGAAAGGATGTGAGATACATTTTATTTGAATCAAATACTATTTAGCAACTTAAGCATCTGAAGCACATCTGATAACTTGGATAAAATGTATTGATTTCTCTATTGATTTTTATAATATACCTTCTCTGTGAGAGAGTTATAACTGAAAGTAGCAAGTCACTCAGCTAATGCCAGCTCTAAGTAGTGTGCAGATGTTCAGATATGCAAAATGGGTCATCATTAAATTCCAGAATGTGACAGGTCCTAGTCTTCCACTTGGAGGCAATACATGGTATTGGTGTCTTTGTCTCTTGGCTTGTGATGTTTGAGGTTTTTTTCAATATGAAACTTCTCATGCATTTTTCCATTACTACAAAAAAGTGGCTTTGTTCATGAACTAGATGTATATATGGATTAGATAGTATATGGCCTTTATACTACTATACATTAACCTTAGGATCAAGCATATAAAGCCCTTTTCTGCAGTCCCAAATCTGATTCATAAGTTGAAATAATACACAGGACCACATAAAATACCTGTGGATTTCTGGTCAATTTATTTCCAAGAATAGCTCTAAAACTCTGCAATGTTTGTCTCTCTCTCTGAGCAGCGGATAGCAGGAAATTCTTGCACTCTCGAAAACACTAGAATTTCTGCCATTGTCTTCAATGGGATCAGAATTTCCTGGCCACAGAGGAAATTCATCACTGAACTCACAGCAAGTTTTACTTTCATAGAAGCATAGAATATGCTGAGTTGGAAGGCATGAATCAGGATAGAGTCCCACTTTTGCCCCTGTGCAGAACACCCCAAGAATCACACCACGTGCCTGAGAGCATTGTCCAAATGCTCAAGCAGTACTTTGTACGGTTGGTTGTAGCATTGCAGTGTGCTTTCTTAAATTCAGAGCATAAATTTAGAGCATAGCCACAAAGAATATCTCAGAAGTAGAAAAGTCACAATTAAAAAAAAAAAAGGAAAAAAAAGCCTAAAAAAATTCAGTAAAGGCAACCTTGAGTTACACTTAACATTATAAACATTTGCACACAGGAAGTAACATTTGAAATATGCTTCCAGCAGTAGGAACTCAGACTTTAAGTTTCAACTCTAAAGGTCCAAGAATAGAGTCTGCAATGGAGAGTATTTAAGGCCCTCACAGTCCTTTAACCAGCTGTCCACAGGATTTTCTGCATGCCCTAACTGTGAAGAGGAGGTTGATCCTGCTCCTCAGACTGTAATTGCCATGAAGGAAGGGGAAAAGCTGGGCCAAATAGGTGAATGGCTGCACTTTGAGAAGATTTTTCTACTCTTTTTGCAGATGCATCATAAAATAAGGGGTGACCCTTCCAGCAAGCATTGTGCTTACTCCTAGTTTTTCTGACAGATTTTATTCAGATATTGTTTACTCCAATAAACAGAAAGGAGGGAAACAGCCCAAATTACACCACCTTTAACACTCTGAATTACGGCCAAGTCTTCCCAATGAAACACCCAATAAGACCTGATTCACCTCAAGGCTCTTCCAAGTCCAGAAGTAAAAATTTACCGAGATTTATTCTGGATTCTCTAGATTTGTAACATTTTAGAAGCAATTCCTGATCTCTGGCACAATGTTAAAAGAGATGTTTCACCCAATGACTCCAAAAGACATGGCCTGAGAATACACAGTTTGGAAGAAACCCCAAGAATACGTATTTGGCAAAAATAAAAGTAGACAAGACGAATTCGGCCTGCTGCACTCCAGGCACCACCTGCTGCCCCGAAACCGTGCCTCTGTCAGTGGATCACCTGCGCACAGAGCGCCGCATTCTCGGGGACTGCGGGGGGACTGCGAGTGAGGCACAGCGACCACCCCGCCAGCGGCACCCCGCGCACCGCCTCGGCTGGAGCGGCCGAGCCCCGCCCCCCAAAGTTCTCTGTTATTCTACACAAAACAAAACAAAACAGACAACAACAACCACTCAAACCCAAACCAACCAAACAAAACATAATTTTTCTGTTTAGTGCTGTTGAATCCTGGAATGTTTCCCTGTATGTCTCGCACAGGCTCATCCTGGACACAAGATGCCCCCACGCCGCTGGGTTCATAAGACGCGGAGTAATGAATCAGAGAAGGGCCCGGGGCGGGGCGGCCCCCGCCNGCTCCCCGGCAGAGCCGGGCGCAGCGGGGCCGGGCACAGCGGGGCCGGGCACAGCCGAGACGGGCGCGGGTCTCACCGCTGGTCCATCATAACCCTAACCTGTCAGCAGGTCTTTGAGCGAAGGGACGAGCCGTCTGAAGGGTGCTGTGGGCGAGACACCATCACTGCTTTTTCCGTCAGGTGCGAATGGAGTGTTTCCCGGCGCCAGGGCGCAGGCGTGGGCGTTGGCAGGGTTTCTCTAGAACCTTTCTCTGCCTTTGTAATACTTGTTACTCTTGGCACGTGGAATCAGGACATCGAGTCATCTGCGTCCACCAAAAGGGTCACTGGATCCCCTCCTCCTCTGGATGCTGCTCTATGGGGCCAGTGTCAGCAGAGCTCCTGTCTCCACAACTGAGTGAAAATAAGGATATGTGCTTTTAAATGCAGCTCTTAAGCTGCCTTTTCAGCTCTCCTGGGCGAAATGGCAGTCACACAATAATGGTGTCAAAGAACCCAAAACTGTCTTGCGCTACGTGGATGGGACTTCATGGCTGCACAGAGTCCCAATATCAGAAAAAGCATTCAAGCACAGCCATATCTCAGTGACTGTATATGACATTTTGCTGCTATTACATCTATAACTTACAAGTCTTGGCCGGGCCCTGACTCCCCTGAGCCAAACGTCGGACAAACAAAGCCTTCCTCGGTGCCCAGCAAAGGCAGTGGAGGTTGGCCAGGCCCCATGGAGAGTGCTCCAGGCCTGAAGGGCTTACAAGTCCAGAAAGACAAAACAAACAATGACAGACATAACAGGCGTGCAGGCAGCTGCCTTGGCCCTGACCCTGCCATTTTTTCTGGTTTGGTTTAACCCTGCCTGAGAGGGTGCGTGATCTGGACACTTATTTTAAATGCAAATCTTGCCCGCTTACTAATCCAAGGAAGATGAATATGCTTCCTTTAATATATTCTAAGTTGAGCCTTTAAAAGCATTATCAGTATTAAATATGTTTCTGTATATTTAAACCATCAACAGAAAATAATAAAGTATCTTTTTTTCTGCATCTAATTTGCTTCCTTTAAAAATTATGTTTGCTCCTCTCTTTTCTCTCTCCACTTTTGTTTTCCTGAGCCCTTCCTATTCTGTATTGATTCTTCCCAGTTTTATGCTCCATTTCCTATTTTAGGTTTCTATCTTGTGTATTTGTCTTTACTTGTGTAGTCCCACTAGGTATCACTGAAACTATTCACATGCTTAATTTAACACAGAAAATTTTAGTGATATTATTATTTTGCTTTTTATGCAACTGTTAATCCCTAGGTATTCTTTTCCTTGGCTCTTTGTGTCTTACCTATCTTTTGACTTAGACTCTAAGGCAGTGGCTAGACTTAGACTCTAAGTCACTTCAGCCCTTTGCCTTTTCTGTGGGATTTTAGGTCCCCAACCTTCAGCCACACTGACCACACCTGGAGTACAAGAGAATATTTCTCCTTGCTGGAACTTAATTTAAAGGTCCAACTAATATGCCTCAGTCCAGTCTTCCAACCTTGCCCTACCCCGGATCCTACCACTTACCTTCCAAGGGAAGCCCTCTGGACTCCTTTATTGCTTTGCTAAGACCAAATCAGTCTTAGCCAACTCACCTTGCTCATGCCAGGTTCCTGCCTTCCACCTGCCTCCAGAGCTTCACAGCATCCTCAAAGGCAGATCTTTCCTCTGCACAACCAACCACCTTCCTTGTGGAGGAGGTATCTCCTGTCTGGATAGCCACTTGCTGCACAAGCTCCTCGTCTCTCTGTCCTTTCCAGTTCACACTAATTGTTATGGACTTGAAGGAAAGAGTAGATTTCTCCAATGAGGAGTGCAAAGCAGGAAAGGTAGGTAGAGAGGGAAAAGAAATGGAGTTGACAGGAGGTGAACTGGATAGAATATTCCCGAGGGTTTTTTGAACTTCCCTCAGTTCCCCTTCATGTGGTAGCATCCCCTGCCAGCTTGAGATCTAAATGAAGCTGAATTTCTGTGTTCATAAAGATATAAACTATAAAAGTGCCATACCTTTCCCACTTTTTATTTAGTCAAATTCTAAACATCAGTAAGTTTGCTGAGTCTGATTTCAGAAAATTTTTCAGGTTACCCTCCATGCCTGCAGTTCTCCTCTATCCACAGAACTATGAAACTATCAAAGGAAAGAAACCTTCAGGTTAGTCTTCACATTTTGAGTACCTGAGGTTTTTTTCCTTCTTGATCAGACTGTCTGCTGGAGGACCTCTAGCTGCTGATTTTTCCTTGGAAATGACATTTTGTGGATCATAAGTAGGCATCACATACATCCCAGCTGAGCAAAGAAACTCCTTCATTATATGTCTAATTTTAAGAGACCAAGAGGCAGCAAATGAGACTCCTTTTCTGCTTACATATTTGCTTAATTTTTTGAGTATGTTGCTAAATTGAAAGTATTGACATAGATTGGAAGGGATGTTTAGTATACATGCATGCTTCCTTTTAAAGATCTACCAGCGAATTAGGAAGGCTTCATATAAACCTGTTGCTTCGTAAACGAAGCTGCCTTTCTCTGGACCTTGATAATTTCTCTGCAGATGGCATGACAATGGGACTTAGTAGCATTCCCTGCCCCCACTCCTCAAGCACATTCTTTACTTTACAGAGCACCAGGTTGCTTTTTTCAAATGTTCCTTGGGAGGTATTCAGGGTCCCCACCTTCAAATTTGAACTTCAAAGTTGAGCAGCATGTCTAGTGCCCATCTTCTCAGCATATTTTTCAAGAACAAATTATAAACATTTCAAGCAAAGTGCACTTATTACAAGTTTGTTTGCCAAGTACTGCTGCCTCCCTTCCAAGTTCCAGCTATCGCAAAGCATTTGGTTTACAAACAGGTTCCTCCCCTCTGCTGGTACATGAATGCCAAGGCACAGAGGCTTATCACTAATCAAGGAGTTTACAGGATGAAAGGGGTAAATGCCGTGGGAGTTACTTGACAGACTCTCACTTGTCAAAGAATGTGTAGGTATGTTGTAGTTGCTGAGCAGATGAATGAAGTGATGTGCAAGAGGAATTATACCCCCAAGTTCTTCCAGAGCCTGATCTAAAATTCCCTGAAGTCAATAGATTTCTTTTGGTTTCTATGGACTTTACATTGGTCTTTCAGGTGATTACTTATTCTAATAATGGGACACTGCCTACCCCAGGGTTTATCTTCTTTAGAGAAGCCTGAGGTCATCTGACATTCTTGAATACTTGCAACTTAGCTTACCAAAAAAAAAAGTTTATTGAGGAGATAGATATATATGAGTCCAACGTATTTTGTTCAGAAAGCAGTGCTTCCCTTAGTCTCTTTTTTACTTGTAGCTAGACCAAATGCAACTTACATAAAGGACTAGTTATTTTAACTTGATGTTCGGGTCAACCCCAGTTCCAAGAGAACATAAACGTGGCATGAAGCCATGTGCTTCTTGTGCATGACACTCCCCATTGGGATCTACCATTACACAGACTCAAATACAGACTGTGTACACATTTCTTATTATTTTTCTTTTCTATCATAGCAAAATAAAAACTTTCAAACATCACTCTCTACATTTGTGAGAATTCAAGAAGAAGTTGCACCTGTAAATGTTAGCCTGATCAGAATATTTAATGCACATGACAGAACTGGTATTGCTACCTTCTCCCATGACTCTACTTCTAAATCATATATTCCTGTGTTTTGCAGAAGATTTTAATAATACCTCTACTATTTTCAGAGGCTTTCACCCTAATTTATAGTGATATGTCAAATGTGGACTTTACTCAAAAGAGAGCTGTCATGTCTAGGTAATAGTGATGGTAGATTTTTTTCAGAAATATTTTCTTTTTTTTCATTCCTTCTGGTTATACTAAACTTTATAATATAACTTAATTTGCATAGCTTGTCTATATAATTTCATTACATAATGAAATATACCTATAGAACTATGTAATTTCATTCATAATTTCATAGCTCTGCATGAGATTGATACCTGATCCTCTGCCATACTGTACATTGTCTTTCCCTTTCTTTGTTATGAGGAAGGAACACTGAGTCATGAAGTAGTGATGATGTGACAGAGTTAAATGTCTAAATCAGTGGAACTAAGCTTTCAGTATTATAGAAAACTTTTTGCTGTCTCAGTTACGAAAATGGTGAACTGTGCTTGCTCACTTGTGTAGGACTTTATTGCCCATGCACTAGACAAATTATTAGTTGTATGATTCACAGTCAATGCCTTGTAGCCTTTGTGAACTAGATGGGTCTGTCCCTACCTTTTGTGCATGTATGCAGAAAAAAAGGGCAATAGGAACCTCCTCAGGACCTAAGAATCTTTTGCAAATGCCAAGGCAGTGACAAATCAGAATTTGCAGAAAACAGAAGGGTTGTTTCAGTGCAGCCGTGACTGCACAGCACCTCAGTTTGTGGGCACACCTGTGCTGCCCTGTTAGCTCAATGCTCTGGTCCGTGTGGGAGCTAACTCTGCACAGCTTACATGCTCCCTTGAGCTGCAGGTGTAGTTTGCCGCATCCAGCTGATCCTCCAACAAGGCCATGGAGCTGATTGTGTTCATCGTGGAGTATCAAATACAATATATGAATATAAAATTCTGGCTAAGTGCTCAGAAATCTGAACAGTCATCTTTATTATTGTAAGTCCAAAATTTAAAAAGCAGAGAAATAATAATGCTGCACCATTAAGCCATAGTGATAAGCAGAGCAAAAAGTGGAGTGCAGCAAAGAAGTGTTTGGCCACATTCGATAGTAACAGAGGTTAAATCTAACATAAAGACATTGGTCAGAGTGAAACTGGCACGCTACTAGAAAAAAACTCCTGATTCTCAAATTTGTGTTTATTGTTAGTTTTTCATTTCAGCAGTGGGGAAACTAGCCCAAGCGCTGCCTGAAAACAGGACCTGCCATCTGCCTGGACAGCAGTCATACATAACTTTTTCAAACACAGACCTATGTGTGCTACCTAATCCTGTGAGGGCATGCATGAGACCCAGCCCATCTCCCTTTGAGCTGCCTTTCAGCTCCAAATGTTGCTAGTAAAAGAGTCCTCTCTGTTTATTCTGTTACGTTTTTCATTATGAAGCTTATGCATTGTCTTCTTTTCTTGTTCTTGTACTCGAAATGCTGCATTATTGGTCATGGTTCTGTGTGACCTGGTTCTGATGTTCTTAGTCTAGCTGCTATATTTTTGTTACACGGTATTTCAGGTACATCACTCTTTTGGAAAAGTACATTTCTTTTGTGAAGGAACTTCTATTGTGTGCCTGTTTTTCACAATATATATGTACGGTGCCTGCTGCAAATGATTGTCTGCTGTATACATAAAAATAAGATGTTTTAATCATGATGTGCCCATCATTCCTGCTGGGCAATTTGCAGTAAAAACTTTTAAAATGTTTAAAAGAAAAAAAAGAAGCCCTGGTATTCCTGAAAATTTTCTATTCAAGGAGGTAAAAAACCAAAGCTCAGTCTTATTCAATACTGCCTATTGGAGAAAAGAAAATCCAAGTGTGTACTTTTCTCTTCTGTGTTTTCTGAAGCTCATCAAATGTAGGCTGTTTCATATCAATGGCAGGAATGAAATGTTGAAATTAAAGGCATTAGAAATTTTCCTGGACCTCAGCAGCCAAAATGTAGAGCCATCTTGATCTGACCTCCATTGATGAAGAGAAGCAAAAGGAATGAAGAAGTCTACAATTAAAAGTAGCCAGAACCTAAGCTGGTAATGTGATTTATGAATCATAACTACAGCTTCCAAAAACAAACAGGAAATGTCTGTGATCTGGTGAATTTCAGTATGACATTTTCCATCTCTGAACCATTAAAAACCTTTCAAAAGTCCAGGTTAAACTGGCAGGAAAGGGATTTGTTTCCTTCAGTAAGGTTACTTATTCCACACAAGCAGATTTTGACTTGCAATGAGGGCTCTCACTTCCTTAGGAATATGAGGTTAGTTAGAGCTGTCTTGATATCAGATAATAATTATGTGATTTATGACCTCTGTCCTAAAGCATCCAAGAGATCAAAGGCCAAAATACTGTTGGTTTATTTTATGCTGATTTTGTTCAATGCTAGTAACAGATGGGACTTGAGTTTTTTCTTGTGAAGTCCATTTTTTTTTGTTGCTCTAAGTGCAGTAAGCTGTTTGTTGCTTAATTTATTGTGTCATTTTCATAGTTTATCTTTGAATTTGTCTTCCACCCATAACATAACCATGAGAATGGACATTTGGTAACATGAAGGCAATTCCTAAATTTTCTAAAAAAGGCATAAAAATATATTTTAGATTTGGGGGCACAGGACAGTCTTGCATAAAAATATCATTTTAAAATTTATTTTTATTTGTACACCTTTAAAATCAGTATTGCACCATTAATTGATTTCCTGCAGGGTCCTGTACAAAAAATGTGTCAAATGGAAGGTATATTATATAGCTCTGCAGTTTGGTTCATTTGATACTACAAATTTTTCTGTTGTAATAGTAGAGATATTGTTTTCTATAGGGAGGTGTATGAAAAGTATCATCAATAGAAAAATTCAGGGAGTTTAGGTAAGAATAAACTAATGCTCTAAGCTGGAGTTTTGACAAGACACCAAAATCAATATCACCTCTCCCTTCTATGAGTGCAATGAGGATAAAATACAGGGTAAATGCTCAGGACTTTACTTGCTATGTGTCATTGGAAAGACACAGCACTTTCAGCATCAGTGTGTCTTCTAGCACTGGACACAACATTGGGTCAATACTGACACAAGAACAGGAATGTCACCTGCCAGGATCTTTACAGCCTGCCTGGTAAAAAGAAAAATAAAAAACAAAATTGGTTAAAGCCCAGGAACAGGTCTCAAAAAGCTTTCATTTCCTTTCCAGACAAATCCCAGAATTCCTCTTTGATCTTGGGCACTCTTTGTCTCTCAATTTGTCCTCTATATAACACAAATAATAATAGTTACTAGCTTCGTTGGACTTCTGAGTGGTGCAACTCATTTATTGTTGTTTGTGAGGTTTTTCTGCCAACAAGTAATATCACAGAATCACAGAATGAACTAGGTTGGAAAAGACCTTTGAGATCATCAAGCCCAACCTATGACCTACCATCTCCTCATCAACTAAACCATCCAGTCTTTTTTTAAACATGTCCAGGGATGGTGACTCCACCACCTCCCTGGACAGTCGATTCCAGTGCCCAATCACTCTTTCAGAGAAGAATTTTTTTCTGATGTCTAACCTAAACTTCTCCTGGCGCAGCTTAAGGCTGTGTCCTCTCGTTCAGTTAGTGGTTGCCTGGGAGAAGAGACCAACCCCCACCTGGCTACAACCTCCTTTCAGGCAGTTGTAGAGAGAGATAAGCTTCCTTTTTTCCAGGCTAAACAGCCCCAGTTCCCTCAGCCGTTCTTCGTAGGGCATGTGTTCCAGGCCCTTCACCAGCCTTGTTGCCCTCCTCTGGACACGCTCCAGCATCTCAATGTCCTTAAAATGAGGGGCCCAGAACTGGACACAGCACTCAAGGTGC
>VZRJ01000423.1:888-23281 GCA_013397565.1 Ptilonorhynchus violaceus | reverse complement strand
GTAAATGATGGAGAGCGGCTTTGCAAGCTCATCTGCCAGATCCCTCATCACCCTAGGATGGATCCCATCTGGTCCCATAGATTTGTGAGCATCTAAGTGGCTCTGGAGGTCTCTGACTGCTTCCTCCTGGATCACAGGGTGGCTATTCTGTTCCCTGACACCATCTACCAGATCAGGAGGACAGTTGTTCTGAGGACAACCTGTTTTGTTGTTGAAAATTGAGGCAAAAAAGGTGTTAAGTACCTCTGCCTTTTCCTCATCTTTGGTAACTAAATTCCCTCTCACATCTGATAGAGAATGGAGGTTGTCCTTGCCCTTCCCTTTGCTATTACTGTATTTATAAAAATATTTTTTATTGTCCTTCACAGAAGCAGCCAGATTGAGTTCTAACTGGGCTTTTGCCTCTCTAATTTTTTTTCTACATGACCTAGCAACCCCCTTAAGCATTTCCTGAGATACCTGGCCCTCCTTCCAAAGGTGATACACCCTCTTTTCTTTCTTTAGTTCCTTCAAAATATATATATAATATGTGAATATAAAAATATATAATATGTGAAAGTCCCAAGTTTTACTTGTAGAGTTATTAGTACTTTATACACTAGTATGCACTTAACAAACTAGTCTAATGTTTGTAAAACAGCTTCCAGTATCATACCTATAATTTCTTTGGAGTTTCTTGGAATTGCTCTATTTTGGGGTTTTTTTTTGTTTGGGATTTTTTAAATTTTTTTTTTCAATAGAGTAGTATCTCCTAAAAGCCTTGTTCTGAGAACATTAAGCTACCAGTGAGGACTCTCTTCATTCCTTAGATTCATCGGTTTTGTACAGATCCATTTGAAGGCCTCTGTTTTGATGGCTAAAAGGTCCCAAAGCAGCCTGGCCTTTTCAAAATTTTGCAGATGATAAAACCAGAAGTACTATTGTATAAAGCAAGTTGTTAGAGCTGCCTGTGTTAATTCTTGTTTGAGGTACAAACTGTCTTTTAGAAAAATATTTAAAAATTACTATTGAGCGGTATCTGCCACAGACATTAGGAAGTTGCTCACTTCAGTTGGCAAAAATATGAATCTTTATTTCTAGAATGATCTTGTCCAGATTTTCATACTATTTTACCTCCTTATATTATTGCTAATGTCATGTATTTGATAGATTTAAGAGTCCATAATCAGATCTGTATAATTCCCCATGGTAACAGCTTAGAGGTTGGGTCCAAATCAATCTTTATTATTCTCAGCTGATAAACTAAGCAGATTGAGCTCTTTGAATCTTTTACCCTGGATCATGATTAACAGTCCCCAAGTCAGGCTTGTGACTCCTCTCTGAACTTCTTCAACAATATTCCTGAACCATGTACCCCAGAACTGGACAAAATATTACAGTAATGATTTCATCAGTGCTAAATACAACAGTAGCATAATAACTTTTGACACATATCTTCATTCATTATTCCTCTGATGCCTATTTATTAAGCTCTTATTAGACATTTTGTGCACCATGTCACATTGGGAAATTATACCCAAATGACTATGAACTCTGATCCTCAACTCTTTTTGAGAAACATTGGTTCCCAGAACTCTCTTAATTACAGGCTGAAAGGCTAGTTCTTAGATTTTTAGTTATGTTAACTATATTTGCCATAGTAAGCTCGGTACTGTTTACAAGGGATTTGATTACCTGATGTTGGTAATGACATTCCTCCAGTCACTGTTTTGTTTTCAAATGTGGGCACTGACAGCTCAACTCTGGTGAATCACCTGGGCCTTAATGTTCAGTCGATGGAGGAAGATTCTTTCAAAACATACTCCCATGAGAATGATATAATTCTCAGGCACAACTTGGTAAGATGCATTTCTGAGTGCCACAGAGATGAGTAAGGAAGGTGGTCCCCTTCCTTCCACCAGTTATAAATTTGCACATTGCTGTTGATAAGAAAGACCTTTCAAAGTAAAGGTATACTCAATATCATCTTTTGGTATTGAACATCACAGTTCCAGAACTTGCAATGGGAAGATGAATTTCCTTTGTTCTATGTTAGCCTATCACTGATACTGTAATAATACATGTATTATGAGAGCATATACAAAGACTGGGTTAAATAGCTTTAAATTATCTTTGCAATTCTAAAAATTCCAACTAAATCTCCTCAAACTATATTTTTTTCTACAAAACAGGTTGCAAAGCATCAGTGTCAGAGCAAATATTAGTCCTTCTGAATCCCAGCTGTTGGTTAGAACATCCTTTCTCATCTCTTAGTCAAAGAAGTTCATAATATGATGAGTTTTAAATGAAAAGTAGATGTAAAATTTACAGTTCTGTTAAAAAACCTCTTAAGCTGTTAGATTTGGTTGAAAGAAAAGTATTTAGCCAAAGATGCTATTTGAGCTAGTTGTGCACAAAATTACAGATTTTACAGATATACTGAGTAGGAATAACCTGTCCCATCTTTAAAGTAAGCAAACTGTAGATAATCTTAATATATCACTGCTTCACTATCCCTCTAAATAAAGCATTAAGTAATGAGAAGAGAAAGAAACCTTCAGCGGGCAGAAAAGGATAGCTTAATTGTACTTCTTACTAAAAATACTACATACATGATATGTGATGCTTTATTTCTATTTTGTAATCCTTATTTTCTTCAGTGTTATTCAGATTTATTTATGATATATGTATTATTGTGTATATTTGCATTTTTATATGTTATTATTGCATATATATGTATTGCATGTATGTAAATATATTTACTATTATAGCTTTTGGGAGGCATACAATGCAGATTTTTCAAAAAGCTTCATAGAAGGGCATATTTGCTCCTCTTCAAAAAAGTGCTCAGAGGAAATGCTGGATGGTTGTTCAGAGTGAGTTACAGTTTCTTCTTTCTTAGCCTGCTCTGTCCTGTCTTTTGTTCCTCAGCTGAAGTGACAATATAAAGTAAGTTTGTTAGCTCTATATGATTGTAATTTATGATGCTGACTTGGGCTCCTAAGGGACCATATTCTGGCCAGAAATCACCACAATAAAGATACAGTTCATCTTCCCTTTGAATTTCTCAACCGTTTTTTTGCTTAAGATGCTTTCTTTGGACAAGACAGAAAGCAGTGGGAACCAGCTCTTCTGGTTTTACGCCATTTGTCAGAGACTGGTGTCTTCAGCCAGGGGAATTTTTACACTGTTGTCTGTGACCAGATTCCAAGTTTCTTTACTGTTAAAAGACTGCAAAATAGCGGGGTCAGGGGGCAGAGACTTTATCTGAATTTATTTTGCTTAAGCTGGAGGTCTGGTCTTGTTTAGCTAACAAGATCTCATTACATCATAGCCCATGCAGCTATGCCTTGCAAAGTCTTCCTTAGACAAGACAGTGAAAAGCAATTATGAAAATGATGAATACAGAAGTTACTCAGGCTAGTTCAAATGAAGCTTTTTGTACCCACCACTCAAGTCTTCACTCCAAATTGATAACAGAATGGGGAATGGGCGAGGGTGGGAGGACGAAATAATTGTAAATTTCTTTAATACCTGTAATCTTTGTGAGGAACATCCTTTTGTTTTACCAGAGAGGTTAGATCCTTTGTTTCATTGCAAAATTTTCTTCTCATCTGCAAAGTTACAGAGAAGTCAAATACAAAAACAACATTACTACTGCTACAAAGATATTTTGTGGACTACCAAACCATGTACATTTTACATCTTCAACTATTGTTTAGCAAAACGGACCACTAAATACTTGCAAATGTGCTGTCAGTAATTTCATATTTGTGTTTTCCCACTCGCTTCAGCACATTAATAAAAGATTGAGAATAATTACAAAACAGAATCCAGCTAAGCTTTGAACCTAGAATTTTTCCATGCTGTAGTAAAGTGATGCATGCCACATGAATTAGTGGAAGAGTGTTTCTGAGTAATAGGATGTGTACCTTCAAGAGCTATGACTACATCTGTTCCCTGACTGCAGATTACTGTTGTCTTCAAAGTGTGTTGCAAGATCCATTGGAAACTAACTGAAATAGACTTTTTACAGTGCATGGTACAACAGAGTCCTCAACTTGCTAGTGTTAACTGCTGTTGACATAGACATCTTAAACATTGATTATAATAACAACACCACATTTATTTCAGAAATATTTCTTTTCTGTTTATGCATACATCTTCCTACATGCAATAAAATACAGCAGTGCTCCTGAACTTTTAAACTGACTGAAAGAGCAGCCATAAAGAAGATTTTGTATTGTCCCATTTATCTTCGTGGGGTGTTAAGTAACTGGTGATGACAATTCTAGCTCAACACTGCTCATAGACTAGAAAGTCAGACCTGGCTTTTGTGATCATGGAGCCATAACACCTACACCACCTAGGCTATGCAATTTTCCTGAATGTATTTTTATTTTATAATAGTATATTCCTAAGAAAATTCCACACTTGCTTTAAAAATCGATTATGATGGGGAAGCCCTGACAGCATGTAAGAAATAATTCCAGGATAATCTCACTGTCCAGAACAATCTTGCTGTTAATATTGTCCCTCTGCTCTCTAGTCTGAATTTGTATCACTGCAGATGCCATCCTTTGGAATCTCTTACACATTGTCTGCTACAGTGAAGACCCCAGTATCATCAAAACACATTGCAGATATTGTGATAAATGTTTTTTTAGATTTGTTTGAATTCTTGTTACTCTTCCATAAGCCTTTCTCAGGTTTTAACTATCTCTCTACAACTGCAGACACACATTCCTTCTGATCATGGCCTAGCACAGATGCCTGAGCAAGAATTTTGTTTGGTTGATTATCTGTCCTGATCCTTGTGGGTTTTTGAAAGTGCTGGGTCTTTTCCAATATAGGCTTTTTGTCTCACACCCATCCCCTCTCAGCAAATACCCTCTGCACATTTTGCATTCCTTTTTCCCCATGTATCACTTTAGCCTGTACTTCATTCATTGTTTGGGACTGATATCAGATTGACAAGCCTGTCTATGCTGTCCTGTTTACCACTTAGAAATGCAGTTAGAGATTTTGCATTCTTCCATTCTTTTAGAACATCATTTGTTTTCCTAGATTTATTGGAAATCTATACTCATGTTAAAGCAAAACCTCATCCTACTCTTTTAAGTCTTTTGAATATCAGTTATCTATGTCTATTTATTTAAAAATCTCTAGCTTTTGTAGCTGCTGCTTATTGTCCTCTTCTATTGCTCTGAAATTCAAAACTGATTATTCATCATGTGCTATGATCAAATAATTCTGCTTTATCTTTGTAATTTTTAATTTTGTGATCATGTTTTCCATATATGATGCTGTCCCCTAATTCTATGCAGGATTCTATTACAGGATGCAACTCTCTAAGTTAAAAAATTATTGCTGATAAGAGTAACTCTCCCTTTAAATTCTATTGCATTTGTTAGAAAGGACAGTGTTGAATGCTATTTTATTATGCTTGTGTTGACCTTCCTAGTTTTAAGACAATCATTCTCCCTCCATTGCTATAGGTAGGTACTTAAAGTACTGCCAAATTGTATGATTTGATATTCTGCAGTGGACAACCCCTGTTGCTCCGTTATGACATTCATGTATTAGTGTTTGTTTGCAATTTGTCACAACTCAAAAATAATGATGTCACTCTTCTACTCAGTGGGTGGTTATAGCACATACTAGCTAAACTAAGTCTTCAGTTTTGAAGGTTAGTTTGTCTCATTCCCTATACCCAAGACAAAGACATTACAGGGATTCAAAGCATCGACATGAATCTCCTCTCATCTAACCATTTAAGAAACCTGAGACACCACGGCATTCATAAAATAAGTTTCTAAGGAGGTGCCTAAAATTCTGTTGTTTGATTATCTTCTGCTTACATGCTCTATATTTTTTCTAAGGAGACTACAAGATCCTTTCATTTTAGCAATCCAATTATATATATACATTTTCATCAACTTTTTGGACAACTAAGACAAGGTCATTTAATAAATGAACAATATCAATTTCACTTGTTTAGCACTTATGTTCCTGACACTGATGTACAGTACTGAATTTAGTCTTTCATTTTGCTATCAATACCTGAATATTATTCAAAATGAGTGTTTCTGTTCTGGTATGAGGGTTAATTCAGTACTGAAATGTCACAGGATAGTTGCTTACATTTGTATCAGTGTAGGTAGAGGGACTTATTAGCTAAGGACAGTGCAGAAACTGTTCAGAGTTGTTTTATAGTTAACTACTATTTTAAAACTTCTCCACGGTATTATAGTCCTTTCAAACATGCCTGCCCAAAAAGAAGTAAAAGCTTAATTTTGGAGAAAAAGAAGTTCTTTCTATTTTTATATTTTTTTAAATGCCAAATTATTCTCCCATTTCTATGCTACAGTTGCACATTTTAAATAGTCTGTGATACACAGACTACTATAATATGAATTGAATTTCATATCATAAAGAATATAAGAAGTATCTTACTGATTTATTGTTACTATTTATTGAGTACTTTCGTATTTTTTTTTTTTGTCTCCATATGCTTTGTAGTTAGCTTGTCATAGTCACAGCAAAACCAACGCTCTTTCTGTAGATTTTTAGTAATGCTTGCATTGGGTAAGCTTTCAGGTAATACTTGTATTAGGTGCAGACCAGCTCCCATTAAAATCCATGAATAAACTAGCAGTTATCTCCTAGAATAATCCCTCTTAAACCTTTATTACAGCAAGTAGCACCAGTTCACCTGTTATATTGAATTCAATAAATTACTGCAAGAAGTATGCAGACATATCTGCTGTACAGGTAATTCTTCAAATGGGCACTTACTGCTTTTACTTTCTTCCACATGGATTTGGAGTAGCTCCAAAATTAAGGTTTTCTCTGCATCCATGTAGTGCAGCATGATGCTGCAATGGTAGATTTTCAATAAAAAAGAATGCCAGAATTTTATGTGTGTAGCTGGAAGAGATTTTTAAGAAGTCAGCATCCATTTAAACACTTTTCAAGACCAAATTTTCAACATTCAGCTGTACCCTTTGATAATCTGGTTTCTTTAAAAGATGCTGACTTCTTTCCTAAAGTGGTGACTGTAGTGGGTGAGTCCCCAGAAATTGCTGTGGCTAGCATAGCTGACCCCGCCTCTGATGTGGAGTCCTCCTTCCAGGGGGAGGAGTCGGAGGATGGGACCAGTCGCCTGGTCCCGCCTCTCCCTCTGGGAGTGGAGCATCAATCAGGTCCTATACCCTCCCTGTTTTCTGGAAAGTTCTGTTCTGTTCGATATGTCATTGGTTTATGGTCTTTATACCCTCCCCTCAGATGTCTTGACTGGTTCCTGAACCCTTGGATTCTCCCAGAACCTGTTTCCCTATTGGTCAGGTACCCCAACTCCTCCCGTTTTTCCTTCCCCTTAAAAGCTGGTGCACACTGAGCTCCGGTGGGATTTCTCCTGCGCAGCTCTCCCTCCCGGAACCCCTCTCCTTTCCCCTCAATAAAGGAGATCACGAGGAGACCCCCTCCTGAAACCCTTTGCCTCCTGTGTGCCTCATTCACACCTGCGCCTTGCCTGTTGCTCGCCCTGAGCCAGACACGCCTCAGCGAGATGCAGCCTCGCAGCGCCTTGGAGTGGCATCACCAAGCCGTGGACCCTCAGGCACCGAGTGCTGGCGTTGGGGCTGATAGACAGCCTTGTAGCGTGAGGCACTACTACTACAAGTGGCGCACCGAGCAGAAACCAGAGAACCTGAGGAGGCATCCAACGGAACCCTTGGTTTCTGGAGAACCTGCTGAAAAACGGACTTGGTGTTGCCTACTTCCCTGTGTGTAGCACGCCCCCGCTTTAGAGGGTGGTGCTCCCAGGGCCGGATTGCCTTCGGTCAGCGTCACCAGAGGACAAGGACCGACAACATGGACCGGACCAATCCCGAATTGACAGGAGGACCCAGCGTCAACGCTTCAGTTAGAGGGGCAGCAGTAAGGGTAAGAAAACCCTACACACATATGCAAGAGAGAATTGGGCCCATACATTGAGAGAAAAGGGATTAAATTCCTGGAACTAAAAATTTGCTACCCCTTTCGTTTTTGTTAAGTTTTTCCTTTTGTAGACGCTGCGGGTGGGTTAGTTCAGTAAGACATGGGCAATAAACTGTCTACCGAACAATGGGAGTTTTATATCCCAGTTTGCAATTCCCTGGAAAATGATAAAGCAAAATTCTCTAAAAGCCTTCTTAAAAAATTCACCTGGTGGATTTTTAAAGAATTTCCACACACGTCCTCGGGAGATGCAAAATCACTAAAATTCTGGGAAAAGATAGAAAGGAGACTAGTATTCTTGCAAAATAGCGGAGATCAGTCGGTTGGGCACTTTTTAAGCTCTCAGCTTTGATCTGCATGATTGTAGAAAAACAAAAAAGACAAAAAAGGAAAGAAAAGGTTAAGACCCCAGTTGCTAACCCATCCCCTTTACCCGTTCCCCATCTTTCCCATTCCCCAAGACCTGTAAGAGGGAACAGAGGAATTGTAAAAAGCCCAAGGGCTCAGGGCTGCCGCCAGCTCCCTGACAATCTCTCTGCCCCTTCTACCCCTGCTAGGGAGAGATCTGGCCAATCACACCCTGGCACCCCTAAAAAAGTGTCCCTCAACCCTTCTACCCCAGTTATTGCTCCAAAAGTTCAATCCCCTCGTGGTCCCCAAATCCTACAAAATGGCGGCGNAAAGACAAAAAAGGAAAGAAAAGGTTAAGACCCCAGTTGCTAACCCATCCCCTTTACCCGTTCCCCATCTTTCCCATTCCCCAAGACCTGTAAGAGGGAACAGAGGAATTGTAAAAAGCCCAAGGGCTCAGGGCTGCCGCCAGCTCCCTGACAATCTCTCTGCCCCTTCTACCCCTGCTAGGGAGAGATCTGGCCAATCACACCCTGGCACCCCTAAAAAAGTGTCCCTCAACCCTTCTACCCCAGTTATTGCTCCAAAAGTTCAATCCCCTCGTGGTCCCCAAATCCTACAAAATGGCGGCGACAGCCAGAATAGCTCAGAAAATGGCGTCGACTGCATGGCTTCCCTCCCCCAACCTTCTCCTTCCCAGAATCCCCTTCCACCCTCACAAGGCAGGAAAGATTCCCTGAGAGACTCCTCCCCCTTCTTCCCTGATGTCAACCTTTCCCCTCCTACCTGTTATCCTAACCCTACCCACTGGGCGGTCTCGGGAACTGTGAGTGGACCCTTGTGTAATAACCCCAGAAATCCCTTCCTCTTCCCAAACCCTCCTCCCTCCTTAAGCTCCACCCCACTATCTACCCTTTCCAGCTCCGCCCCCTTTTCCTTGACATCTGGTTCCCACACCCCAAGCTCCTCCCCTTCTGCTCCTGACCCCTCCTACGAGAGTGGCATTTCCGGTTCCCATGACCCCTCTTCCGGTCCCCATACCCTCCTAACCGGAAGTGAGACCAGAAAACAGGCCTCCTTAGAACTCCTCGAATCCCTGTTTGTCGCGCCGGTTATTTATAGCAATAGATTCAATCCTATCTGAGAACCCTTCAGCTACAAGAACTTGAAGGAGCTAGTTAAGACCCAAAAGGAATTTTCTAGAGAGAGTGAATATTTCAAAAATGTTTTGCATGCCACCTTTACCAGCAACACTTTAGTTCCCAGTGATATTAAAAATATAGCCTCCTGCCTGCTTTCTCCCACCGAGTATGAAGTGTGGGAAAGAGCATGGAAGAGACAAATACGGGAACTACTCCCGTAGTCCCGGGAACTACTTCCTTGCTACAGCTGGGGGCCAGCAGCTCTCTTTTGATTTACTGGTTGGGGAAGGGGATTACATGAAGCCCCAGACCCAGGCCGACAGAATTCCCCAGGATGCTTTAATTGCGATCGTGGGCGCAGCAGAGAGAATGTTGGTGGGAATGCCTCCATTAGATACATCGATGGTGTCCTATTCTAACATATACCAAGGTCCATATGAGCCCTTTGTGTCCTTTGTGGACAAGCTCAGGAGCACCATTGAAAAACAAGTCGATGATCCCACTGTTAAGGAAAAGCTCCTAGTGGAATTAGCAACAAGAAGGGCTAACGACACCTGCAGAGAAATCATAATATCCCTGCCACATGATCCTCCCCCTACGATAGACCAAATGGCAGAGGCCTGTTGGAGGCGCATGAATGTTAGGCCTCCTTCCCGAAAATCAGCCCGGGAACCACTAGTCAGTGCCATTGATATGAGGGAGGTCACTGGTTTCAAATGTGGGAGAAAAGGTCATTTCTCTAAGGATTGCAAATCTACCAGGCCTGCACCTCGTAATCCTAATCACAACAACCCCCAAACCTACCCTCAACCAGCACCTGTCCCTAATACCCCCATTCCTATTGCGTCCTCCCCTTCTGTTCCTACCCCTACTACCCTTCCCTTGATTCCCCAAAGCACGGGAAACTGAATGAGCGGCGTGAGGAGGCAGACCCATGTCGCAGCGAGGAGACAACATCCGCCACGTCAACTGATTTTCTACCGGCTGTGTCAATAAAACCTACCTATTTCACTGGACTGGACTTTCATGTTGTTACCTTAAAAACGGATGCAAAAAACACCTTCTTGCTCGTGCTGCCTGATGCCCACAGGCCTAGGGAGCTTGGAATCATCCCTTCCTTTGTCAAGACTGATGAGGATGGGACCTTTCTACTGAAGTTGGCATGTTCTAACCCGCCGTTTTATCTCCCTAGGGATCAGGTCGTCGCCAGGGCAAAAGGATATTCATAGCAGGCAATGTCCACAGAGTCACCAATCGTCTTCTGGGCAGAAGAGATCGGGTGTGATAGACCAGTAGTCAGTTGCAGACTCTCGAGTCGTGGCTCGAACATTTCCCTCACGGGAATGTTGGATACCAGGGCAGATGTGACGGTTGTGTCATCTTCCAGCTGGCCGTCATTGTGGGAGAAGCAGTCTGTGGCAGGTACCATCCGTGGTGTTGGTGGATACATTCCTGCCGAGTGGAGCAAGAACGTTATTCAAATAGAGGGGCCTGATGGGCGTATCGCTTTGGTATGTCCTTTTGTCATCAACTCAGGCTTTAATCTTTGGGGTTGGGATGTCATGTCCCAATGGGGAACCTGGATCGAATTGGCACCTAAGATCTAGGATTTTTAGTTGGGGCCACTGAGGAGCGCCCGACTCAGCCTCTTAATTGGACAACTAATATTCTGGTTTGGGTCGAGCAGTGGCCCCTGCACACCAAAAAATTAAGAGCGCTCAACGAGCTCGTGGAGGAGCAGCTGGGAAAGGGGAACATCGTTCCTTCTACCAGTCCCTGGAATTCTCCGGTTTTTGTCATTCGAAAGCCGGGGAAGGACAGGTGGAGGCTTCTCCATGACCTCAGAGAAATTAACAAAGTCATTGAGTACATGGGACCTCTACAACCAGGATTACCTTCTCCCTCTATGTTCCCCTGGAACTGGAAGATTGTGGTCATTGACATCAAGGATTGCTTCTTCCAGATCCCCCTGCACCTGGATGATGCCCCCAGATTTGCGTTTTCAGTTCTGTCTGTTAATCGGAAAGAACCCATGCGGCGCTTCCACTGGCGGGTGTTATCTCAAGGGATGAAAAATTCCCCCACCATCTGCCAGTGGTATGTCGCTTGTATTCTGTCCTGTATCCGGACTCTGGCTGCTAACTCTATCATCGTCCATTACATGCATGATGTACTGGTCTGTGCTCCCACTCAGGATTATTTGGAGTGGGCCCTTTCTAAGGTTGTGGGGGCCTTGGAAAGCCATGGCTTTGAGATCCAACCCTCCAAGGTTCAGAAGACGGCACCGTGGACTTACCTCGGTATGAAGATTAGAGAACAAACCATCAATGCCCAGCAAATTAAAATAATTGACAACCCAAAAAATTTACATGAGTTACAAAAATTATGTGGCGCCATAAACTGGATTCGGCCCTATTTGGGGATTCCCTTCGAGGACCTGGCTCCTATCTACAATCTCGTCAAGGGAGATACTGACTTAACAGCACCCAGTACCCTTACCCCCGAGGTGCGAGAGGCACTTAACAGCGTTCAACAAGCACTGGTAAGCAGACAGGTACACAGATTTGACCCCAAATTGTCCTTCCAATTGGCCATACTTGGTAAAATGCCCCACTTATATGGGTTAATCCATCAATGGGATGTGAGTCAGAAGGACCCCTTGCTCATCATGGAGCGCGTCTTTCTCTCCAGTCATCCAACGAAGGTAATAACAACAGCACAGGAACGGATGGCGCAAGTCATCAGGAAAGCGAGGTCCTGTCTTGCCACCCCAGCAGGATGTGATTTTACATGCATATACCTGCCTGAAATTACGATTGGCTCACTTGAGTTTGTTCTTCAAAATAATGCTGAATTCCAGTATGCCCTGGATTCCTACACTGGTCAACTTTCAATACACTACCCAAAACATAAAATGCTTAATCTGGAGCTTAAAATAGTTCAAAAACCGATTCAGAGCAGAGAACCCCTCAAGGCCTTAACCCTTTTCACTGATGGCTCCGGTCCTTCTGGAAAATCTGTAATCAAGTGGCTGGATCCTACTACTCAGAAGTGGGAGTCTGATGCAGAGGTGGTTAAAGGATCCCCACAGGTGGCAGAACTGGCAGCTGTCGTTAGGGCCTTTGACAGGTTCGCTGAACTGTTCAATTTGGTAATGGATTTGGCCAATGTTGCTGGGGTAGTCTCCAGAGCCGAAGGCGCTTGGCTTTCGGAGTCCAGCAGCCCTAAAATTCACCTCTTGCTTTCAAAGTTAATCCAACTGATTTCCCACCGAAAGCAACAATATTTTGTTATGCATGTAATATCCCATACTGACCTTCCCAGGTTTATCTTGGAAGGGAATAGGATGGCGGATGCGCTAGCTGCGCCGGTGCATGTGGCCAACTTGCCTGATGTTTTCCAGCAGGCTAAGTTGAGCCACGCACTCTTCCATCAGAATGTTCCTGCCCTCATTCGTATGTTTAATCTGAAAAGGGACAAAGCGAGGGCTATAGTGGCGACCTGTCCCAACTGTCAACCCCTACAGCTCCCTTCCATGGGTGCTGGAGTCAACCCAAGAGGGCTTGGCAGTGGGGAATTATGGCAAATGGATATAACCCATATCCCGGAATTCGGTCACCAAAAATACGTCCGTGTCTGTATTGACACCTTCTCCGGTGCTATGTATGCCTCTGCGCACTCAGGAGAGAAAGCGAAGGACGTTATCTCACATCTTATTCAGGCTTTCTCTGTCCTGGGTATTCCTAAGGAGATCAAAACGGATAACGCTCTGGCCTACATCTCGGAGACGTTAAGGAAATTTTTCCAGGAGTGGGGTATCTCCCACGTTACCGGGATTCCCCGTGCCCCCACGCGTCAGGCCCTAGTAGAAAGATCTCATCAAACATTAAAGAGGATGCTTCTCCAACAAAAAGGGGGAATTGAGGTGGAGACCCCTGCGGTCCGACTCACATGGGCTCTCTTCACCTTAAACTTTTTAAACTGCTCGGACAAAGAGCCAGATCTCCCGGTGCTTAGGCACTTTCATAATAATACCCGAGCACGGTTGAAGGAGCATCCCCTGGTCTTGACAAAGGAACAAGATACCCTTAAGACCACGGGCCCCTTTCCCCTGGTCACCTGGGAGAGAGGGTACGGATGTGTTTCAACTCCCGAAGGGCCTAAGTGGGTACCAGGAAAATTCATTAAACCGTTTTTGAAGAGTCAGGCACGAGCGCCGCCAAAAACAGCCAAAGACATCAAAGACGTCGCCTGGAGGCGCAAAAATTGGCTAGAAGAAGAAGATGCTAGCGAAGAAGACATCCAGCCAGAAGATGACCAGCCAAATGCCAGTCCCCCGTGTTCTCCACCCTCAAGTCCTATCCTTTCCCAAACCTTTTTTGCGGCTCTATCCTGAACCCTTCCTATCCCCATTTCCAACCCACTTGATTTGGTGTTAACATGTTTCTCATTTATTTCAGTTAAAAATGACCTCTCCCACTCTGCATGCTTCCCTGCATCTGAGCCTCCTCGTGGCCATCACACCGCCCACCGCTTCCTAGATCGTCTAGCAGCCTAAAAGAAATGTGTGGGTCACCCTCGCCCGCACGCTAAAACAAGATCACATGTGCCTGTCATCAGCAGCAGTGGAGGACCCATTGTCCACCTGTTTGGTGGGAATACCTCTTAAGCCCACTGAGTACCCCAGAAGTCTGTTAAACATCCAAAAGGAGGTAAACTCAGGAAAGACATCAATATTGAATTTGTCCAGAGCTAGATATGATACCCCCAGCGGGGAAGTCCTTTGCCTCCCTGTTACGAACCCCCTGGCCTTGTGGAGGGCTTGGATTGGCAGATTACAAAAATTGGAAAACGAACCCCAGGAATTTGAACTGATTGGCTCTTCCTGTTACCACTTTTGTGTTCATTTTAATTTCGCACCCGACGGATATTATCATGATAAGAAAATTTACCAACATGTCAAACAATACAAAGAATCTATTGCCACTAATTGGTGCAGAACTGTTGACAAAGTAAATATGCCCTCCACAAGGGACGAATATTATCCCAACCCCCTGAAATTGGAAAAGGGTATATTCTTAATTTGCAGAAACTGGGCATGGGCGGGTATTCCCTCTCAGCTTGTGAGAGGTCCCTGCACCCTGGGGCGTCTATCCCTAGCCTCACCCAACATGACACAAATTCCGATCTGGCGTAAATCAAAAACCCACAAAAGGGGTGCAGATCAAGTGGATGAAGATTGTGATCCAAACATACATCATTGGTCTAAGTCCAAAAGGGTCGCAGTATCCATATTCCTTCCGTGGGTATCTGCGGCAAAAGCTCTAGGAGAATTGGGCCACCTAGAGTGTTGGCTAATGAGGCAGGCGAATTTAACCTCTAGAGCCCTTAGTGACCTCCTAGAAGAGGAGGAAACCACCAGACGAGCCACCCTACAAAATCGGGTGTCCATTGACTACCTGCTGCTGGCACACGGGCACGGCTGCGAGGATTTTGAGGGCATGTGCTGCTTCAATTTATCAGCTAAATCAGAAAGCATGCATGCCACTCTGCGGAGAATGCACACCCTCATTAAGGACATAAAATTCGAAACCAACGAGTGGCTGCAGCAGGCCCTCAACCAGACAATCCAAACTGTCACCAACATCACAGGAGCGGCAGCGAGAACTTCAGGAGGATGGCTCAAGCATCTGTTCCATGAAATGGGACTAACTGAGTGGGGGGCATCCATTGCCAGGGATGTTGGACTTACTGTTTTACTTCTGTTCTCCCTCTCGTGTGTGTTTTTTTCTTGCCAAACGCCTTATTTACCTTCGAATTCTAAAAATAATTAATAAAAACGGGGGAGGTGTGGTGGGTGAGTCCCCAGAAACTGCTGTGGCTAGCATAGCTGACCCCACCTCTGATGTGGAGTCTTCCTTCCAGGGGGAGGAGTCGGAGGATGGGACCAGTGTTTAGGCCCCGCCTCTCCCTCTGGGAGTGGAGCATCAATCAGGTCCTATACCCTCCCTGTTTTCTGGAAAGTTCTGTTCTGTTCGATTATGTCATTGGTTTATGGTCTTTGTACCCTCCCCTCAGATGTCTTGACTGGTTCCTGAACCCTTGGATCCTCCCAGAACCTGTTTCCCTATTGGTCAGGTACCCCAACTCCTCCCGTTTTTCCTTCCCCTTAAAAGCTGGTGCACACTGAGCTCCGGTGGGATTTCTCCTGCGCAGCTCTCCCTCCCGGAACCCCTCTCCTTTCCCCTCAATAAAGGAGATCACGAGGAGACCCCCTCCTGAAACCCTTTGCCTCCTGTGTGCCTCATTCACATCTGCGCCTTGCCTGTTGCTCGCCCTGAGCCAGACACGCCTCAGCGAGATGCAGCCTCGCAGCGCCTTGGAGTGGCATCACCAAGCCGTGGACCCTCAGGCACCGAGTGCCGGCGTTGGGGCTGATAGACAGCCTTGTAGCGTGAGGCACTACTACTACAGGTGACTCTGAAAGTCTGAAAAATAAAGGACACTCATGGATGGAGGGATTGTTCCTTTGATGAGAAAATGCTGACCTCTCTCCTATGGCTAAGATGCTCACTACCAGATTTCTGGGACAAAGCACTCCGGCAAAGGCATACAAAATTGCTGAATGGTTGGATTGAGGTAGGAAGTTGCATGTGGTTCAAGCAGCTTCTTCAACACACTTTCCAAATACTAAGCTTCAGCTGGAGCCTTGTCTGGGAATATGGACCACAGGAGCTAGCACAGTTCCATCTTTCAACTGCAATCAGTAACAGTGAATTACTAGAAGAATTTGAGTGTAGTTGCAGTTTGCTATCATGAAATGATGTCTACCACCAAATACAAATAATGTCTACTAAATATCTTTTTTGTTTTTCTTAACAACTGGGTGTGAAATTGCTAAACTTCTAGTACTTCTTCTCCTTGTAAATAACTTGTTCTAAAAAGTACTGTTTTTCTGAGTTGTTTATCTTTGTGTGCTGCTTTGCTTCTTACACAATGAGAAAAATAACTGACAATCTAAAGTGCAGCGCTGTGATATCCACTTTTGTAGATGGTACCTTACCCTAGATTTCTCTGATTCTCCTCCTAGATGTGTTAGTTGTGTAGCTGTAGCAATAAAAAAGCACTTTTTTCTTTGAAGGAAAGTGAAAAGTGGAATGCTAAGGAAACAAGTAGTATTTTGTCATTTATTAGATTATAGTTTTACACAAATTTGGAAAACAAAGTTACTTTGCTGTTCCTGAATCATGTAACTCTGTAATTAACATCTACAAGACAGTATCTCTATTGCCTTAAAAATACATATCCTGAGGTTGTGTCCCTGAAGTCCTCTTAAGTAAAACTAAAAAAGGAGCTTGTTTATTCAGTGTTTGACTAGTGTAAAACTCCTGAATCTAACCATATTGTTAACATCCACAGTCTGCTTTCAATTTACTTCCCAAACCCATGAGTTCTATAAAAGTGCTTGTGGGTGGAAAGATGACTACTTAATACATGCTAATTTCTGTGTATAACGTAGAAATGGTTTCTAAAAAGACAGCTCTGTCCCTTAATCTTGAATACTGACAAAATTTCTAGAATTCTTAGAATGTTGCTGCAGATGTGTAAATGTCATGAAACTAAACTGAATTTTGCATCTTTAATGTGGTCCATATATCTGTGTTACCAATGGAAAGCATTGTCCAGACACAGCTGTAACTGTTGTTTGGTTACTAAATATATTTTCCTGAATGTAAGTAATTTTGGCTTAAAAAGAAAGAGCTAGAAATTAACTGTATGCTCTTTTTGGTATTACAAAGTCATAATTTAACATCAGTGTTGAAAACTACATCTAGGGTGGACGAGAACATAATCAATCTTTTTTTCTTTTGTGAAGTAGAACTCTGTCTGCTCCTTCCACAAATTTCAGGTTCTGGCAGATGATTTTCCGCTCTGGGAGATCAAACCATAGCCCATGGGCAACTCACGTGTGCCCTGTGAAGGTGTAATGCGGCAAGTTTATCAGAGACCTTTTGCTGCTTTACCACAAGAAGCCCACTCATTTACTACTCCTCTACTCCTCTACCAACCCACACACCGTGTTTGTTCTGAGTGAGGCTGAAGCAGTTCATCTGAAGGTGACGCTTTCCCACCAGAGCATAGCTTGTTGCAGAGGCACTTCTACACAACCTCCTCCTGAGGGGTGAGAAATTACTATAGCTGGAAGAGGAGAGTAGAAGCAAGAGAACAAATAAAATAGAAAAGTCTGCCCATCAGGAGGATTTCTGTCAGCCTTAATAAAAAATTTCTGCAAGTCCCTAGGTCTTAAGTTTCGGTCTGAGGAAATCATGAAGGGGAAAAATGCAAATAAATGAGCACAAATACAAAAGGAAAAGTTGTACTTCAGGCCTGGGTGGTACTTGTGGAGACTCATTGTTTTACAGTCAGGACTACATTTTCACAGTTGAACTTGCTTTTTGACTTATCTGGCCCCTACATGCAATCCCATATACTCCATAACCTCGAGAAGGGCATCTGAGCTGCCTCTGCATCAGGCTCAGGAAGCTGGGAATTCTGGAGTGAAATTCACAGTGGTCACTGCTCTGAGTTGCTGAAGGCAATAGTAGAAAAGGCTCAAAAGACAACGCTACTTTAACTGCTGCCCTTCTCAGGGTTGCCATGCCCTTCTATTTTGCTATTCAGAGCCCTGAATCATCTTTTGGAGACAGTGTTTGTATGGTCTGTTTCATAAAAGCCACAGGTGTTATTACCAATGGTTTGAAACTGACAGCAAAGGGGATTTGCTGCAATGTTGTTATATACATATATACATGTAAATTAGCTGAACTAGGATGCTATTCTACTTGACTTCTAGACTCTCCTTGGGCCTAAGCTGATGCCTTATTTATGTTTGAAAATACAGGCTGAGGCTGACATAAGAGGGTAAAAGGTAAAAATTTATTAAAAGGTTTTGGAGAAAGCAAAGGTTTCCCAGGGACAGCCCCGGGACCCTCGCTGCGCAGGCTTTGGGCCCAATCCTGCCGAGCGGGGTTCCAGCAAGTGTAAGTTATACAAAGGTAAAAGGGTGCAAAAAGGTAAAAAGAGCAGAGTGCCGAAGGTGTTCGCGCTTCTACTATTCTAGGGGTTACATAGTTTTGAAAATATTCTCCAATGAAAAGCAGAATTTTGTTACACTATTCCTTGTGGCAGGTTTCTATTGGAAGATCTCTGCTTACTTCAGTAGCTTATCGAGTCCAACTCTGGAATGCCTAAAGGCCGATAACTTGGCTCTGTTTTGTCTATAGGAAAGGGATACAAGGTTGTAGGATAGAGGTTGTAGGATTATAGGGGTACTAATATAAAAGTATAAAACTAAGATGCTACTAGTCTAAAAAGCATAAAAGCAAAAAAATCTCTCTGGCATCAAGCCATCAGTCACGTCCCAGGACCATGCCCTAAGCACTTGGTTTTGTTTGGTTTGGAGTAGGGCTGTAGTGTCCCTTTGCAGAACAGGGGCCAAAGACCAGCGGGAGCAGCAGAAGAATGGGTGTGCAGCACAGCAGGTGGGATGTGCACCGAGGTAATGGGAGCCGTGGGTCAGTGGCTGCTCTAAGGATTGACTGGGCATTTTATCTAATTACAATTTAATGCTCAGCTGCATGCACGATGCCCAGTTTTAGAAGGTTGGTTAGGTTGAGGAAGCTCACCAAACTCTTCATCCTGAATATGACAGTTATTATTTTGAGTATTTTCAGAAATTGTGCCTTAGGAGACTAAGCAATTTTATTGACACCTTATCAACCTTAACTCTTGGAAGCTAAACTAGAATTTGAAAGATTACAATCTTAGATTTACATGCCTAAATTTTAGTACCACCTTACAGGTCAGATGCTAAACTTTTCAGAAGTTATGAGCTGTTCATGAGACTCACACAGCTACTTGTTTATGTATGTTTGTGATACTGCTCCCTGGGTTATACTTTGGAAACTCACCAAAAGGTTTAGCAGTCTTAAAACTTTCCTCACCTTTGGCTAAATAAGACTTTCATATACACAACTAATGACTGGGGGACCAGGACCCAAAAAGTCATCATGGCCTGTTTGGCACAAAGCAGGAAAAGACTCCAGAAAGATGTATAGGTCATCTTTACATATATATAAAAAATACAAATATATATTTGATATATATTGATATATATAAATATATATCAAATGTATATCAAATATAATGTCAAAAATTCTGACATATTTTCTAATACAGAAATCAAGTTTCAAGATTTGCACAACTTTTAAAATTTTTTTTCCTCTATCAAAGAAATGAGACTGACACAGTGTAATCCCTTTGTTTCAATCAGTGCTTTTCAGGGCAGCATATGTTCCAGCTTAAGCAAGACAACATTTGAGAGTCACGCTTTATTTTTCTTTTCCCCAGCAACTCTCAATTATCTGATTTTTTTAAAGTTTGGTTGCTGTTATAATGTCTTAAATAGCTTAAAAATGAAATTATTATTTATTACAGGTATATAAATTTGTAGGCAGTGCAAACACTGAAATCATCAGCAAATTCTTGGACACAAGTCTTTTACCAAATGTTCCTAAATTGGTGATTGGTTGTAATGACCTAGTTATTTCTCAAAGCTGAGAAAGTGTCACAAAATTTATTTCAATCAGGTGAATGTTAAACACCTGTTTCACCAATTCACAAACCTTAGCTTTTAATGCTGATTCAAAGAACTTAGTTGATTTTGAGAGCTTAGTTGACTATGGACAAGATAGAAAATGTAATTTTTTTTTTTAGTAACATGAAATGAACACGACAGACAAAGGAATGCTGAAAGTGTTTATTGCCTGCAGCATAATTCTGCATTTTATGAGACAGCCCGAAAAGCGGACATAGAGCTTCAGAGGAAATGACTTTCTCTCTTTTGACATGTGCACAAACTAAAAGTGAAAATTTCCTTCTTAGTGTCAACAACTACAGGTGGGATTTATGAAATGGAGTTTCTCTGGGCCTAGGAATAAGACTGGGAAACAGGACTTATATGAGTGTGTTTAACCACCATTTTCACCTCAAATAGTACTGGGAGATGACTAGTGCTAATTACAGTGTAAGGTCTGCGAGCACTTTTGAAATGCCATCCTGAAGACAGTCAAAGTTCTGTGAATTTCCACAGTGAAACAGAAACAACCTGAAAGTTAACCTTTAATGATAACCATTCCATCCAGCAACACATTTGGATCAATACTGACTAAACCACACCTGTTTTAAATAGGAACCGTGATAAAATAATTACAAACTTGGTGTTTTTTTGGTAGAATTCAGTGAAGATCCTTGCTTGCATGAGTGCTAATTCGCCTCTGAAACACAGGGAACACCAATATTCAGAAAATCCCAAAGAAAACACTCCTTTCTTTCATGATTCTTCAGTAACTATAGTAAATGGGCATTTGCAAGCCCTTTAACTGAAGAATTTAGAAAGAGCTAAAGTGTGATGGGGAGATCTGACATACAAGGTGCCATGTTCACACTGCGGAATATAAAATCATTTTATGCTTCTCTTAAGGATTTGATTATAGCACTCAAAAGTTTTAAGAGTAATCAGAAGTTGTACTAGAACATCACGGCTTCTTCACAAATATTCCAAGGTCTGTTTTCTGTGGATTCCTTTTCAGAATGCAGCACTGCAGAACAGGCATACAAAATGGACTAAATTGAATCCCACAGCTGTAATGTAAGAGATCTGTTTGTTTCGGGGTTTTTTTTGGTTTTTTGGTTGTTTTTGTGTGTGTGTGTGTGTGTGTGTGTATGTTTGTATGTGTTCAGGTGGTTTGGTTTTGTTGGTTTATTATTATAAGTATTATTTCTTTTTTTAAAATTAGACTTCCTTTTTATGAATGCAACCTCCTGAGGCCAAAAAGTATTGTGAAGTGTTGGAGCCTGTGTATTTTGATGAGCAACTGCTTGGGGACATCAGGTGCCAGAAGAAACCCTTTGGCCTGGCAGGGCACAGTGAACGGACACATCTGTGAAGGGCATCGGCAATCTGCTGCCCATCCCTCAGGAGTCTCCAGCCACGCCGGGAAACCCACTCTGCCAAGGTGGCAGGAGTTGGAGGAGAAAGAAAAAAATGAAGTTGCGATCTCTCATTAAGATTTATTATACGTCTGAACTTTTGTAGTCCCGAAGCTTAACGACAGATGGTGGTGTAACTCCACCAATTTTGTAACGTCTCTTTTTCTTTGATGTAATACAGATTCTCCTCGATTTGACTTGGGTTAAAACCAGCATTTTCTACTCTTTCCCAAGTGTCTTGGAGCAGTATGCAGGGAGGAAAGGGAACACACCTATTTGGAAGAGGAGCCTGTTTTGTGTTCTTGTTTGCTCTCTAAGCAATCCTAATGGAAAATAGCAATCTGATAGACACCTAACACTGCTAGCTGCACAGAGAAATTACAATAAATTAATTAAAGGAAAATGGTTTCAAAGCGGTTTATTTCAAGCGAGAAATACAACTGTGCAGATGAAATCTTGAACCGTAAACACGAACAAATAAAACTCATCAGCCTTTTTCATTAGAAAGCCGAGTTATATTTTATACCGTATCGTCCTTGTTTAAAAAAAAAAAAAAGTGGGGAAAGTATGTGTTTGTTTAGCTTTAATTTTGCGTGGGACTGCCAAGTCGCGCCGAGTAATTTTAGCAGCCAAGCGCCGTGTCGTTCACTGCACGTTGTGCCCACCAGACAGGGGGGCTGCCTGCGAGGCCACTGAGCGGGACGAAGGGTTCGTGGAACAAACCGCAGCCCAGGCAGGGGGACGGGGCTGGGCGTGCTGCGGACACTCGCGAGAGCGGACGGCGCCCGGCCCGACGGCGGCAGCCCACGGCAGGGCAGGGCAGGACTGGCCGGGTCGGACCCGCAGGTCACCGCGCGCGGCCGCTCCCG
>VZRJ01000422.1:80602-95582 GCA_013397565.1 Ptilonorhynchus violaceus | reverse complement strand
CCTTTCCCAGTGGGAAACCATTCCCTGTGTCCTGTCCCTCCATGCCTTGTCCCAAGTCCCTCTCCAGCTCTCCTGGAGCCCCTTTAGGCACTGGAAGGGGCTCCAAGTTTTCCCTGGATCCTTGTCTTGCCAGGTGAACATTCCCAGCTCTCCCAGCCTGGCTCCATATTCCCATCCTCATCCAATGTCTGGATTTACATTTTCCATGTACGTATAACGTTCTTTTCCAAACCCGGAAATCCAGGCAGATGCAGCAGCTTTTTCCCCACCTGGGAGAAGGAGGAGGAGGTTTCCATGGGAGGCAGTGATGGTTTATTCCCTGTGGATTGGGAATTGTGGAGTAAGCAAAGGAAAGGTGTTCCCCATTCCGTGTCCTCCGGGGCACAGACGGAGCTCTGCTGGGATTGATCCGTGCATGGAATGTGGAAGCTGAGGGATGGAGCTGAAAGTCCTGGAGGGGCTGGAGTGTGTCCAGGGAAAGGAACGGAGCTGGGAAGGGGCTGGAGCAGCAGGAGCAGCTGGGAAAGGGGCTCAGCCTGGAGAAAAGGAGGCTCCGGGGGAAGCTTTTCCCTCCCTCCAATTCCCTGGGAGGAGCCAGGGGGGGTTGGGCTCCGTTCCCCGGGAACAAGGGATGGGATGAGAGGGAACGGCCTCCAGCTGTGCCAGGGCAGGTTCAGGTGGGATATTGGGAGCAATTCCTTGGTATCATTGGATGGGGCTTGGAGCAACCTGGGATATGGAAGGAGTCGGGTGGAGCGGGATGAGCTTTAAGGTCCCTTCCCAGCCAGAGCATTCCATGATTCCATGGCCTGTGCAGATGGATGGGGAACACCCCCCGGTCCTTGTTTGATTCACCAGCACGGAAACAACTGCGGACATTCCGGATGGAAAGGGCCACTTTGGGATCCCTCAGTCGCATCCCAGGAATTTAAGACCGTTGGTTCCCGAAATCTCATTTTCTTATCCCAACAGCGTTCCCTGGGAATGGCTCCTCTCCCACCTTCCCCCTTTTCCATCATCTCCACTGAGCCCCGAGCTGGGATCTCTTCCTCCTCTGGAGGAAAACGGGAAGCAGAACCGGGCACAGATCCTTGGACAGCAAAGCCCTTTTTTCCACGGAAACCAAATCCCGGTGGGTGCCAGCTCCCGGGATTTGCTGTGCTTTGCTCCGCAGGCTCATCGGGACGTTCCGGATGGTCCTGCAGAAGGTGGTGGCGGAAGGGCAGCTGGAGCTGACGGACACGCTCATCGACGACAACAACGCGGCCATCCAGGTGGGTCACGGCAGGGAACGGCCGACATTCCCAAATTTCCGTGGTCCGTGCGTCCGCGTCGCCGCTGAATCTGTGGGAACAGGGATGTGGGTTCCCAGCTGGATTCCGGGATCCTCGGCCGTGCCTCCCTCCCGTTGGTCCCAGTCTGAGGGGATGAGGCAGCCGGGAATGGCCGGAGGGTGCTCAGGGAAGCCTGGATTGGAAATGTGTGGGAAGTTTGGGATGGGGACAAAGCAGGAATGGATCCGGTTTGATCCGAGCACGGACAGGGAGAACCAGAGCCCAGGATGGAATTACGGAATTCCAGACTGGTTTGGGTGGGAAGGGACCTTAAATCCCATCCCATTCCAACCCCAACTCCTTCCACTATCCCAGTTTGCTCCAAGCCCCGTCCAACCTTTCCTTGGACACTTCCAGGGATCCAGGGGCAGCCACAGCTTCTCTGGGAATTCCATCCCAGCCCCTCCCCACCCTCCCAGGGAACAATTCCTTCCCAAAATTCCATCTCTTGTTTCTAGTCTAAACCTCCTTGGATGAACCAGAGCAAATTCCTCTCCCTTTTCCATGTGGCCATTCCCAACTTATTCCAGGCTGCAGCAAATTCAGGCTTGGAGCTCTCCGGCTTTTTTCACCCTAAAATATTTCCCTGGATTCTAAATGGAATCAAATCCGTGGGAGTTCATCCCGGTGCCTTTGCCCCGATGGACAAAATCCTCCCAAAAGCACCGACTGGGACAAAGCAAATGGGAGAGAAAAGCCGGAAAAAAAAATTCCCTCTCCTAAAAAACGCCTCTTTTGAAAAGGCTGCAGCTGCTGCCGAGATCAAAGTCCAAGGAAAAAGCACTTTTCCACCTCCACTCCGCTTCCATGGAGAAATTATCTGTGATTCTTGAGGCAAAACCAACGGATTTGGGTATAAACACACCAAAAAAAAGGATAAAAAACGAGGAATGGAAGAATTTATCACAGAATTCCTCCTTTTCCCGTGTTTATGTTGGAGGAGCCGCAGCCTCCCGACCTGCTCCAGCTGAGGGGCTGCCGAAAGGCTGGAAAATCCAAGATTTTGGGAAGATAACGAGAATTCCGCGGGGATTCGGAGCGTTCCGCACGTGACAGCCGAAGGGTGACTCAACCCCGGCTGGGAACGGAGCTCCGGGAGAGGCTTTGGGTGGATTTTGCTGCTTCTTTTTTTTTTGGCAAAATCCAATTTTGAGTCAATCGCGCCCAATTTGCCGCCCTGTGACCCCCCCCGAGCTGAGAACGTAAAAAAAACCGGGAAATGAGGAGGAAAAGGAAGGATTAATGTTGGAATATCGGGATTGTCGCGCTTTCAAATAGGTGGGGTTAAAATCTCCTTTTCCAACTCGATTGAAAAATCCTTTCAAGGCAGGAAAAATTCCCGGGGTGACGAAGCGAAGGATTTTAGTCTGAGTGGGATCATCCCTGGGAAGGGCAATTAGGAGGTGTGGGCTGGAATCAGGAGAAATTCCCGTTGGAAACAACGGAATGGGGAAGAAAATGAAGCAGCAGAAAATTCCCTGCGGGGCTGGGGGGGGGTGGATCTGTCCCTGGGAATTTTAAGTTCTTTTTTATGGATTTTTTTTTCCCTGCTGCTTCAGAAATCACAAATTGGGAGCCATCCCGGCTTTTCTCTCGCAGGAGATGGGACACAGCTGGAATTTTGCTCCTGGCTCTGGTGTTCCCGGCTTTTTTAATTTCCTGGCGAAGGCAATAACGTCGGGAGGGATGGTGGGAGCTGCCAGGGAGGGTTCCCAGCCGGCTCCGGAAAAGGAAAACACTTCCCAACCTTTCCTTTGTGTTCCATTATGGAAAAATGAGGCTGTGCCTGGAGGTTCCTCGGGATGGGTGGGAAGGGACCTTAAAGCTCATCCCGTTCCAATCCCGACACCTCCCACTATCCCAGGATGCTCCAGCCTGGCCTTGGACACTCCCAGGGATGCAGGGGCAGCCACAGCTTCTCTGGGAATTCCAGCCCAGCCCCTCCCCACTCTCCCAGCCGGGAATTCCTTCCCAAGATCCCACCCAAATCTCCCCTTTCCCAATGGGAAACCATTCCCTGTGTCCTGTCCCTCCATGCCTTGTCCCAAGTCCCTCTCCAGGTTTCTTGGAGCCTTTTTAGGCTCTGGAAGGGGCTCCAAGGTCTCCCTGGATCCTCCTCTTCTCCAGGCTGACATTCCCAGCTCTCCCATCCTGGCTCCAGCCCTCGGAGCAGCTCCGTGTCCTCCTCTGGACTCCGGCTCCGCTTTACCTCCCCCTCGGAGCACATGGAAAATCCCTGAGGCAGCTCCTCACCCGGCATCCCACCCTTCCCACCCCTCTGGGAAAAAGCAGGATGAGAACCTCCCCATCCGGGTCTGCCCCCTCATCCCGAGCCCCCGATCCCGAGGGAAAAGCTCCCGGTGTGCGGAGCAGCCGCCGTTCTCCTCGGCGCGTTCCCATCTCCCGGGAGCCGTTTCCCATGGAAACGGAGTTTTGGAACTCGCTTGGAAACGCAGCTATTTCTGATCCTGGTATCCAACCCCGGCGCTTCCATGAAAAATCAGCCCCTCGGCCTCCCCCTCGGCCCTTTTCCCGGGAAGCTGCTGCCGCGTCCAGCACCACGGACAGGGGCAGACGTGCGGAATCCTTGGAATTCGCAGGGAGGGGACGAGGGTTTCATTAAGTGGCTTCTCCTGGGGGATAGAAGGAATGAAACGGATAAAAACAGGGAATACGCTCCTGAGGAGGGAGGGAAAACGCAGAGGGTGCAGATCTGGGGGGAAGGAATCATTCCAGCCGCAGTTTATCGGGAAGTTCTCTGATTGAAGTCACGCTCCAAAGGAGGAAAATCCCGTATTTTGAAGGCCCTTCGGTGTCACCGAGGCAGAGAGGAAAATCCATGGATGGAATTTAAACACTCCCGAATTCCCGATGGCGAAATAACGAGGGCTTGGGAATGAAACAACCCAGGATTGAGGAGGGGCCTCCCAGCCCGGGCAGGGCTCGGGATGGAATCGTGGAATCCCGGCTTGGTTGGGGTGGGAAGACTCCTGGGATAGTGGGAGGTGTCCCTGGGAGGGTGGGGAGGGGCTGGGCTGGAATTCCCAGAGAAGCTGCGGCTGCCCCTGGATCCCTGGAAGTGTCCAAGGCCAGGCTGGATGGGGCTTGGAGCAACCTGGGATAGTGGAAGGAGTTGGGGTTGGAATGGGATGAGCTTTAAGGTCCCTTCCCACCAAACCATCCCAGGATTCCAGGATCCAGGAGAGACTCCAGACCAAGCTCAAGCCGGGTCCCTTCCAGTCCCCGAGCCCCCCCTGGGCTGGTCAGGGCCGGACCGGGAGCCCCCGACCCCAAACCAGGACTGATCCAAGGCTCCTCCGGGATGCTCATTCCTAGAAAACCCTGCCCTGCCTGGAGACAGGACCAGGCAGGAGCAAAGCACCATAAATCCATGGATTTGGCAGCCCATCCCAGGGTGCAAATTCCCAACAAAGTGATGGAGCAGAGAACAAACCCCCAGCAGGACCCGGCTCCATCTGCTCCTGGTGCCTTCGGTCGCTCCAAGGGTTTGTCGGCTCTTCCCGGCTTTTCCTGTCTCCCAGGCCTGCTGCGGGTGGTCCGGGATGCACCAGGAATTCCCGGTGAATCAGGGCCACGGTCTGATCCCTCTCCAGCCAAAAGCTGGAGTCCAGGTACGGAGAAACTTTGGGATGAGCAAGGCTCCGACAGCCACCCAGCGATGCCGCAGCTCTTCCCATCTTGGATTTTCCAGGATATTCCGTGGGCGCTGATTGTGTCTCCCTGTTTCGCAGACTTCCATCTCCATCGAGATCCGGTACCAGGCTCTGGATGGGACGGTGGGCACGTGGAATGACAAGGAATTCCTGGAGACGCCCAGCGTGCATTCCGAGGGGGATGGACGGTATTCCTTGGAGACCGACAGCCTCCTGTCCGGCCACCGGCACGGCTCCGACGTCTCTCCCGGGAAATCCAACCAGCCGTCCACGGAGAGGAGCTTCAGGAGGTAACGGGACGCGGAGCTCTTGGACGTGGGATTGTGGAGGGATCGGGAGGGCTTGGATTGTCGGGAAAGGGCAGCGTTGTCCCGGTGCTGCTCCAAGGGGCCTCTCCCGCCCTCGGAGGATCCGTTGGAACAGCTCCAGGTGAGGGTGGGATCCAGGTGGCCACGGGCAGGGCCCGGTGCTCCAGGACAGAGCTGAACTCCCGGGATTGGAGCACACGGAGAGAAAATGTCATTCCGTGCTGATCCCGAGGGGATGGAGGGTCTGGCTCCCCTGATCCCGAGGGGATGGAGGGTCTGGCTCCCGTGATCCCGAGGGGATGGAGGGTCTGGCTCTCCTGATCCAGAGGGGATGGAGGGTCTGGCTCCCCTAATCCAGAGGGGATGGAAGGTCTGGCTCCCGTGATCCCGAGGGGATGGAGGGTCTGGCTCCCCTGATCCCGAGGGGATGGAGGGTCTGGCTCCCCTGATCCCGAGGGGATGGAGGGTCTGGCTCTCCTGATCCCGAGGGGATGGAGGGTGCGGCTGCCGGTCAGGATTCACTGGTGGGATGAGGTCCGTGTGGAATCTCCGCTCTCCCTGGAGCGCGCGGTGCTCCCAGGATGGAGGTGCCCGTTGGGATCTCAGTCCCTCCCCAGGATTAAGTGAATCCCACACCGACGGCAGCTCATTCCTGCTTGGAATTCCTGAGGAACCCTGTGATGGCAGGTGGGGACACTCCGGTTCTCCCAAGGAATGTTGTTCCGGTTTTCCATTCATTTAAGGATCCGTAGCATCCCTTGGGTGTCTTCCCAAGATCCTGGGATCTGCCCTTGGGTGGGAACAATCCCAGGGACTGAATCCTGACATCCTGGAACATCCTGACATCCAAGGAACACCTGGAAGTTGCTCTCAGTGCTCCGGGCTGGGGACAAGGCCGGGATCGGGCATGGCTTGGACTCGGTGATCCCAAAGGGCTTTTCCAACCTGGATGATCCTGTAATTCTGGGATATGCAGCCACGAGGGGATTCATGGAATGCAAAGATGGATTCTCAGGCAGCTTTCCGCAGTTTTGGGAGTCGTGTTGTCCATGGGGGCTTTGTCTGTGGGTCCCCGCTCCAGGAGCTCTTGAACCCATTGGAAAAGGGACCAGTTGGAAAAGGGGAGACATCAAAGCCCTGAAGTTGCTGGAATTCTTAAGGAAAGAGATGGAGGTGGAGGGGAGACTCTGGAAGTGGGAAAGGGGGAGAGCGGAGGCAGAGCTGGATCCGGGTCACCCACGGCTCCCTTGGGAACACCACATTCCCTGTCTGCTCCTCATGGATCAGCCACTTCCAAGGTGCTGATGGATCAAAGGAGGACGTTCCTTGTGTTCCCGAACCACGGAATCTTGGAATCACAGAATCGTTTCGGTTGGAAAATCCCTCTGAGAGCACCGAGTCCAAGCATTCCCCCCGCGCTGCCAAATCCCGAAATCCCTGGGAGCCCAGCCTGGAGGGGCGAATCCAAACACAGCCTTTGGAATCAGCTGCTTTTTCCATCCCATTTCTCCCGCTCTGGATTATCCAGTTTTGGACCTCATTCCCTCCGGGATCAGCACTTTATTGTGGCCAAAAAAAGGGAAAAAGTGGCTTTTCCCCCATGGATCGAGGCAGAGGGAATATCCCTCTAATTCCTTGCATCCCTCCGAGGCAGTTCATTAACTGTGGGAACTGGGCTGAATCCAGGGAATTTTCAAGCGAGTTGGAAGCGCGGCTTCGTTTCCCGGCTTGGCGAAGCAGGACGAGGCTGAGCGGGAATCTGCCCACGGATTAGACGGGAGGATGCCGGGCGGTTTGCCGGGAATGGCACGGCTGGAAGCGGGGGGGGGTCAGGCTGTCCGTGATGGGAAATCAGAGTCCTGCCCGTGCCCCTGGAATTTGGGAATGGGGGGAGCAGCAGGGATGCTCCATCCCTGGAAGTGTCCAAGGCCGGGTTGGACGGGGCTTGGAGCAACTTGGGAGAGTGAAAGGAGTTGGGGTTGGAATGGGATGAGCTTCAAGGTCCCTCCCAACCCAAACCATCCTGGAATTCCATGATTCCGTGACATTCCTCACTGGAGATGGAATTCATGCCTTGAGGCTGATGTGTGACCTGCAGCAGGTGCCTGGATAAATTCCGCTGGATAAATCGAGGCTCTGGATAAATCGAGGCTCTGGATTAGAGCTCCGGGATGGACATCAGGAGGAATTTCTTCCTGGAAAGGGTGCTCAGGCATTGGAAGGGGCTGCCCAGGGAGGTTTGGAATCCCCATTCCTGGAGGGATTTGAAATCCATATGGATGCGGCACCTGGGGACACGGATCAGGGGTGACCTTGGCAGTGCTGGGAATGCTGGGACTCCGCGGGCTCCGAGGGTTTTTCCAAAGGATTCTGTGATTCCATGATTTTGAGTCCCCCCCCACTCCGGCCCTGAATCCCGAGGAAGGACGGGGCCGATGTTTGCGTCATTCCCGCCAGGATGGAAGAGGACGAGCTGTGCTTCCACAGCGAGGACGAACTCCTGGGAGAGGGGGATTCCCTGAGCCAGGGATCCCTGGACACGAGGTAGGGAGAGGCTCGGCAGTGCTGCTCCGGCCTCGTCCCGATGGATCTCCTGCGGGAATCGCCCCTGGATTCCCATTCCTTGGCTGCCGCTGGGGAGGGAAAATGATGGAACGGCCGGAAAAGCAGCCTTGGAATGGGATCCGGGATGGAGAGCGGGATGCTGGCTGGGACTGCCCTGCCTTTGGAGTGCCCTTCTGTGTCCGTGTCCTGTCCCCAGATCCCGGGATCAGCCGTTCCCGTGGGAATGAGCTCCCCGTGTGTGCATGAGGATCTGTTTGCCGTGGATTTTCTTGCAGTGCCAAAAGAGTTTGGGAAGGAGCCAAAAAAAGGGAATTCCAGGTGAAAATCCCGGGATCAGCCCGAGGCCTCTGAGAGCCACAGGAAGGAGAATTTTGGGAGAGGCTCCTCAGTTCCTGTGGGATAAGGGATGGTGGGAAGCACATGGAGGGGCTCGTAATAACGGGATTTAGCATTGGCTCGGCCTTGGATTGGGAAGAGTTGGATCAGATGATCCCTATAGGTCCCTTCCAATGGAAAATATCCCATCCCATCCCATCCCATCCCATCCCATCCCATCCCATCCCATCCCGCCTTTACCCCGGCTGGGACTGTGGATTCCCTTGGATATCAGGGCAGAAATCCAGACCTGGACTTGGATCCTCCATCCCAGGAAGCCCGGACAGGGTTCCTGGTCAGCCTGGATCAATCCTGGCTGGGAAGGGCAGGAATTCCCCCAGCCCTTTCCCATGGAAGTCAGGGATGAGGGAGGATGTGGAGATAAAAGTTGGGAGAGGGAGATTCCCACAGCAAAGCCGTTAGAATGAGGTTTTTAGGGATAATGGGAATGGATGCATCCACACAAGCAGCAGGAAGGGAACGATGCGGGAAATACAGGAAATTCCCTGGGATGGGAAAGGTTTATCCCCCATCCCAAAGAATTCCCAGATCCCAGCACCTCTGGGGGTGTTAATGGCGTTTTATCCCAGTTTCCACTGAGAATTCCTGGAGGATTTTGCTCCAAGAAATGCCTGGCTCGGGCTGCAGCAAACCCGTGCTGGAGTTTATCGGGAATCAAAAAGGGAAAGCAGAGGAAAATCCTTCTCCGGCGGATCCAGGGCAGCCTTGTCCCCTTCCCATGGAGCAGAGCACCCACAGTGAGGATTTTGGGAATTGCGCTTCGGAGCTGCTGATTCCAGGGGAATCAGATCCATCTTTTACTGGGAGTCCTCCTTGGCCAGCGCTGGATCCTGGCTGATCCCGGGAATTTTCACCTTCATTCCCACTTTTCCTGGGGGTGTGTGACCCTGCCGTGTCCGCAGAGCCACACGGACACCTCTGCTTGGGAAATGTCCCAAAATTTGGGAATTTCCCTGTAAACAGGATCCCCTGCGGAACAATCCCGCAGCTTTCCAAGCCATGGGAAGGATTTTCCAAGGGTTTCCAAAGGCTGGGAATTCCCTTTTCCTCCTTCCAGGGTGCAGCACCCACCCACCCCTCCTTTTCCTTTGGGATTTGAGCAACTTCATCCCAAATGGAAGGAAGGAGCGGGAAAAGGAGGTCAGGGAGGAGGGAACCGCTTGGAGCTGGTGGAATATTGGCCAAACATCCCCCAAAATCCAGTCTGGGACGGACCTGGATCCTGTGGACATGACTGGAATGGCGTGGGGGGATCCTGGGATTCCAGCCGTGCATGGAGTGCTGTGCTGTGCCGGAGCGTTCCCAACTTTTCCGTGGTTTATAAAACAATGGAAGAGCCCTTTATCCTCACATCACAGCAGGAATTTTTCCTCTCTCCCTGTAAATTCCCAAGCCTTGGAGACGAAGCGGAAGAGGATCAGCATTCCAGGTAAATTCCCTGTTCCACTTCCAAAGTCCTGCTTTCCAGAGATGATTCCCTAAATCCAGGAAGAGGCATCAAAACTCGGATCCGTGAAATCCCATTTTTGTGTTTCCCTGGGGCTCCCGAGTTTGGAACCTGCTCATCCCACGCAGAATCCAGGGATGAGGGAGGCAGGAATGGGAGGTGGAGCCTTCCCAAGTGCCAGGTCCCGGGAGTGGCTTCGGCTCCTCGATCCGTCGGGAGCTCCGACCAAACCCATCCATGAAAAAAACACAGGAAAGGATCCAGAATGGGAAAAAAAAAGCAAAAAATTCCAACCTGGCTACAAAATCCCAGGAAATGGGAAGCCCTTGGAACCAGGACAGGATCCCTCAAAAACTGGGCTTGTGTTCCGATGAGGAAGACTGAAAAGAACAGGAAAAATTCCATATTGGGAAGGAATTCTTCCATGTCAGGGTGAGGAGGGGCTGGGATGGAATTCCCAGAGAAGCTGTGGCTGCCCCTGGATCCCTGGAAGTGTCCAAGGCCAGGTTGGAGCACCCTGGGATCGTGGGAGGTGTCCCTGCCCATGGAATGGGATGATCTTAAATTCCCTTCCCACCCAAACCATTCCGGGATTCTCCAATTCCATGATTTATTTACCAATGCAGACTTATCCTCAGATTCCCAGGAAAAGTAAAGAGGAATGGGCACTTCCAGAGGTTCAGGAAGAGCAGGAATTGCCAAAACCCGGCAGAGCGCAGCTCCCAAACCCCCGGAACGTGAGATCCCGGGAAGCACCACCCGATAGGGGCCGTCCTTGAAATATTCATGGAGAGGGCAGAGCTCGGAGCCGAACGGAATCCGCTCCCGGTGAATTATTGATGGAAGCTTTTCTTCCGCGTCCCGGCGGATCCGAGCCTTGTCCGACCGCCTGTCGCTAATTATCCCTCCGGCACCCGCTCCAAAGCCGGGATCCGTGCCAGGCGCGGGAGGACTCGGCATGAAAATCCCCACGGGCTGCCCGGGGCAGGGCCGGATCCCCATTCCCGTTCCCGCGGGGATGCGGCGCTCGGGGACGTGGGAACGGTTGGATTCTGGGATAGGGGATAATCCATGCACGTCCCAGTAGATCAGGAAGGTCGGAAATTCCCAAATCCACGTGGCATTTGGGCACAGATCTTTGGGATGCCACACTCGGGATCGGTGCCGCCACCAGGATGAACGGGAAGTTTGGGATCCTTTCCATCCTGGGAGAAGAAAAGCGAAGGGAAAGTCCCCGCCGAGGTTTTCCATCCTTTTTTTCCAACTCCTCCATGAAATAGAATTCAATTAATTAATTGAATGTGCCATTAAATTCCTTGGGAAAAAAATCATCCCGAGGACCCAGAAAATCGGGAGAAGGTTCAAACCCATGAAGCAGGTGCTGCTCTGAGTCCCAGGACAGAGCTTCCAGCACCTGGAGATTTTTCCTGGATTCTGGGAATGTGGATTGATCCCAGCCTGTCCCGGTGTAGGAGATATCCCAGCTGGAGCAGGAGCAATGGATAATGCTGGAAGTGCCAGAGTGGGAACAGCTCCTGCTCCTCGTGCCGGAAGTGCGGATCCGGCCACCAGCCGGGTTTTTCCTGGGAATGGGGGGAGTGGAGCACCCTGGGCTGGATGCACAGCTGGAATTCCCTCCCTGGAGCAGCCGGAGCTTGGACACGGCCCCATCCTGTGGGAAGGGGTGGCCCTGCTCCCTCAGGAATTCCGACGCTGGGATTTGATTGGATTTTGTTCTCTCTCTCTCTCCGGTGCCTCCTCCAGGATTAAGTTTAACGATGGATACAAGGCGGTGGCCAGGTACCAAGAGGTCCCGGAATTTGGGGGATCCTGGATTTTGGGGGGATCCCGGATTTTGGGGGGTCGCTCCCACCCCAGCCCATCCCAGGCATCCACATCCCACAAATGTGACTGTCCAGGCATGAATACAGCAGGATTTGGGATCTGGGTCAGCCTCGTCCTGTGCTCCTCTCCACCAGATCCCACATAATCTGGGGATATCGGGAATTACAGTGCCAGGACACAGGGAATGGCTTCCCACTGCCAGAGGGCAGGGACAGGTGGGATATTGGGAAGGAAATGTTCCCTGTGAGGTGGGGAGGGACTGGGATGGAATTCCCAGAGAAGCCGTGGCTGCCCCATCCCTGGAAGTGTTCCAGGCCAGGCTGGAGCAACCTGGGATAGCGGGAAGTGTCGGAGTTGGAGCAGGATGATCCTTAAGGTCCCTTCCCACCCAAAGCATTCCTGGGATTTGATGATCAGCCCCTTCCCGTGTCCTGCTCCCGTGGGCTGGGGGAGGCTGTGTCCCATTGGGAATGTTCGTTAATTCCTCCCGTTCCTCCTCCCGGCTCCGTCTCTTCCCAACAGTGAAGACCCGGAAGATCCCAGGTACGGGATGTGTGTCCCTGCTTCCCTTTGGGAATGGCGTGTGCATGGATGGGAGCGGTCCCTGCATGGTGTTTGCATCCAGGGAAAAGGCCTTTTCTTGGATCACCCACCCCCTGGGATTCCCTGTCCTCCCACAATCCCAGCAAGGACAAATCTTCCGATCAGGAACTTCCGAAGGAGCTCCAGGGGTCGTGTTTGTCTGTATTCCCATCCCATCCCATCCCTCATTCCAGCCCCACCAGTGCCGTCCCATCTCTTCCCTGGGATCCCTGGGAAGCCCCGGTGCAGGGAGCTCTCCCTCCGGAACATTCCTGGGTTGGATTTGTTGGATCGCTCCGTGCATGCGGATGAGTGTGGGGGGAGAAGGTGGATCAGGGTCCATCCCTGGACCACAGCTCATGGAATTGCTCCTTTGGATTGCAGAGCCAAGGCCAAAGGGAAAGAGAAAAAGCACCTGGTGTTGCCGTTCAGGTATTCCCGATTCCCTGATTCCCTGATCCCTGATTTCCAGGGTCACCCTCCGGCTCCAGCCTCCAGCCCTTGGCAGCAGAATCCCCCGGGAATGGCTGCGGGGCAGGACCACGAGTCCGCTTTCCCAAGGAAAACGCTTTGAACGGAGTTGTTCGAGGGATAAAATGGGAATTGTCCATCCGTGCCCATTCCAGGCCCCCAGAGCCCAGGCTGGGGCTGGCCGGGGTCACCTCTGGCAGGAACGGTTGGACTGGAAGGGTCCAGGGAAAAGGAAAGGAAAGGAAAGGAAGGGAAAGGAAAGGAAAGGAAAGGAAAGGAAAGGAAAGGAAAGGAAAGGAAAAAGAGGAATCTGGCATTGGCTGCTCCACCAGACCCTTGGAAAAGGATCCTGGATCCCTCTGGCAGTGCAATCACCCACCCGGACAGCCTGATCCCAGTGCCAGGAACGGAGTTGATGCAGGAATTGGGAGAGGAAAGAGATGCAGGAGGAGGGAAACACTTGGACCGAGAGGAGGGAAACAGGAAAAGGAGGGACACCCTTGGAATGCGCCGGGTTCCTGCATCCCTCATCCCGGCCATGTTTTCCCTCCAGGAAGAGGGAAAGGACAGAAGATCCGCATGTCCCTGACCCCACACCCAGGGATGGATCCTCAGGGATGGGACATTCCAGCCTCTCTTCCAGCCCCACACCCAGGGATGGATCCCATCCCGACTCCAGGGAAACATCCCAAACCCTCAGCCCACCCAGGGATGGATCCCATCCCGAGTCCAGGGGAACATCCCAGATCCTCTGCCCACCCAGGGATGGATCCCACCCCAATTCCGGGGGACATTCCAGCCCCTCTGCCCACCCAGGAATGGATCCCACCCCAATTCCGGGGGACATTCCAGCCCCTCTGCCCACCCAGGAATGGATCCCCAGGGACAGGACATCCCAGACCCTCTGCACATCCATGGATGGATCCCATCCCAATTCCGGGATGGGAATTCCCATTCCAGCCCCTCTGCCCCCCCAGGGCAGTTTGGATCGGGAAGCGAAGGAGTTTTCCAGCGGGGCTGTGGGAGGGAAGGATCCCGCACAGTGAGATGAGAGGGATGTGATCCCACAGGGATCCTGCCTTAGATCCCGGCCAGCCCCGCTCCCGCGTGTCCAGCAGGACCGGGAGCGCATCCCTGAGCTCCGGGAGGAAGCGTGGAATGACTGAATTGCTCTCCTGGCAGCTTTTCCAATGCCGGGCTGGGATTCGGTGCTCCCGTGAGGAGCTCAGCCGGAACGGGAATCATTTTTCCCGCTTTGCCCCCACAGCCAGAGTCGGGACAGGAGAAAAGCGGGAATGCTGGGATCAGAGCAGCTTTCCTTGGCTGTTTTCCAGCCCAGGCTCCCAGCAGATCCCTGCCCGTACCGGGACAGGAGGATCCTGCTCTTCCCAGTTTCCCACCCGTGTCCCATTTTATGCCGGAGCTCTTTTGGAATTCACGTCCCAAAAATCCCATCCAGCAACACAAACCATTTTTCCTGGACGGTTTTCCAGCCGCTCCACGCACAAGGAGCTGGAATTTCCCGGTCTGGAATCGCCCTCCTGTCCCGTGTCCCCAGCCCGGGGGAGGAACAGCCGGAATTAACTCCCGGCTCCTTAATTACCCCCGGACCTCCTTAATTACCCCCGGAGCTCCTTAATTACCCCCGGAGCTCCTTAATTACCCACCAGAGCTCCCTAATTACCCCCCGGACCTCCTTAATTACCCCCGGACCTCCTTAATTACCCCCCGGACCTCCTTAATTACCCCCCGGACCTCCTTAATTACCCCCCGGAGCTCCTTAATTGGCGCCTCCTCCCCAGTTACTGCGGGGCAAGGAGCGCGATTAACGGGAGAGAGAGGGAGCGGCAGGAAAACAGGGAAGCAGCACCCGGGAGGAAACNGACCGGAAGGAAAAGAGGGAGGAAAAGAGGGAGGCAGGACCCGGGAGGAAGACAGGGAGAGAAGCAGGACCGGGAGGAAAACGGGGAGGAAAACAGGAAGGCGGGACTGGGGAGGAAAATAGAGAGGAAAAGAGGGAAGCAGGACCGGGAGGAAGACAGGGAGGAAAAGAGGGAAGCAGGACCCGAAAGGAAAACATGGAGGAATACAGGGAGGCAAGACCAGGGAGAAAAACGGAAGAAAACAGGGAGGAAAACAGGGAGGCGGGACTGGGAAGGAAAATAGAGAGGAAAAGAAGGAGGCAGGACCCGAAGGAAAACAGGGAAGCAGGACCGGGAGGAAAACAGGGAAGCAGGACCGGGAGGAAGACAGGGAGGAAAAGAGGGAGGCAGGACCCGGGAGGAAAACAGGGAGAGAAGCAGGACCGGGAGGAAAACGGGGAGGAAAACAGGAAGGCGGGACTGGGGAGGAAAATAG
>VZRJ01000422.1:31994-77152 GCA_013397565.1 Ptilonorhynchus violaceus | reverse complement strand
CCCCAAATCCCCCCAAATCCGCGGCTTTTGAATTTATTTATTTGTGTCTTTTTTCCTGATGTTCCTTTTTTCCCGTTTTTCCTTTTTCCTTTTTATTTCTCCCCCTATTTTTCCGGAGTTTTCCTGGTGTTTTGGCTTGGTTTTGGTTTTCCCCATTTTACTTCCCATGGTTTTTTTATCCCCCACAGTTTTTTGATTCCCACAGGTTTTCCCCCCACTTTTTTTTTTCCTTACAATTTTTTTTCCAGTCTTCTTTCTCATTTATTTTTCCTTTCTTTTTCCTTNTTTCTCCCCTCATTCCCCCCCTTCCACTTTCCCCTCTATTTTCCCCCCCTTTTCCCACCCCGTTTTTCCCCCTCCATTTTTCCTCCCCCATTTTACCCCTCCCGTTTTCCCTGGTTTTCCCTTTTTCTTTTCCCTTCTTTCTTTTTCCTTTTCTTTTCCACTTTTTGCCATTTTATCCTTTTTCCTTTTTTCTTTTCCCTCTTTTTTCCTTTGTTCTCCTTTTCCTTTATTTCCCCTTTCTCCTTTTTTGCCCCTTTTCCCAATTTTTATTTTACTTCCCCTTTTCCCTTTTTGCTGCTTTTTCCATTTTTTTCTTTATTTCCCCTTTTTCTCCCTTCTTCCTTCCTCTTTTTTTCCCTTTTTCTCCCTTCTTTTCCCATTCTTTATTTCCTTTTTCCCCCTTCCCTCAGCACCCTCCAAATTCCATTATTCCCTGGCCATTCCCCTTCCCGGGGTTCCATTCCCTGCAGTCCCCAGTGCCGGGAATCGCCTCAGGGATCCGGGACGGGCATGGACACAGCACCTGGAGTTCTGTTCCACCGAGGAACCTGGAGCCCTCTGGAATTTTCCCTCTGAGCCACCTCATCCTGTGGATGTTCCAGAGGCTTTTCCCTATTTCTGGGGCCTTTAGAGACACACGGAGCTGCTGATCCCAACTCCTTCCCGGAGGCTCCGCTCCAGGACGGGCCGGAGGGGTGATCCCAGCTCCCACATGGATCCCTCGGGAAGGGGCTGGGTTGGGATGCTGGTGCTGGGATGGGTCTCAGCGCATATTCCTTGGATCAGGTGTTTAATCCCAGATTTTTCCACGTGGCCCAAACCCACCCTCATTTTACTGGTGGGAACATCCAAGGGATCCAAAGCATCCTCAGTGTCCATGGATCTGGGACCTGGGAGAGGACCCTGCCGGGGTTTTCCCTGTAGAGTCCATCACCAGCTGTTCCTCTTCCCAAGGAACCTCAGAAATTCCTGGGACAGGGATGTTATCCCCAGCCATCAGGGACTGGTGGGATTTTTAGCTCTCCATTCCTAAGAATTCCATGGAAAAGAAAGGAATGTAATCCAAGCAACCTTGAGGCTGTGCTCTTATGGAGGGCTCCAGCTGCTGCATATTCCAGGCTGGAAGGAATTTCCGTGGCCAAGAGCAATCTGGGAGGAGAATTCCAGAGCCTGAGCTGTGATTCCAACATTTCCTCATGAAATAAATGCGTTTCCGAACAGCTCCAAAGGGTCCCACCCCCGGAGCACCTCCAGGAAGGTGTTTCCTGGTGGGACCCTCGCCTTTCCTCCTCCGATCCATGGAAAAACTGCCCTGTCACGGAGCATCCCGGCAATTCATCGCAGCTTCCAGAGGCCAGAGTTGCTTTATTCCCAGGTTTAAATAGTTGCTGGATCTTATCCCAATTGGATTCCCCCTCCCATGGTGGATACATTATTTTCCTGTTTTCCATCATTTTCTTCCCATTCTCCTTCATTTTCTCCGCGCTTGCTCTGGCTCTGCCGCATCCTGCAGACTTCCAGAGCTTACCAAGACAAGGATGCATCAGGCAGGCCGCAATTCCAGGGTTTTTTGGTTTCCAAAAAAAATTCCCCAAGGGTAAAACTTCATCCTTTGGCTCCAGCCAGAGGTGGGACTGGGAAATCCCACAGATTCCTGCTGGTGCCTCGTGGGCAGCGCATCCCAATCCCGCGGCATCCAGGGCTGGTGCTGAGCCCTGGATCCTCTGGATCCCCTGGATCCACTGGCCTGGCAGCAGCTAGGGGGTGAGGTCCCAGTTTGGAGCCGAGGTCCCAGTTTGGAGCTGAGTTCCCAGTTTGGAGCTGAGGTCCATCATGGAGCTGAGGTTCCCCGTTGCTTCCAAACTGCCCCAGGAACGTCTCCAGCAAAGCTGCAAAGGTTCCTACACTTCCGGGAATGGGAATTTTCCAATGATAATATTCCCCTTCCAGAGGCAGAGGAAGTGTTTGAATGTTTTAATTTTGGGATGTTTCGAATTTCAGATGTTTGATTTTTCGGTGCCTCGGGAATCAGTTCCATGAACTGGTTGGGAAAGACGAGGAGTGGGAACACAGCGGGGACTCCGCTCATGGGGAGGCACCGTTATCCCAAGCTGAGGCATTCCCAGAGGAAAAATGGGATCCAAGACCCCAGGGCCGTGAATTCCACTGCGATCCTGACTCTGCCTCTGGAATTTTTGCCGCTCTGTTTTTCAGCTGATATTTCCTCTCTTGCCTTTGGATAAAAGCTCTTCCTGTTCCAACTTCCAGCTCCTAGAAAACACTAAACCACAGCAATTAATGGGAATTTTTTTCTCCCTCTCTTCATCCAGAGCTGGAAAAGGAGTTTTTTCAGCCATGAAGCTTGGAAAGGCACGTCCATCCAAGGATGAGCATCGGAAACAAGGTACGACCATGGAATCGCGGTGGATTCTTGGAATAGCAGCAGTGGGAGAGGAAGGGCTGGTCCCTGGGCTCTGCACCACGGTGGGGCTGGAATTGGATACCTCTGGAAAGGCAGGAGAGGGCAGCGACTGGAAATTATTTCATTGTTGTTTCCATTGAGACCAAAGGATCGGTTTTCCACCGCAAAGAAAAGTGGGAATGTGTGTCTGGAAACAAGGAAAAGCCTTGCTTTGGATTGTGATGCTGGGAAAACTTCCACTGTTTTCCAGCCAGGCTGGACGATAGGAAAAGGGAATTTTGCCTGGGACGCTGGCATGGAAACCTGGGTGTTCTTCCCAAGGCCTGGACATTCCCCTCATGGTTCGAGCTTCCAGCAGGACCATGGGAAAACGTCTGGGATGCAAAGGCAGGAACGGGGCACTCGGTCACATGGAAGTGCCTCCATGGCTTGGATTTATCCATGGTCAGGGAATGGCCCAACACGTGGCAAACTGGAGTGGGCAGCGCTGCACGGCCGGGAGGCTTCTTATCCTGCCTTTCCCAGGAACCTCCGGCTGCCACACACCTCCCCTGGCCTGGGATTGTGATTCCGACCCTTGGCCTGGATTTGGGATGGGCCCGTTGGCCAAGTCAGCATTCCCAATGTTCCGTGGGTGTTTCTCTCCCATCCAGACTCCTCCGGATTAAATCAGGGCCAGCCTGGCCTGGGATGGGGCCAGGGATGGGGCAGCCATGGCTTCTCTGGGAATCCCATCCCAGCCCCTCCCCACCCTCACAGCCAAGAATTCCTTCCCAATATCCCATCTAACCCTGCCCTCTGGCAGTGGGAAGCCATTCCCTGTGTCCTGTCCCTCCATCCCTTGTCCCAAGTCCCTCTCCAGCTCTCCTGGAGCCCCTTTAGGCCCTGGAAGGGGCTCTGAGGTCTCCCTGGATCCTTCTGTTCTCCAGGTGAGCCCCCCCAGCTCTCCCAGCCTGGCTCCAGAGGGGCTCCAGCCCCAGGAGCAGCTCCGTGGCCTCCTCTGGACTCGCTCCAGCAGCTCCATGACCTTCCTATGCCAAGGATTCCAGAGTTGGAGGCAGCAATTCCCAGCTCCTGTGACTCTGACTCAGCCTCAATCTCCCATTTGAGTCAAGGAAACCCTTTCCCATAGGAAAGGAGCATTCCAGCAACTTCTTCCAATAAAAACCAGGCATGGGGATGTGCTGGTGGGATCTGAGCTCTTGAGTCTCCCCTCCAGCAGTTTTTCCTCTTGGGAATGACCCATTTCTCCCGTTTTTCCACCCCTCTCTCCTCCAAAGCCCCTCAGACCTGCAGCTCTTCCTCCAATGCTCTTCCACCCCCTGAATTCGGGCTGTTTTCCAATTCCCTTTTCTTTTCCTCCCCAAAACCCTCCGCAGGAATTCTGCCCAGATGGAATTCTCCGCCGGCTCTCCGATGACCCCTTTTCCGAGCCGGTCGTCCGAGACCTGACCTGGTTCCCATTGTTTTTGCCTTCCCGGCCGGAGCCGAGGGGAGGGATTGGTTTCCTTTGTCTCGGCCTTTAATTATTCACCGATGGAAATGAAAAACCAGAGCCATTCCTTTGTCCCCTTCCCGCAGACGATCCGGCTGTTCTGGAAACAGAAGACCTGGATAGGAAGGCCATGAGATACGGAGCGGGCCTGGAGCCAGACACCGTCTCCCTGGCCTCTGTCACCGCCGTCACCACCAATGTCTCCAACAAGAGGTGAGATCCAGGGCCGGGATTGTGCCGGAGGGAGGCGAGGACACACATCCCAAAAATGTGCGACCCCTGACACGGGGAGTGTTGGGAATCGTTGTCCCGTGGAGTCAGTGGGTTGTTTTTTTGGGAATATCTGAGCCGCGACAGCGATCACCGAAGTTCAGTGGAGCCTCCCAGCTCCCAGCGTTGATATTCCTCGGATTCCAAGGGAGCAGGAGCTTCGAGGGTGACCCTGCTCTTGTAGTGAGAGGGACTTGGGACAAGGGCCTGGAAGGACAGGACAAGGGCAGGGTTGGATGGGATATTGGAGAGGAATTTTTCCCTGGAAGGGTGGGAGGCCCTGGAATAGAATTCCCAAAGAAGCTGCGGCTGCCCCATCCCTGGAAGTGTTCCAGGCCAGGTTGGACAGGGCTCGGAGCAACCTGGGATAGTGGAAGGTGTGGTTGGAACTGCATGGTCTTTGAGGTCCCTTCCCGCCCCAACCATTCCACGATTCCATGAATTCCATCTGTGGTTTGACCGAGGGTTCCTCCCGCCTCTCCCAAGGTCCAAGCCTGACATCAGGATGGAGCCGAGCGCCGGGAGGCCCATGGATTACCAGGTAGGAGACTCCGCTGTGTCCCCAGCCTGGGCTCAGGGGGTCCCAACCCCGGGCTTGGGGACATCGTTCCAGGACCGACTTCCTGGTGGGTCTGAGCACACTGGGCTTGGAACCAGGACATCCCAAGGGCTGGAATTTCAGTGGTGGAGCCATAAACTGAGGATTAAGTCATTAACTGGGTTTGTTCTCCATTGTGTGAAGCCCAGAGAGCCCAAAATAAGCTCTCCTTGAGCTTGGAATTTCTCCTTGGAGCAACCAGGGACAGTGGAGGTTCTCCCTGACCACAGCAGGGAAGTGGAATGAGATGAGCTTTAAGGTCCCTCCAAATTCCAAGTACTCGACGATCCCTTTGTGTTTTCCAGCAGAAGTGAAGCCAACGGGATCAGCCTCTCTGATCCCACAGCTTGGCTAAATCCATTTGGTTTTCCGTGTTGTGTGGAGCACCCGCTCCCTAGGGCTGGAACAACGGGGATTCCCGGGATCTCCTGCATCCCACACCAGCCCGGCCCCTCCTCAGCTGTGTCCCAGTGTCCCGGTGGGACCGGCAGACCCCACGGCACTGGAAACGCTCCACGACCGGAGATGCGGGGCCGGGCACCTGGAGCCGCTCCCGGGATGCGAAGGTTCGGGAATTCCTCTCTCCAGGTCAGCGTCACCGTCATCGAGGCCCGGCAGCTCGTGGGGCTCAACATGGACCCCGTGGTGTGCGTGGAGGTGGGGGAGGAGAAGAAATACACGTCCATGAAGGAATCCACCAACTGCCCCTACTACAACGAGGTGGGTCTGTGCTCCGGGGCTGTTCCCGCTTCCTTGTGCCTGCCCTGCCCTCGATCCGTTGGTTTCTCGGCACTCCAGGTTTTTGGGGGTTTAATTCTTGTCGGAATAAGGTGAAACCTCAAACCACGTGGGAGAAGCAAAGTCTTTGCCCTCTGGCATTCTGTGATCAGCGATTCCCAGGTTTTCCAGGAAATCGGCGCTTCCGTTGGCTCCCCACACTCAGTGGGGGATCAGTGATCCATGTGATCCCACACTCGGTGTTGGGATCACATGGATGCATCCCTGCTGGGCCGTGGGCCGCAGGGGCTCCTCCAGGCAGCCGCAGCTTCTCCAAGGGGTTTCCAATCCCAATGGATCCAACCCCTCAGGGTTCCTCTTTCCTTTCCAGTATTTCGTCTTCGATTTCCACGTCCCCCCGGATGTGATGTTCGACAAGATCATCAAGCTCTCCGTAAGTGGCCCCGGTGGCCTTGGCCTTGTTCTTCCTGGGGGGCTTTGGAAGAAAACAACCCGTTTGGGCATGGATTGAAGGTCCTTGATGTGAGATTCCCAACGGGAATTCTCTTCTGCAGACCCCCAGTCCCTCGTTCAGTTCCAACCTTCATTCCTGGCTCCACACATCTCCTGCATTCCCTGTGTCCCTTCGTGGGTGATCTCTGGGATTCCAGAGTCAGGTAGAACCAAACCTTGGGATTTGTTTATTCTCGGGAAGAGGAAAGATCTTCCTGAGCCTGCCAGGGAATTTCCCAGGACATCAGAGCTTTTGTGGAAATCCAGGACTGGGAATGCTGAGAGCAAAGCCGAGATTTCGGCTCTCCCCAAAACCAGGAACGTGATGGACAAGATTTCCAGATTTTCACTGCCCGATTAGGGCACATTAATTAGGATTATCCATATCCATCCCATGCACAGGCTGGCTGTATGATTTCTCCCAATTTTCTCAAATTCTGAGCATCCTGAAGACTCTTCCATCAGGGAAATATCCGAGTGTTTGCTGTCATAATGGCTGGAAAAGAGATCTTGCTCCAAAGATCAATTTTTTTTGCATTTTTTATTCGATCCAAATATAAACTTCCCTGAAATGCCACTAACCAGGAGCTGCCAACCCCACCAGGCCTCTTGGTGTCCGTAGAGTCCTCTCCAGACCCAGGAAAACTCCTCCACTCCTTTTCCATCTGAACACTCTGGGAAGAGCCTGGTGGCTCTCAGGTCCTGGGAAAAAAATCCTGCTGGTTTTCCCCTCTCCATTTCCAGGTGATCCACTCCAAAAACCTCCTGCGGAGCGGGACCTTGGTGGGCTCCTTCAAGATGGACGTTGGGACGGTTTATACCCAACCTGGTATGTGAGTGTTGTTTATAACAATTCCCGTGTGTCTGCACCTGCTCCGTGGAGTAAAATTCCATGTAAAGGAGCCAGGCAGGTGCTGGTTTCCTTGGAAAATGCTTTTCCAATTTAGTGTAAGTATCGGAGACACAAAAAAGTCAACTGGGTTCGCTCGTAGGTCAGGGAAGAGCACTTGGCACCTCTGGAGAAGGCTCCATATCCCATCTTGAATCCATGGAATCCCAGGATGGTTTGGGTCCAACGGGACCTTGAGAATCATTTAATTCCACCTCTGTCACAGACAGGGACACCTTCCACTATCCCAGGATACTCCAAGCCCTGTCCAACCCGGCCTGGAACACTTCCAGGGATGGGGCAGCCACAGCTTCTCTGGGAATTCCAGCCCAGTCCCTCCCCACCTCACAGGGAAGAATTCCTTCCCAATATCCCACCTATCCCTGCCCTCTGGCAGTGGGAAGCCATTCCCTGTGTCCTGTCCCTCCATCCCTTGTCCCAAGTCCCTTTCCAGCTCTCCTGGAGCCCCTTTAGGCCCTGGAAGGGGCTCTGAGGTCTCCCTGGATCCTTCCCTTCTCCAGCTCTCCCGGGTGTCACTGAGATCCTTCCTGGATGTGCAGGAGTCCATCCCTGCCCTGCCCAGGAAGAAGCCCCAGGTGACATTCCCAGACAGGACATCAAACCTTCCAGACAGGAAGGTCCTGGGCTGGATCCTGCCCTCTGTGTCCGGCATTTTATCCAAGCCAGGAAGGTGCCTGGAAAAGAGAGAGAGGTTGATTGGAGCTGCTGATCACGGAGTCCAACCATTCCCAGCACTGCCAAGGCCACCACTGACCCGTGTCCCCACGTGCCACATCCACACGGCTTTAAATCCCTCCAGGGATGGGGACTTGAGACTTCACCCCCTTCCGTTTATCCCATTGTTTCTCCGTCTTCAACACCAGGCACATCTTCCCAATGAATTTTCCGGGGGAAAAGGGACAGGGACAGGGAAGGACATGTCCGGTGCCATGTCCGGTGGTGACAAAGCTCTCTCTTGTCCCCCGGCCGCAGAGCACCAGTTCTACCACAAATGGGCCATCCTGTCCGACCCCGAGGACCTCACGGCCGGACTCAAGGGCTACCTCAAGTGTGACATCGCCGTGGTGGGCAAGGGGGACAACATCAAGACCCCGCACAAGGCCAACGAGACCGACGAGGATGACATCGAAGGGTGAGGATCTGCCGGGATCCACTTCTCCCGCGCTCCCTTGGGAATGGCTTTCCACGTCTCTACCTTGGATTGTGGGATGGGGATGGGAGCCAAACCTGGGGCCGGTGGCACACGCTGAGCCACGATACCAGAGGGACAAATCCGGTGCTTTTTGGGGAGGGAGCGCGTGGTTCTGGTGGAATTCCAGGTGATCTCCGGCGCAGTTATTCCTGTTGGGTCGCACCGTCTGCTGGTGGTGGAGCTCTATAGCGACACCGGCCTGGTGTCACCCGGCCTGATGTCCCCGCTCTTTACGTGATGGCCCCTGGGTGGGAAGATGGGATAGGTTGGGATGGATGGAATAGAATGGGATGAGGAACTCATCACCCAAGGCAGAGCAGGAAGTCTGGATGAGGTTTCCCAGGCTCTCTGCATGGACAGGGCTCTTGGACTGCCCAGAAATCTCGAAAGTCATGGATCAAAAATCAGGACACTCTAAGCCTGGATTCCAGCCCCAAAACTTTCCCGGCCGATTAAATATCTTCATTTCAAAACTCAGGCTGTCCCCACGTGGAATCATGGAATGGTTTAGGTTGGAAAAGACCTCTAGGATAGAGTCCAACCATTAACAGTCAGAAACCACCAGCACAGCTCTCCTGAATTACTGGGGTTTGAGGAACCACCTCCAGTATTTTGGGTTTCATTCCATGCTGGAGGGGTGATGTTCTCCTACTTTTTCCTAAAATCCCTGAATGGCTTGGGTTGGAAGGGATCTTCAAGATCACCTTGTTCCAACCCTCCTGCCATGCGCAGGGGCACCTTCCACCAGACGTGGACAACTCCAGCAATTCCTAGAATTCCTCTAGAAATATTTTGTTCACAGCATTCCCATGGGCTCATTGCTTTTCCCAGAGAAGGAAAGCCACCTATGCCAAAAAACCAATGGATGGAGTTTATTTCTCCCCCCAAAGCAATCCCCCAACCCGCCCTTGGACCCTCATAAGGAAAAAAAGACTCCCCCAACATCCCGTCCGTTCCATTTCCGCGGAATCAGCGCTCAGAAAGCAGAGCAGCTTCCCTTTGGTCTTTCACGGAACCACAAAGGTTGGGAAAGACCTCGAAGATCATCCAATCCAACCTTTTGCCTTTCCTGACCGCCCCACCCCGGCAGCCGTTCCCAACCACATCCGTTGGCGTTCCAGGAACCTCCTGCTCCCAGACGGGGTCCCCCCGGAGCGGCAGTGGGCTCGGTTCTACATCAAGATCTACCGGGCCGAGGGGCTGCCCCGGATGAACACGAGCATCATGGCCAACGTCAAGAAGGCCCTCATCGGGGACAACAAGGACCTCGTGGACCCCTACGTGCAGGTGGCCTTCGCGGGCCAGAAGGTGAGCGGGGAGGTCCCGGGAGACCCCGGGAGGTGACACGAGCAAGACCGGACATTGTAAAGGTGGCCGGAGATGGACTCGGCCGTCCTGGCACGTTGGGATGGCTGTGGGGTCACCTGGCACGTTGGGATGGCTGTAGGGTCACCTGGCGGGTCGGGATGGCTGTGGGGCCACCAGCAGTTTGGGATGGTTGCGGGGTCATCTTGTTTTCCATGTTTCCCCTCTCTGGGATGGGTTTGAGCCCTCTCCACTTGAGGAAGGGAATTCCTTACTTGGGAAAGGGCGGAACGGATGGAAGGGAGCAGTCCAGGAGGTGAGGGATGGCTGGGAGCTCCAACCCTTGTCTGATATCCATCTCTTCCTGCTTCCCAGGGGAAGACATCCATACAAAAGAGCAGCTATGAGCCCCTCTGGAACGAGCAAATCATCTTCACAGAGATGTTCCCCCCGCTGTGCAAACGGATCAAGATCCAGATCCGGGACTCGGACAAGGTCAACGACGTGGCCATCGGGACCCATTTCATCGATCTGAGGAAGATCTCCAATGAGGGAGACAAAGGTAAAGCTGAAGTGGGGGCATCCCTTTGGCAGAGTTCCCGAAGTATCCCAGGCTCCTTTCCCACTCCTGGAATTCCTTGGTGCCCGGCTGGAGAGATCCTGATGCCCTGAAATGTGAGAGGCCATTGGACCCACACCCTAAAACTCAAGACCCGTCACAAACCTTCAGCCAATACCCGAAAGCAAAGACACCCAGGAACAATTTGCTCTTCCCAAACATTCCATGAATGGAAGAGCATTGGTCAGGCTCCCCATTCCCACACCCCGAGGCAAAGATGGGAAACCAAAGGTGGGGCTGGAAAGGGACTGATCGGGGAATCTCCTTCCTCAATGCTCAAAATGGGGAATTGCTCGATGGGAGCCTCATCTCTGTCTTGGGCTGGAATTCAGTTCCCATCGCTGCCTTCCCTGCAAAAATTCCCTGAAAAAAAGAGGCTCCAGGGTGACCTTCTGGATCCCCACAACTCCTGACAGGAGAGAGCAGGCGGGGGGTGGGGGGTCGGGCTCTGCTCCCGGGGAACAGGGACAGGACAAGGGGAAATGGCCTCAAGTTCCTCAGTGGCCTCAGGGGAGGTTGAGGTTGGACACCAGGAGGAATTTCCTCATGGAAAGGCATTGGAAGGGGCTGTCCAGAGAGGTTTGGAGTCCCCATCCCCTGGAGGTGTCCAAGGAGGGCCTGGACGTGGCACTCAGTACTCTGGGCTGGGGACAAGGTGGGGGTCGGGCACAGGTTGGACTCGATGGTCTGGGAGGGCTTTTCCAACCCAAATGACCCTGAGATTCCCTGAAAAGTGTCTCCATGGATGGTTCCAACCACACATCCATGGACACACACGAGTGTATCCCACCCTGTGCTGCCCCACAGAGACCAGGAAAGTGATGTCAACCACGAGTGCCAAGACATTCCCTTGTCCCTGCCCGTTCCCTCCCCGCAGGTTTCCTGCCCACCTTCGGCCCGGCGTGGGTGAACATGTACGGCTCCACCCGGAATTACACCCTCATGGACGAGCACCAGGAGCTCAACGAGGGGCTGGGCGAGGGCGTCTCCTTCCGCGCCCGGCTCCTCATGGGCCTGGCCGTGGAGATCCTGGACACCGCCAACCCCGAGATCAACAGCTCCACCGAGGTGCAGGTGGAGCAGGCCACGGCCGTGCCCGACGTAAGTGCCCGTGACCCCACAGGTGACCCCACAGGTGACCCCACAGGTGTCCCCACAGCTGCCGGTTTGGGGTCTCAGGAATCTTGGGATCTTATCTTTGGTCCCACGAATGGAGGATTTCAAGTGTTGTCCGAGCCGTTCTGGATCTCACAGAGCGATGGAAGCAAACCTGGCAGGGGTTTAGGGTTTTGGGATCATTCCGGTGCTCAGTTCCTGTAGGAGCGCTGGGCACAGGGAATGTCTGAGCGACATCGTTTGTCTGGCACTGGCACAGCTTTCCCAGAGAAACTGTGGCTGCCCCATCCCTGGAAGTGTCCAAGGCCAGGTTGGACGGGGCTTGGAGCACCCTGGGATAGTGGAAGGTGTCCCTGCCCATGGAACCAGATGATCTTTAGAATCCCTTCCCACCCAAACCATTCCATGATTTCTATAATTTCCTAAACTTAGGGATGTTTCTCCATGTGGGAAACACACACGGACAGCGAGTCATCCCCTAATTCCAGTTGTGTCCCTCTTATCCTGCTGGGTTCCAAACAGAAGCCGAGAATCTCATCTATTTCCCAGCCAGGGGGAAGGAAACCACCTGGAAATAAAACTGTTCCAATTCCATGGGAGCATCCAGGCACCGGGATTTGTGTGGTTTGATCAATTCAGTTTGGGATTGAACTCAGGCTCGTGTTCCTGAATATCCCTGGAACCCCTCCCGGGCAAGGGGTGACGGATCCCAACACAGTTAAAGGTCGTCTTTAATTAAAAGATATTAAAATGGAATCTTTAATTAAACACCCCCTGCAACGAGCCAAGAGATGGGAGAGAGAACCCTCCTGGTCCCTTTGGAAGTGGCATCCCAAGGGATGGATGGACCTGTCCCTCCGGCTGACCCCGAGCCTTGGGATCTCTTTGTCCTGCAGAACTGCAGCGGGAAGATGGAGGAATTCTTCCTCTTCGGAGCCTTCCTGGAGGCCACCATGATTGACAGGAAGATTGGGGACAAACCTATCAACTTTGAGGTCACCATAGGTTGGTTGGTTTTTTGTGGAAAATCAGAATCCGAAGCTGGGAGCGGGGTTTGTTCCCGATTTTCCATCCCAACCCCTGCCAGAGCAGGTTTGGGAAGCAGAGGATGGCTCCTCCATGGGCATGGGGGATGTGGGATCCCACATCCCGTATTTTGTGCCTGCTGGGCTGTGCCCAGTGGAGCTGATCCCTCTCTCATTCCGGCTTTGTGCTCCGGAGAGGCCACCACCAGCAGGGAATGTATTCCCAGGGGACTGAGAGGGAACAGGAGCAGGGCAGAGACATCCCCAGTTAATTTCTGCCTCCTGAAAGTCGAACTCCAACTTCCTCTGTGATTCCAGCAGAGAAAACTTCCCCCAATTGAAACAATTCAATCCCAGAGCTGGGAATTACAACCCTGTGAATTGATTCCATCTTTTTTCTTCCTTGAGGTAACTATGGCAACCAGGTGGATGGCAGCAGCAAACCCGTCCTGCGGAGGAAGAGAGAGGGAGGGGATGGGGACGAGGAGGAGTCGGAGCTGCTCCAGAATTCCAGTGAGGATGAAGGCGGAGAGGAGGGAGACCTGGTGTCCGTTTCTTCATCCCAGCCCATGAAGCCCCTGGTCACGGACAGGTCAGTGCATCCACCTGAGCACTGGGTCACTGTGTCCCCCTGGGCACGGACAGGTCAGTGCATCCACCTGGTCATGGACAGGTCAGCGTGTCCACCTGGATTTGTGTGGTCACTGTGTCCCCCTGGGCATGGACAGGTCACTGTGTCCCCCTGGGCATGGACAGGTCACTGTGTCCCTCAGTCACAGACAGGTCACTGTGTCCCCTGGTCATGGACAGGTCACTGTGTCCCCCTGGTACTGACAGGTCACTGTGTCCCCCTGGTCACGGACAGGTCACTGTGTCCCTCAGTTACAGACAGGTCACTGTGTCCCTCAGCCACGGACAGGTCACTGTGTCCCCTGGTCATGGACAGGTCACTGTGTCCCTCAGTTACAGACAGGTCACTGTGTCCCCTGGTCATGGACAGGTCACTGTGTCCCCCCGGATTTGTGTTCTCCGTGTGTCCCCCCGGGCACTTCGGGGGCAGCACTGGGCAGAGGTGGCAGTTCTGGGCATTCCTGTGGATCCTCTGATGCCCAATAAAGGTTGAATTCTCCTCCCAGGGACCCTTGATCCCCCCCAAACTCAAGGCTCTGCGATCCCTTTAGTGCTCTTTCCCTACGGAAAATCGGGATGAAGTTCCCCGGGATTGGTGGGCACTGAAAACACAAATTCGCTTCTGTCCATAGAAATTTTCTACATTCAGCGTGTCCAGGGAAGGGAACGGAGCTGGGGAAGGGGCTGGAGCCCCAGGAGCAGCTGAGGGAGCTGGGAAAGGGGCTCAGCCTGGAGAAAAGGAGGATCCGGAGGGATCTTTCCCCTCTGGAATTCCCTGACAGGAGGGGGCAGCCAGGGGGGATCGGGCTCCGCTCCCAGGGAACAGAGGCAGGATGAGAGGGAACGGCCTCAAGCTGTGCCAGGGCAGGGTCAGGTTGGACATCACGAGGAATTTCTCCATGGAAAGGATGGTCAGGCATTGGCAGGGGTTGCCCAGGGACGTCTGGAGTCTCCATCCCAAGAGGAATTTAAAATCCACGAGGAGAGGCACTTGGAGACATGGGGCAGTGGTGGCCTTGGCGGTGCCGAGATCCCAGATGGAAAATCTGCTGGAAAAATCTCCTGCAAAAACATCAGGCAGGAGATTGGGATAAAAATACCCAAATCTTCTCCCTGGTGAGATTTCCCCGGGGAAGTCTGGGCTGGGCATCAGCCGCAGCCTGGATTTGAATACAAAGGACCAGGATGAGGAGGATAATTGGATTTAAACTGATGGGATTTGCTTAAAGTGGATTTTAATCAAGTTTTAGCAGGAGGTTGGTGTTAATTGAATTAACTGTCTGATTAAATCAATTGGGAAAGGAATACCAGAGCAGAGGAGTGTCTCCCTGGAATTCCCTCCCTTGCTGCCATGAATATCCAGCACAGATAAGTCTCCCTGGGCTTCCCTTCCTTGTTCCCCAGCTCCTTCTCCAGGTGAATCCCGAGGGGAGATGAGAAGCTCCGATGTTTTGGGGCCTCTCCCACCGTGTTTTCCCAAATCTCTCCAGCCCCTGGGAACTGGGAGCCTCCTGCTCAACCACGGGGCTCTGCTGACATCTCCTGGCCGGGAATACCCGGGAGGAGCTGGAGCTGGATTTAACTCCCGGTGATTCCAGGTGCAGCAGGATCCGCAGTGGCTTTCCAGGGGGTGGATCCCGGCTCATGGCCAATGCTCGGGATGGACCATCCTTCCTTTAGCGGTGCCATCACTATTCCAAGGACAGGTTGCACAGGGATTGGAGCAGCCTGGTCTGGTGGAAAGGTTCAGAATCCCAGGATGGTTTGGGTGGGAAGAGAAAGCTCATCCAGTTCCAACCCCGACACCTTCCACTATCCCAGGTTGCTCCGAGCCCCATCCAACCTGTCCTTGAACACTTCCAGGGATGGAGCAGCCCCTGGGCACCGCACCCAGCCATCCCAGCATTGGGAATGGCCTTGGGATAAACAGAGCCTCTGTTCTTCAGCTGCAACTCCCCTGAGCCCCCTCCCTCCCACTCCCGACCTCCTGCGTCCCCCTCCCCACCACGGCGTCGCCTCCCGGGAGAGGTGCGGGATGGGGGCTGTTCCCGGCCGGGATCGTCACCCCCACGGAGCATCCCTCCTGCCTCCTCCCGCAGGAATTACTTCCACCTGCCCTACCTGGAGAAGAAGCCGTGCATCTACATCCGGAGCTGGTGGCAGGACCAGCGGCGCCGGCTCTACAACGCCAACATCATGGACAAGATCGCGGACAAGCTGGTCAGGGACGGACGGGCATGGACGGGGAGGGACGGGGAGGGACGGAGGGACACAGCCGGGACACGGGGCTGGCGTGAGGGACATCCCCATCCAGGCTCCCCGGGCGTCTCTGCACCTCGGCACAAAGCAGGGACAGACAGTGCCTGAAGAGGGGAAATTCCCAGTGGTGGATCACCAAATTCCAGCAGCTCGTTGAGAATTCTGTGGGTTGGATCCAGGTGTCCCCACAAAAGGGAACAGGGATGGGGAGGCTTTGTCACCTGGACTGGAGGGGTGAACCACTCACACGGCAGAGCCAGGTCAGCCTGGAGAAGGGAGAGTTCCAGGGAGCCCTTGGAGATCCTTCCAGTGCCTAAAGGAGCTGCTGGAGAGGGACTTTGAAAAAGGGATGGAGGGACAGGACACAGGGAATGGCTTCCCAGTGCCAGAGGGCAGGGATAGATGGGATATTGGGAAGGAATTCCTCCCTGTGAGGGTGGGGAGGCCCTGGCACAGGTTTCCCAGAGAAGCTGTGGCTGCTCCATCCCTGGAAGTGTCCAAGGGACAGGGCTTGGAGAAACCTGCGATAGTGGAAGGTGTCCCTGCCCATGGCAGTGGGGTTGGAATTCAATGATTCCCACCCAAACCGTTCCATGATTTTATGATTAACAGTCTCAGCTCATTCCCCAGGAGCCTTGGGGAGAGCTCCACACTGGCAGGGTCGCAGCAGGATCTGGGAAGGGTTCCTCCGGCAGGTCCATCCATGAGGGTTTGGACCTCAACCAACTCCTTCCTGGAGGGCACTGGAGCCATTCCCAGCACACAGAGCCGGGTCCCCAGACGTGTTCCAGGGAAGCAGCCGGGGTTTCCCTCGGTGTGGGGTTGGAGCAGGGGGTCCCCCGGCAGCCCAGGTCTCAGCCTGTCCCCATTGGCCCGCAGGAGGAGGGGCTCAACGACGTGCAGGAGATGATCAAGACGGAGAAGCCGCACCCGGAGCGCCGGCTCCGAGGGGTCCTGGAGGAGCTGAGCGGCGGCTGCTTGTGAGTGACGCGCGGGAAGGGCGGCACCGCGCCCGTACCCGCTCCCGGCGGGCGAGGTGGGAATGTCACCCCACCTTGCCTTGTCCTCGGGATGACGGGACAACGTTCCGTGCTGTTGGCACGACGCCGGATCAGCTGCCTCGGGCTGGAGCTTGGCCAGGGTGGCACTTCCGTCCTCAAGGACCCCAAAGCAGGGGTGAAAACCTCAATTCTGTGGCCTCCACAGGCTGGTGGCACCTGGTGGCACCTGGTGGCACCTGGTGGCAGCTGGTGGCACCTACTGTCCCATCCTGACTCTGAGTCTGGGACGTGAACCAGCCCCTCGGCCATGATTGTGTTGGAGATTGGAGGGAACGAGAGCGTTTCCTTCCAGAGACGTGTCCTGCTGCTCACAGAGATCTCCATGGGAAGAGTTCCCGTGGGAATGACCCTGCCAACCTTTTTCCCCAGGCGCTTCCTGACCTTGGCTGACAAGGACCAGCATCACTCATCCCGCACCAGGCTGGACCGGGAGAGGCTCAAATCCTGCATGCGGGAGTTGGTGAGTGGGATCCAGTCCCTAAAGGGGCTCCAGGAGAGCTGGAGAGGGACTTGGATGAGACCTGGAGGGACAGGACACAGGGAATGGCTTCCCACTGCCAGAGGGTGGGGTTAGGTGGGATATTGGGAAGGAATTGTTCCCTGGGAGGGTGGGGAGGGCCTGGCACAGGTTTCCCAGGAACAGTGGGCAGGGAGGAGCATTCCTGAGCAGGGAGGAGGAATTTGGTTTCCAGTCTCTGTGGGTTGAGGGTTTGGGGTTTAATTCTGAGCAGAGGAGCCTGGAAACCACTTGGGTCTCCCACAAGTCCCAGGTGTCACTTGGGCCTGTGCTCCCTCCTTGGGCCTGTGCTCCCTCCCCTCCACCACACTCCAGAAAGAAATTTGGGAGCACCGAGGAGCTGTGTCACCATCCCACAGCTGGAAGGGGTAATTTTGGGAACCCTGCTCCAGGGACGGATATTTGGGGGTAATTTAGGGAACCCTGCAGAGCAGAGCTGCCCCAGGGACAGATGTTTGGGGGTGGTGGCCCTGCTCCTTGCCAAGGATGTGCGGGAGAGATGGACGAGGAGCCGGTGGCTTCTCCGGATGGCACAGCCAAGGACATCAGTAGCCAACTGTGTCCTACAGAGCCAGGAATTGTTAAATTCCACATGTTCACATGGAAACTCTGAGAGTCCAGCGCTGGGTGACAGCAGGAGAGGCACCTTCCTCATCCCGAGGTCACCCCACAATCCCCTAAGCTCAGGTGGCACCTTTGTGGTGTCGTCTTCCCCTGGGCTCCCTCTCTGCCCCCTCAGGGCCTTCCCATGCCAATGTCAACAAACAGGACGTGTCCAAAGGTGTCCACCTTCACGGGATGGGATTAAGGCACCCTTCCCACTCCTTCCTGGTGCTGTCCCTCGTCCGAGCTGTGTCCTGATGTCCCGGCTGTCCCTGCAGGAGAACATGGCCCAGCAGGCCACGGCCCTGCGCTCGCAGGTCAAGAGGAACACCATGAAGGACAAGCTGAAGCTGGTGCAGAACTTCCTGCAGAAGCTCCGGTTCCTGGCGGATGAGGTGGGTCCCTCACAGGGAGAGATGGCTCCGGCTGGGGCAGCACATGGAGACAGAAACCTGGGATGGATGGATGGACAGATGGATGGATGGATGGATGGAGATCCCTGACTGCAGGAGAGGTCCCTTGTGCAAGGAGCCATTTCAAGTCCATGAGCTGCCCCGAGATCCCTGTGCACTCCTGGGCGGGGATAAGACAAAACTAAAAGAAATTGAAGAGTTTCCCAAGGCAGGGACAGAGCTGGGTCCTCCTGCAGCGGGGCTGGAGGTGCTTCTGCCAGTCCCAACAGGGGAGGGATCATGTGGATCCCTGGGAAATCAGGAACTGGGAGGGTGCATCAAATCCCAGACTGGTTTGGGTGATGCATCAAATCCCAGACTGGTTGGGGTGGGAAAGGACCTTAAAGCCCATCCAGTCCCACCCCCTGCCATGGGCAGGGACACCTTCCACTATCCCAGGTTGCTCCAAGGCCCATCCAACCTGGCGTGGAACACTTCCAGGGATGGGGCGGCCACAGCTTCTCTGGGAATTCTATTCCAGGGCCTCCCCATCCTCACATCCAAGAAATCCTTCCCAATATCCCATCTATCCCTGCTCTCTTGCAGTGGGAAGCCACTCCCTGTTTCCTGTCCCTCCATTCCTTGTCCCAAGTCCCTCTCCAGCTCTCCTGGAGCCCCTTTAGGTCTTGGAAGCGGTTCTTAATTTCCTCTGGAGCCTTTTATTACTCCATTATTTTTTTCCAGTTTAGGACTGGCTCAGTGGGGGTTATTGGCCCTCCCTGGAGCTGCAGCTGTTCCACCTCCTGCTCCCATTTCCCATGGAAATCTCCCAGCTACACATCCTTGGTTTCAGCCAGGCCTTCCTTGGCCCTGACCCAACCCGGATTGGAGGTGTGATGGGCCCTGTCCAGGCTGGGAGCCTCCTCCTTAGGAAGGGATGAAGGAATGGCCCCTGCCCTCCCCTCCCCTCTCCTCCCCAAGGCCACTGAAGGAGGGGAGAAGGAAAATCTTTCATCATCCAACCTCAAACTTGTATTTTTTTAAACCAGAACCACCATAAATCCCAGTTTTTTTCACACTGAGCTTAGCTCCGAGCAGCTTTTTTGGGGTGGGAATCTCAAAACCACCCCAGTGCCCCCAGTGTGACAACAAGCACATCCATCTCCCATGGAATCTGCTGGATTTGCCTCCAGAGGGTCTGAGCCCTCCCAGTGCCTCAGTGGTCGGAGCTGGGACACTGACAGGGCTCTCCCGTGGCGTTCCCAGCCCCAGCACACGATTCCCGACGTTTTCATCTGGATGATGAGCAACAACAAGCGCATCGCCTACGCCCGCATCCCTTCCAAGGATCTCCTGTACTCCATCGTGGATGAGGAGATGGGCAAGGACTGCGCCAAAGTGAAGACGGTTTTCCTCAAGGTGAGGGTCCTGGGGGAGCTGCAGCCAAGAGGAGGGAAGTGGAGGCTGGAATTTGGGAGATGAAGATCCAATTTCCCCCTGGTTTGAATATTGGGAAAATCCAATCCATGTTCTGCTGGTAGGGCTGGAAAACTGCTCCTAGGGAGGGTGAACCACTGGTCTTACCCAGTCTGATAAGTGGGAAATGCTTGGAAGGAGGGAATTGTTTGATCGAGATGGAAATCCAGAGGATTTCTGGCTTAGGAAAAAGAAACCACGGTGGGAAGAACACAAGGCATGAGCCAGAATTTTGTCGTGATCTCAAAGGATCCTTGGGTTTAAGGGACAGCAGCACAATGCACCAAAGCAGTTGGATGCTCCAAGAGGGATCTGTCCATATTCCCAATATCCATGTGAACTCTTCCATCCGTTGTGCTCAGCTCCCTGGGAAGAGGGGGTTCGGACCCGCTGGCTGGACCGTCCAGGCCAAGATGGAGATTTACCTGTGGCTGGGCCTCAACAAGCAGCGCAAGGACTTCCTGAGCGGCCTTCCCTGTGGATTCGAGGAGAAGAAAACCCCCCGGGGCCAAAACCTGCCCTCCTTCCCACCCATCAGCCTCCTGTACACCAGTAAGGAATTCCCGCGGGACGGGACGTGGAGAGGGCGGGAGGGAGCCTGGCTGGACACGCCCTGCTCCAAGGGCTTCCGGGAGCTAAGGGGGAAATCATTCCAGTTGTCCCAGGGGAGCTGGGGGTGGGAATTGTGTCCCCTCATCCCGATCCTGTTCACAGCTCTGGTTGTTCACACCACGAGCAGGATGCCAGGGAAATCTGTATCCATTTGGGACTTGCACTTTGAGCTGAGATCCTTCATCCGTGTTGTCCATGAGCAAAACCAAGCCCCTAAGACCTCCCTTGGATAGGCTCCCGGAGGTTGTCTCAAGCATCCCATCCCATCCCATTCCCTCTGTCTTCCAGAGAAACAGGTTTTCCAGCTGCGCGCCCACATGTACCAAGCCAGGAGTTTGTTCGCAGCCGACAGCAGCGGCCTCTCGGATCCCTTCGCACGAGTGTTCTTCATCTCCCAGAGCCAGTGCACCGAGGTGAGCACGCCTCTGGATGCAGGGATGCAGGGATACAGGAACATAGGGATACAGGGATGCAGGATGGCTGTTGATGCCGCAGGTTCCATCCTGCTCCCATGGCACAGCTCCCGTGAACAAGGATTAGGCTGATCCCAGGGTCCTGCAGCGGGAAAGCAGCTCTGGCACTGGGGATTGAGTGTTTCCAGGAGATCTTTCCCCAGGAGCCCATTCCCAGTATATGTCCCCTATCCTGAAGGAATGGCCCCTGCCCTCCCGCTTTTCCCCGTGGCTGCAATTCCCCGTGATTCCCTGTGATTCCCTGCCTCTTCAGGCAGAACTGGATCATGTTCAAGTGATTTTTGGGTCTTCCCTTCCCAGTCTGAGGGTTGCCAAGCTTTAGGAAGCCTGGGGGGCACTGGGAATAATTCATCTCTGCTTCTCTGCTGTTGGGTTGCTTTCCTCAGAAGAATCCCTGGGAGATTCCCGATGCCTCCCTGATCCAAAAAACGCACAACAGCCCCGTCTGCCACCCTTTCCCAGGACTTTCGTCTGTCCCTGGAGAAGTAGGAATCTCTCCAATTTTTCCAGGTCCTCAACGAGACCCTTTGCCCGACCTGGGACCAGCTGCTGGTGTTCGACAACGTGGAGCTGTACGGAGAAGCTCACGAGATGCGGGATGACCCCCCCATCATCGTCATCGAGATCTATGACCAGGACACCGTGGTAAGAAAATCCCATGGAATTGTGTTTTGGATGCTGGCACCACTCCAGAGTCGGGGGCAGAGGATGTGGGGAGCCTTTTCTCCTGATCCTTGGAAAATGGTCCCTCCACATCTGCCACGGAGCCTCTGCCACTCATAAATCTCGGATGTAACTTGGTGTATCTTATTTTTGGAGAGGGAAGCAAGAGGCCGGGGCCGAGGAGACATTACCTGGCTCTTTCCCTTTGGGAAAGCTGCTCATCCATGGCCTCCTTGCCATCCCAACCCTCAGCTGCTCTCCAGCTCCTCCTCCTTCAAGGATTCAAAGTTTTCCCTGAGCTTTGGCATCCCCAGCCCAGAGCGCTGGTCCCATTCCTGTTACGAGCACACTGGGGAGAACTGCAGGGCTAATCTCGGAATTCCTGTGTTGGATTCCCAACCCAAGTACTCCTGGGGAGAATTGTAGGGCTAATTTTGGAATTCCTGTGTCGGATCCTGAACCCCAAGTGCTCTTGGAGAGAACTACAGAGCTAATTCTGGAATTCCCGTGTTGGATCCTCAACCCCAAGTACTCCTGGGGAGAATTGCAGGGCTAATGTTGGAATTCCTGTGTTCGATCCCCAAACCCAAGTGCTCTTGGGGAGAACCGCAGGGATAATGTTGGAATTCTGATGTTGGATCCCCAACCCTAAGTGCTCCTGGGGAAAACTGCAGGGCTAATCTTGGAATTCTGATGTTGGATCCCCAACCCCAAGTGCTCTTGGAGAGAACTATGGGGCTAATTCTGGGATTCCCATGTTGGATCCTCAACCTCAAGTGCTCTTGGGGAGAACCACGGGGCTAATTCTGGAATTCCAGTTGGATCCGCAACCCCAAGTGCTCTTCCCGTAGGGAAAAGCCGACTTCATGGGCCGGACGTTCGCCAAGCCGGTGGTGAAGATGTCGGACGAGCAGTACTGCCCCCCGCGCTTCCCGCCGCAGCTGGAATATTACCAGATCTACCGCGGCAACTCCACGGCCGGGGACCTGCTGGCCGCCTTCGAGCTGCTCCAGGTGCCAGCTGGACAAAGGGAAGGGAAGGATGGGTGCAGGGTTGGAAGGGATCAGGGATTAATTTATGGAGGATCGGATTACTGGGAATAACTGGGCGGGAGCTGCCCCCTCGCTGGTTCATGGCTCTGCTAAACCCTTGTGGTTTCTCTAGGGTGGATGAATCTCTTGTTGTTCTTCAAAGACACCTGGAATAGTCCAAGGACAGGTTGGACAGGGCTTGGAGCAACCTGGGATGACGGAATGTGTCCCTGCCCACGGCAGCAGGGTTGGAATTAAATGATCTTCAAAGTCCCTTCCAACCCAAACCATTCCAGGATTTACAATCAGAGTTACCAGAGTTAAATTCTTCCACTTTCGTGTCTCCTTTCCCATCCAGTGAAATGCTTTTCCTGTCTCCTTTTTCTGCCAGGGCAGGTGCTGCTCCAAGCCCTTTCCCCCTGATTTTCCTTGCAGTGGGGTGGTTTCCCTAGGGAATGGCTCACATGGGATATTTGATCTTTCCTGAGCCGTGGGTTGGAAATGGGACCTTAAACCTGCTCCTGGGCTGAGCTCCGGAACCACATCTCTGTTCCCTCACACCCGACCCAGCGGATGCAATTCCAGGGTGGAACAGCCCTGGGATGGGGTATGTGGGTGGGCTGGGACGTTTGGGTTGCTTCAGGGACTGTCCTGTGTGGAAGGACAGCACTTCCCAGCACCTTCTGCTCTTGGGTTTGCCTTTTCCCAAAGCACCTGCCCTGGGCTCTCAGCCCTACGAGACAGCCCAGACTCAATGACTGGGATGAGTTCCAGCTGAGACACCTCCCAGTTCTTCTGGAATTTGTCCCTGCTCATGGCAGGGGATGGAACAAGTCGATCTTTGAGGTTTCTCCCAACCCAAACCATTCTGTGATTCCACGAAGCTGTGAGATGGACCAAACAACTGCTCCCAGCAGCTCAAGGGAGCAGATCCCAATTCATGATCCGTCTCTTCCAGATCGGCCCCGGGGGCAAGTCAGACCTGCCCCCGATCGACGGCCCCACGGACATGGACCGGGGTCCCATCCTGCCGGTGCCGCTGGGAATTCGGCCGGTGCTGAGCAGATACAGAGTGGAGGTAACGGCCCTGGAGCACGGCAGGAGAGAGCTGGGAGACAAGGATTTGTCTATGGTGGCCAGACTGGGAACTTGGCTGCCACATCCCTAAAAAACCAGGGAACTGGGTCACTCCGTGCTGTCAAACATGGGCAGGACAGCAAGTGAGCAGCACTTCCATCTGGAGGACTAAGTTGTGTTCCTCTGATGTGCGACTGGAATATAGCCATGGGGAATCAGGAGAAAAATCTCCATTTTGGGGAATTTTGGATGGTGGTGGCAGTCTGTTATCCCAGGGAGGCACAGGGAAGTTTCCCCAGTGACCCTGATTCCATTGGGACAAAGCGATGGCAGTGCTGAATCCAGAGCCACCATGGATGGGCAAAGCTGCTCTTTGGATTCCCAGGGCGGGAAAAGGCCAGGAAGGGGAAAAGGCAGGAAAATGAGTGTCCAGGGCAGCAGGTGGGAGACCTTGGGCTGTGGATCAGGCGTGGGGTGGATGATTTGGGGTGTCAGGAGGAGATAACTCAGGGATCCCACACTGCCTGGCGATGACTTCGGCAGGAGGATCCCTCTCCATGGAAAACCAACTCCCAGGGAATGTCCCTCTCGCATTCACGTTCTTCCTCCTCCTCCTCCTGTCCTAGATCTTGTTCTGGGGGCTCAGGGACCTGAAGAGAGTGAACCTGGCCCAGGTGGACCGGCCCCGTGTGGACATCGAGTGCGCGGGGAAGGGCGTCCAGTCAGCCCTGATCCAGAACTACAAGAAAAACCCCAACTTCAGCACTTTGGTCAAGTGGTTCGAGGTGGTGAGTGTGGCCCCTTCCCTCCGATCCCTCAGCTGGAACCTGGAATTTCTGGAGCCCACCAATGCTCCGAGCCCTTTGCTCCAGTTTTTACCACAACAATGGAGCACATGGACATCATCCTACTTCCTGAGGGCTCCCAAATCACATTTTGCTGGAGCAGCTCTGGAGCTCTTCCTCCAGCATGATCCGAGTTCTGGTCCCTACCGGCCTTCCCAGCATGATCCCATTCCTAATCCCTACTGGCCTTCCCAGCATGATCCCATTCCTAATCCCTACCAGCCTTCCAGCACAATCCCATTCCTAATCCCTACTGGCCTTCCCAACATGATCCCAGTTCTGGTCCCTACTGGCCTTCCCAGCACAATCCCATTCCTATTCCCTACCAGCCTTCCCAGCACGATCCCAGTTGTGGTCCCTACTGGCCTTCCCAGCATGATTCCAGTCCTAATCCCTACTGGTCTTCCCAGCATGATCCCAGTACTAGTCCCTACTGGCCTTTGCAGCATGATCCCAATTCTGGTCCCTACCAGCCTTCCCAGCATGATCGCAGTTCTGGTCCCTACCAGCCTTCCCAGCACAATCCCATTCCTAATCCCTACCACCTTCCCCGGATGATCCCGATTCTGGTCCCTACCGGCCTTCCCAGCCACCGAACCAGACACTCCCAGTCCTTGATAACCATCCCACCTTCGCTTCCCAGGACCTCCCGGAGAACGAGCTGCTCCACCCACCCCTGAACATCCGGGTGGTGGATTGCCGGGCCTTCGGGCGCTACACCCTGGTGGGCTCCCACACCGTCAGCTCCCTCCGGAAGTTCATCTACCGCCCGCCCGATAAGAAAGCCCAGCACTGGAATACGGCAGGTACCAGGACTGGGACACGGAGACCGGGGCTGGGGCATCCGCGGGGAGCAGAGCGGGGTGGGATGGGCTGTGAGGACCCTGAGATGGTTGCTGACCAGCAGAACTTCTGGGTTTGGGTCCAGTCAACCCTTTCCCAGAACTACAAGAAAAACCCCAACTTCAGCACTTTGGTGGTTCCAAGTGGTGAATCTCCTCTTCCCTCCGAGTCCTCAGCTGGAATCCAGAATTCCCGGAGCCCAGACCATGGCTCTGAGCTCTTTGTTGTGGTTTCCTCACAGGAGTGAGGAGCCACAGGGTGGAATCCATGATTTCCCACTGATTTTTTGACCTGTGGGTCTTGCCCGCTCCCCCAATTCCTGGAAGAGAAGAAAGGTTCACCTCCAACGTCTCTGCAGCTCCAGGACTGGAGTTCCCACATGTTCCTCAGGACTGGGAGGGGATTGGCCTCACTCAGCCCCCGTGGTGGCTGTAAAGAGCAGAGGTCAAGGCCCCTCTCGATCCCAACCACCCCAATCCATCAGCGCCCACAGAAAAACCCATCCCAGACCCACCTCCCACCCACCCCAGCAGCCGAGGGCTTGGGAGCCACGGGAATTGCTCCTCTCCTCCCAGCTTTGGGAGTGGAGGCGCCCTTGGCTGGGCAGGATTCCCGAGGGACACGTCTGGTTCCATCGGTGGTTGCGTCCATGCCAACGAAGGCTTTCAGGACAATCTTCTCTGCCCCTTCTCCTCTGGACATTTCCTGCTCATCATCCACCTTCCTTTGCTCTGGGTGGGATTTTGGTCCTGCTGAGGAGTCTGTGCTCATTTCCACTGTTCCGAACAAGGCACTCCCACAGCGCTCCGGCTGGAATTCTGTGGGATTTCACCTGAACTCTCAGTTTCTGGCTGAATCCTATAGGATCTCACCTGAACTCTCAGTTTCTGGCTGAATCCTGTAGGATCTCACCTGAACTCTCAGTTTCTGGCCTGAATCCTGTAGGATCTCACCTGAACTCTCGGTTTCTCCTCTCCACTGTCCTTCTCCCTTGTTCTTTCTCCTTCTCTGTCCCCTGTCCAGCCAAACACCTCAACGGGTACCTGGCCATGACCAGCAGGGCCCATCGCTCTCACCCCACAGGGGAGATCGTTGTCAACATGGAACCCGAGGTCCCCATCAAGAAGATGGACACGATGGTGAAGCTAGAAGCTGTGAGTATCCCTGTGTCAGCACCTCTTTCCTCACTGGATTTCTGATCCCTGAGAGATTCCACCCTGAAAATTTGGCACCGTATGGAGTGGGCAGCAGCGTCTCCCAGGGGTGTCGGGCTGTGCCACACTGAATGTGCCTGTGCCCATTTTTGTTCCCAGAATGGGAATTTCAACTCCTTCTCCCATCCTTCTGCTCCGGAGCTTCCTCCACGAAAACAGATTCCTGCCAGGATGCTCCAAGAGCTGGAGCCCTCTGCTCCGGAGCCAGGCTGGGAGAGCTCGGGGTGTTCACCTGGAGAACAGAAGGATCCAGGGAGACCTCAGAGCCCCTTCCAGGGCCTAAAGGGGCTCCAGGAGAGCTGGAGAGGGACTTGGGAAAACGGATGGAGGGACAGGACACAGGGAATGGCTTCCCACTGCCAGAGGGCAGGGTTAGGTGGGAAATTGGGAAAGATTTCTTGGCTGTGAGGGTGGAGAGGCCCTGGCACAGGTTTCCCAGAGAAGCTGTGGCTGCCCCATCCTTGGGAGTGTCCAAGGCCAGGTTGGAGGAGGCTTGGAGAGACCTGGGATAGTGGAAAGTATTGGGGTTGGAATGGGATGATCTTTAAGGTCCCTTCCCACCCAAACCATTCTGGGATTCGATGACTTGCACTCAGCCGAGGGTGTGTCCTTAACCTGCTCTCCCTCTCCCTGTTCCCTTCCGCTCCGGGCGGCAGAATTCCGATGCGGTGGTGAAGGTGGATGTGGTAAGTGATAGATCGTCCCTGCATTCCTGCTCCCCGCCCTCTGCTCCCTCTCCAACCCTTCCATGCCACTTTCACGGACCAGGCACCCTCACCAGCCCGACACAGGCATGGACCAGCACCCCTCTGTCCCGAGACAGACCCAGCAGCGCTGTCCCCTCAAGGGACGTGGCAGTGGCCTGGTTCCTGCAGGTTGGGAAGCTCTTCTGGACCAGGACTCTCATCCCAGCTGTCCCAGGAGGAGCAGGACAGGCAGTGCCCTGTGGGAGGGGTGCTGGGCATTCCCACCACAACCAGACACCAGCTGGGAAAGGTTCCCCTGCTCCACTAAGTAGATCCAGAGTGCTTTGTTTGGAGCAGTTGTTTGACTGTTGCCATGAAAGGTTTCGGAGCTGTAGCCTGGGGAATTCATGGAGGAAAGGGATGATGGAAAGGTTGGAATGTGTCGGGCCTGCCCCATCCCTGGAAGTGTCCAAGGCCAGGTTGGATGGGGCTTGGAGCAACCTGGGATAGTGGAAGGTGTCAGGGTGGGAGCTGGATGAGCTTTAAGGTCCCTTCCAACCCAAACCATTCCATGATTCCATGATTCTGGCACTGTCTCTGGAGCCTTGATCATCCTTGGCTGTTTCAGGCCTCAATGCCTGCGGCTGTGCAAGGGGGAAAATGAAGGAGATCCCCGAGCCTGGGGGGTTCTCCCTCCTCAGGTGCTTCACCCCCCACCTTTGTACTTCCAGAAATGTTTCCCTTTCACCTGATCCCTCCCTTTCCCTGACCCCTCCCTTTCCCTGTCTGTGCTTCCCTTGTCCCTTCAGACCGAGGAAGAGAAGGAGAAAAAGAAAAAGAAGAAGAAAGGAGGAGGAGGAGGAGGAGGAGGAGAGGAAGCGGAGGAGGAGGAGCCGGACGAGAGCATGTTGGACTGGTGGTCCAAGTACTTCGCTTCCATTGAGACGATGAAGGAGGTGGGTGAGGAGCAGCAGTGAGGGGTGTGCAGGGGGAATTGTTCCCTTCCTGCAAGGTCTTCCCCATTTCCAGCTCCATCCAAAATCATGGGGCTGTGCTGCATCCCATGACTATTATGGAATCACAAAATTGTTCAGGCTTGGAAAAGCCCTTGGAGACCCTTGAGCCCAACCATTCCCTGGCCACCACCGACCATGTCCCCAGGAGCCACATCCACACGGCTTTTAAGTCACTCCAGGGATGGGGACTGCACCGCTGGCCTGGGCAGCCTTTCCATGAAGAAATCGTTCGTAGTATCCAATGTTTTCCTGTCTCCTCCAGCAACTCCGGCAGCAGGAAGCAGCTGCAGCAGAAGCAGAGGAGAAGGAAGAGACGGAGATTGGAGAGGGTAAGAAGGCTGGGAGCGAGAGAGGGAACACAGCAGGGAAAGGTGGGATCAGGATTCCTCTTGGTGCTCGGACATCCCTTTGGGAATCTGCTGCAGCTCTCTGGCCAAACCAGATTCTCCCAGTTTCCCCAGGAAGCGTCGATTTTCGTGGATATTTTTCCTTGCATGTCCAGCTCCTTGTCTGCTGTCCCAGCACAGGCAGCGAAGAAAAATACACGACTTATCGGGAGAGTTGTCTCACCTAATTCGTCACAACTATAAAAGGATGAGTTTTGCCCTAAAAGCCTTTTTGCCTGAAGGAAGTCAGGTCTGTGGCTCAGATGGGCTGCTGACCCTGTCTAAAGTTGGGTGAGACTGATTTTGTCCCAAAAATGATGCGGGCCAAGAATCCCAGTGAGTTGGGACCGGTTGGTCAAGGGTGACTTTGTCCATCTGGCCGCACCACCAGTTCCTGAGGAGTTCCACCCTCGCTCTCCATATGCTCCCCATGGCAGCGGGTTGTTGTCGTGCCCAGGGGATGCAAAATCCTTTAGCTGAGTAAAATTCCGAGCCTGGTTTCTTTTGGAAGACTAACATTTATATCCTGGGAAAAACGATGTTGCGTCTTGCTGAGCTTGGAGACAACTCTGAGCGGGTTCTTCCTGGCCTTGCTCTGCTGTCCCTCATTGTTTTCTTTCTGTCTCATGAGACTGACCTGTTTCCCTTGGCTCTCCCATTCCTTCCTCCCTTCCTCTTCCATGTGAACTCCTTCCCATCTGTCTGTCCCTGTCACTGGGCATTTTCCAGCCACCATGAAAGCTGGCAGAGGCACCAAGGGACAGGGATTGTAGCAGGGGGAGAAGTTTCCTTTGAATCCACCTTTCCCGGCAGCCTCTTCCCAGCTGTCCATGGCTGGTGGTTGCTCCAGATGAGATTCCAGAGAATCACAGAAACCTGTGATTGCAGCTGGTCCTGGACAACCCGAGGGCAGCAGCATCAAATATTGTCCCCTCTGCCATTCCCAGGCTGGGGTTTTATTCCCCAGGCTCCATAAAGCAGGAAAGGTCTCCGGTAGAAGGAATAAAAGGAGATGCTGTGGGCAGGACCAGGTTTTCTCACCACTGTTGAAGTGCTCTGTCCATGTTTTGTCATCCCCCAAGTGATTCCTGCTCAGGTCAGTGCTGGAATTCCCTGCACAGGGATCTCCGGGCAGGGAGGGATGATCCAGAGCCGAGGAAAGACAGGACAGGGCTGGGGTGGGAGTTGCAGGCAGTGGCAGCTGGCAGCTTTCAGGCTCTTGTTTGAAGGACCTTGTCCGAGTCCCGCTCCCTGTCTCTCCCATTCCACCCCCTCCCTCCCTCCTCACTCTCATTTCCAGCTCCTCCCTCCCTCCTCACCCTCATTTCCATCACTTCCCTCCCTCCTCACTCTCATTTCCATCTCCTCCCTCCCTCCTCACCCTCATTTCCATCTCCTCCCTCTGCACCGCTTCCCCCCGGCCTCAGAGACCAAACTTGGTGACTCTCCCATGAAAGGCTCCAAGGCTCAGGTGAAGAACAAGGACAAGGACAAGTCCAAGGTGCCCAAAGAGGACAAGAAAAAGAAGCAGCAGGCGGTCCCTGAGCTCCCCGAGAAGAAGAACAAGCAGAAGATTGATGAACTCAAGGTGCGTGTGCCGGGGGGAGGGGGATGCCCGCAGTGATTCCAAGGAATTGCCTAATCCTAGGGATGATGTGCTTGGGACATCTCCCATGGGTGTATCCTGGGACGAGGCTTCCCAGCTTCTCTCCATAGCTGGGAGGAGTCAGAGGCCACAAGAAAAGGGGCTTCCCTGGGATAGGCTCATCCTTGGGGAGGCTTGGATGTGCCCCAGCTGGATGGGAAAGTTTTCCAGCCTGGATATGGCTCGCCCAGCCAGGATTCAGGGCAGGGGTGGGTTCTGGTTCAATGATCCCAAGGATTTCTCAAGGATTTATGTAGCCTGTGGTTCTGAGGTTCAGAAGGAGTTTGGACCTGGGTCTGGCACAGAGAGGGAACAAAGGCCCCACCCATTGATCCAAGATTCCCTTTTTTATGTTCTGTGGCCTCAAAGTCCAACCCGATAATGCTGGAGATCCTTCTCCTTCCCAGAAAATTGGGCACTGGGAGCTGAGGTGTCCGTGTTCACAGAATCCCAGGATCACTGAGGTTGGAAAAGGCCTCTGAGACCATCGAGTCCAAGCTGTGCCCCATCCCCACCTTGTCCCCAGCCCAGAGCCCTGAGTGCCACCTCCAGGCCTTCCTTGGACACCTCCAGGGATGGGGACTCCAAACCTCCCTGGGCAGCCCCTCCCAACGCCTGACCACCCTTTCCATGGAGAAATGATTCCCAATATCCAACCTGACCCTGCCCTGGCACAGTTTGAGGCCGTTTCCTCTTGTCCTGTCTCTTGTTCCTTCTGAGTTGACTGAGTACTCCCCGCATCTTTTCCTCACCATTTTTTTAATCCCAAATTCCCTTCTTTTTAACTTCCTGTCATCTCAGGTCTTCAACAAAGAGCTGGAAGCGGAGTTTGACAACTTTGAGGACTGGCTGCACACCTTCAACCTGCTCCGGGGCAAGATCGGGGACAACGACGACAACGCCACGGAGGAGGAGCGGATAGTGGGGAGGTTCAAAGTGAGTGGTTAGGAATGTTGGCCGGGATCTCTGGGAAGGTGTTTTGGGATGGGTTTGCTTCCCTGGAGCTCTCGGGCAGCAGGACTCAGTCGGGCCGTGCCCTCCCTCGCACCAGGGCTCCATGTGCGTCTACAAAGTGCCGCTCCCTGATGACATCACCAAGGAGGCAGGATACGACCCCACCTTCGGGATGTTCCAGGGGATCCCCAGCAACGACCCCATCAACGTCCTGGTCCGAGTCTACATCGTGCGGGTGAGTGGGGCTGTGGGCTGGGACAGGCGGGATCCGGCGCTCCCTTCCAGCTGGAGCTGGCCCCGGAGCCGCCGGGGGGGTGGGATTTAACTCCAGTGCATCAGGATCCAGGATGCAGCTTGAGGGCTGGAGCAGCTCCTTGATCATGGAATGGGTTGGCTTGGGTGGGACCTCGAGGATTATCCCATTCCATCCCCTGCTGTGGGCAGGGACACCTCCCACTATCCCAGGTTGTTCAGGGATATCCCAGGATGTTCAGGCCCTGAACGGTGTCTCCAGGGCTGTGTGCACTGGGACAAAGACAGATCCAATCTCCTGCCAGATCCAGAGACCTCTCTTCCAGTAGGTGGGATGGACCGGCGTGTCCTAATGCTTAATTCCCGAGGATAGTTTGGATCAGCCAGAACTCTGAGGTGCTGATTTCTTACACAGCCACACCACCACCCCAGAGATGGTTCAGAATGGGAGAGAATGGGAGAAAAAGAGTGGAATGGGATCTGGCAGGATCTAGGAGATCTTTTTGAAGGACATGACACCACCTTGAACACGCGCTCCGTGATCATTGATCTGATCCAGCCAGTGCATGTTGTTCCTTTATATACGGAATGTGCTCTGGAAAAAGTCACTTCCTGACACCTAAACTGGTCACCCCCCTGTCCCCAGGTGTGGGGTTCTGTAGCCAGGCATCTGGGAGGGATCTCCATCCTGCGGGAAACACCTGGGCTGCTCTTTGCCACCACCTTGTCCCAGTGTTTCACAAATGGAACCTACTTACGGCTCCGTTTCCCACAAGCCTGATTCCCCATCCAGTGCTGCATCCCACTGGGATATCGAGTCTCCTGTCCATCAACAGGCTGGAACAGCAGACACCAGGCTGGTCAACCCCAAACCCAACCAGGACCAACCAGGTGGATGTGTCCTCACACGGGCACCTGCTGCTGTGCTGTGCTGGAGGTGGGGCTGGAGAGCTGCGGGTCCTCACCCCCTTTCCGGGAAGAATCCAATGTGGAGAGGACATGAGGGGAAGGGGACGGATGTCACCGCATCTTGGTCGGGTTCTTCTTGGTTCGAATTCTTGGTTTCGTTAGAGCCTCTTTTTTGCCACTGATGAAAGAGATTCCAAAGGTGACTGTGGTGGTGTCTCTGGACACAGCCAGCTCCAGCCTCTCCCTAAACCGGGACAGGGATTAACGCAAGGCAGGAATATTCCCAGTTTAATCCGAGACACTTTTTTAGGGCACTGAAGTGGCCGGGTGTTCTCAGGGTTGGAGAACAGGCCCATCCCTGAATCCTTGGCTGCTCTGGACAGCACTGACCCATCCCATCTGCTCCCTCCAGGCCACGGACCTTCACCCGGCTGACATCAATGGGAAAGCCGATCCCTACATCGCCATCAAGCTGGGGAAGACGGACATCAAGGACAAGGAGAACTACATCTCCAAGCAGCTGAACCCTGTCTTTGGGAAGTGAGTCTGTGCCTGGAATTGCTGAGCTAAGCCTGAGCTTGCCGGCCCTAGGACCTGCACCCGAGCTGTCCCACGGCTGCTCCTTGGGCTGGAATGACGGGATTCATCCCACAGTGTGGAATGTCCTCCTTCTGGGATTGTCTTTTGCCAGTGTGTGGTCAATGTAGCACCGGGCATTTAAGAGATAAATCTGAAATTTATCCAATTGAGCTGGAATGATGGGATTTATCCCACAATGTGGAATGTCCTTCTGGGATTGTCTTTTGCCAGTGTGTGGTCAATGTAGCACTGGGCATTTAAGAGATGGATCTGAAATTATCCAGTCGAGGTGAGACCCCCACTCAGGAGCCATTAGACCTAAATCTGAGTGAGAAGACCACCCAAACAGTTTCAGGGCTGTTGGGACATCCAGGTCCAGGACTTTCCCTCCTGTCGAGGGCTGGTGGCTCTGGCACCACTGGTGTTTTAGTTAAACCCCACCTCCGATGTCCTGCAGTGGTGGACGCAAACTCAGCCCTGTCCATGGATCGGAGCAGCCCCACCTTCCCCCCGGCTCTGTCCTGAGTGGCAGCCGGAGCCTCCAGCAGCTTTTCTCTGCTTTGCCCTGTGCCAGGTCCTTCGACATCGAGGCCACCTTCCCCATGGAGTCCATGCTGACCGTGGCCGTGTACGACTGGGACTTGGTGGGCACCGACGACCTCATCGGAGAGACCAAGATCGACCTGGAGAATCGCTACTACAGCAAGCACCGGGCCACCTGCGGCGTGTCCCAGGCCTACTCCATGTACGGGAAAAGCCTTCCCTGCCCCACCTCCCTCCCAGAGATCCTGCGGGAATTTCCCACCTTCACCGCCTGCTGATCCTGGAATGATTTCGGTTGGGAAGGACTTCAGCCCATCCAATCCCGCCATGGGCAGGGGTTAATGGAGGAGTCTGGGCTGTCCCTGGTTTTGTGAGCAGCATAGCAGGGAGTGGAGTGGGTTGTCAGGAGCCTGGGCAGGAGGGAGGGACTGGGGGGCACTGGTGGGACTGGGAAGAGGGGTGAGGTCAGGGCTGAAACAGCAGCAGGGCCAATGCAGCGATGCTGAAAATCAGGAATCAAGTGGGATGCACTGGGAATTCCAGGTCTGAGCCAGGGGTGGAAGGTGTTTGCAAAGGGGCACAGAGGGATCAGGTCTGCTCTGAAGTTTCACCTTTGCTGCCTCAAATCCTTTCCCTGGGCATCCTGGCTCCTTCATGGTGCAGTGGGGGTTTTTCTGGCAAAGGCAAACAAAATGGCTTTTTCCTCCCAGCCTTTTTTGGCTGACCTTGCCCTCCTGTTCCCAGCCACGGGTACAACACCTGGCGCGACCCCATGAAGCCTTCCCAAATCCTGTCCAAGCTGTGCAAAGAGGGAAAAGTGGATGGGCCGCACTTCGGGCCAGGAGGAAGAGTGAAAGTTGCCAACAGGGTCTTCACCGGCCCCACAGAGATCGAGGATGAAAATGGTACGGCCCCATGGGATCGTCCCATGGGATGGACATTGCAGAGGGTAGCAGGGGTCTGGGGGGTCTCCTCATCATCCAGGGTTGTGATCTTAGAATAGTTTGAATCATGGAATCAAGGTTTGGGTTGGGAGGGACTTTCCAAGGTCATCCATTCCGACCCTGCCAGAGAGATGTGGTGGCCCCATCACCCAGCCCTGCAGTCACCATCCCCACTGAAATGGACCTCCCAGTACGGGACCAGTTACACAGTCCTGCCCACCCCCTGGGCCAGTGGGTGCTCTGGGAATCACTCACGGACTTCCATGGAAATCCAGAGGGACCAAAGCTGCCTCTGGAAATGTTCTCCTGTCACATCCAAAGAGCAATGAAGACACCTCACGGCTTTTCTGGGATTTAGGAAGCTGTTATCCATGGAACTGCATCGCCAAACAGTGGGAAAAGGGGATTGTGTCCCAACACACCCATGTGTGCCCAAGAAAGAGGGAGTCAGGCCAGGAGGGGTGAAGAAGAGGAGGAAAACATGATAAATGGATATGGAACTGGTCCAGACCGGGAAAACACAGACTGAATGGGGATCTGGACATTCTGTTGGGATAGAGAGAGGGGAAAGGAGTTAGGAAGTTCCAGCTGGGGGAAGAGTGTGCCCAAGGGATGGAGAGGATGAGGCGGTTGTGCCCCTTGGAGCGGGGGTGTGCCTCGCTGGCCCTGCTGTCCTCGTCCCGGTTTTCCGAGCTCTCCTTTTCCCTCCAGGCCAGAAGAAGCCGACGGACGAGCACCTGGCGCTGGCCGTGCTGCGGCACTGGGAGGACATCCCGCGGGCCGGCTGCCGCCTCGTCCCCGAGCACGTGGAGACGCGGCCGCTGCTGAACCCCGACAAGCCGGGCATCGAGCAGGTCTCACATCCCAGCGGGAATGGGGGCACCCCCTGGAGGCCAAAGCGGCCCTAACCCACCTCGGGGTGGGAAGGTCACCCCTGGATCCCGTCGGAGAAAATCTCCAGTGCCTCGTGATCCATCCTCATCCGCTCCGCGTCCGAAAGTTCCTCCTGATTCCCCCACATCTGGGCACCTGGGACCAAAATTCCCAGCCAAGCAGAAGTGACTGGGAACCTCCAGGCTGCTGCACACAAAAGGAAGGACTGGGAATTCCTTGGAGGCTCTGAACCTCCTGGAGTCCTAAGGAGGGCTCTGAGCCCATTTTGGGGAGGGATCACAGCCCTGTTGAGTAAAGGGGGGAGAGCAGGAAGAGGGTTGGGCTCTGGTTGTTTTGCAGACCCAGTTTTGGCCGCAAATCTCCCAAAATCCAAGCCTGGGCTGTCCCGTTGAGCCTTTGGCAAGTTCCTTGCAGAGGTTGGGAGCAGAGGAGGGAAAGCCCCTTGTCTTGCTCCACATCTGGCACGGCCCCAGCGATGCTGGAGGGGAAGAGGAGCTGGGGAGGGAACAGGAGCGACAGGGGCAGCTGACCGTGCCTCTCCCACCCCGCAGGGCCGCCTGGAGATGTGGGTGGACATGTTCCCCATGGACATGCCGGCGCCCGGCCCCGCCATCGATATTTCTCCCAGGAAACCCAAGAAGTAAGGAACGGCTCAGCCAACCAATCCCAGGGAAAACGGGAGGTTGGGAATGGAGCCCGGCTTCTCCCGCCTCCTGCTGCTGCTCCATGGCCAGCCCAGCCTCTGCTTGGGTTTCTCACCCATGCCGGGATTTCCAGAGATCCCAAGACTGGAGGCAGTTCCAGAGCTGCTCCTGAGGGTGGTATCCCACCTCTGCCATCCGTTGCAGCTCCTAGTCTTTCTTGCCTGTGTAAACTGGGAAATTCCATCATTCCCAGGCCTTGACGTGGCGCCAGGGCAGAGTGCCCAGCCCTGACCCTCTCCCAGAGCACGGTGTTCCAGGGCAGTTTGGAGGGTTTTTTCCCAGGACGTGATGGATAGAAGGGGGGCAACGGAGGCTACTGGGACAGAGCTGGGCATTCCAAGCAGGAAAGAGGAGGCACAGGCAGTGCATGGAGAGCCCTTCCCACGCTGCCTTCTCCCAGCTTCTTTAGAGGGAATAAGGATGTTTCTTCCCTCAATATCCCTCCTAGCCCTGCCTTACCCTCCTGGGCTCCATCCTTGTGCCCCTTTTCCTATCCCCAGGGCTGGGATACAGGGATGGCACCGGGAATCCACAAGATTGGATCTCCATCCACACAAGAGATGGGAGTCTCTTGTGCATCCCAGGCAGCCAATGCCTTGGATGGAGAGAACATGTCTGGATCCCAGCTGGAGGTGCTGGAGGGGCACCTCATGGGACAAGCAGGTGCAGACAGGAGGGGCTGGAAAAGGTGGAGGAATCTCATGGATGGGCTCAGCCAGGGCATTGCCAGAGGGAGATCCCAAAGGAGGGGGGTTGAGGAAGCTGTAAATCCGCTTCCCTCACCTGGAGGACTCCCTGGTACTTCCAGCGATGCGCTCTGGTTGTGGCCACGTGTCCTGAGCCTCCCTCCAGCCTCCCCCCTCTGCAGGAGCCAGGATTCTGCTCAACCTCCACCCACTCCCACCGGAGCTGCTTCCTCTGTCATCAAAATTCCCAACAGATTCCCAAGCAGAAGTGACTGGGGACACCCAGGCTGCTGCACACAAACGGCAGGGCTGGGAATTCCTCAGAGACTCTGAACATCCTGGAGTCCTAAGGAGGACTCTGAGCCCGTTTGGAGGGGAATGGGGAGGGATCACAGCCCTGCTGAGTAAAGGGGGGAGAGCAGGAAGAGGGCTGGGCTCTGGTTGTTTTGCAGACCCAGTTTTGGCCACAAATCTCCCAAAATCCAAGCCTGGGCTGTCCTGTTGAGCCTTTGGCAAGTTCCTTGCAGAGGTTGGGAACAGAGGAGGGAAAGCTCCTCTTGGTGCTCAGCTCACCCTGCCAAGGCTGATCCAAGCTCACATAGAGATCATGGAATCATGGAATGATTTGGATGGGAAGAGACTTTAAAGTTCATCTTGTTCCAACACCCTGCCATGGCCAGGGACACCTCCCACTATCCCAGGTTGCTCCAAGCCCCATCTGACCTGGCCTGGTACACTTCCAGGGATGGGGCAGCCACAGCTCCTCTGGGAATTCCAGCCCAGCCCCTCCTCACCCTCCCAGGGAAGAATTCCTTCCCAATATCCCATCTAATCCTGCCCTCTGGCAGTGGGAAGCCATTCTCCCTTGTCCTGTCCCTCCACACTCTTGTCCCAAGTCCCTCTCCAGCTCTCCTGGAGCCCCTTTAGGCCCTGGAAGGGGCTCTGAGGGCTCCCTGGAGCCTTCTCTTCTCCAGATGAACCCCCCCGGCTCTCCCAGCCTGTCCCCATAGGAGAATCCCATCCCTTTCATCATCTCCACGGTCGAGATCCCCCTCCTGGTTTTGCCCTCATGATCCCTCTGACAGATCCCTGAGTGCAGTTCCCTGTTCCTGGTGCCCGGTCCTGGTTTCTGGCGGCATCACCCCATCCCCTCCTGCCCCTTTCCCTATTCCTGCGCCTCAGCTCCCCTTTTCCCTTGCTCCGGCAGGTACGAGCTCAGGGTGATCGTGTGGAACACCGACGAGGTCATCCTGGAGGACGACGACTACTTCACCGGCGAGAAGTCCAGTGACATTTTTGTCAGGGGGTGGGTACAGCCTGGAATTCCAGCGGCACCTCCTCTGCCTCTCCCGGGGCTGGAGTCCTTGCTGGGGTCCCGGGAGCTGTTGGAGCAGGAAGGGGTGTAGGACAGGGATGGTGGTGTGGGGTCAGGGGGTGACGGCTGAGGCCTCCCTCCTTGGTCCCCTCTCTGAGCTTGTCTTGATGTCCCCCCATGGCATTTCTGCCCTGCAACCTCCAGCGACAGCGGCTGGAGCCAAACTGGGGGTGTTTGTTCCGGTGGTTTGTTCCCATCTCTGCTTCGCTCTGACCCAGCAGGAAGGGAAAGCCCCTTCCAGAATGTGACCACATCGGAGAACCACAGAATCCTGGAATGCTTTGGGGGGGAAGGGCATTTAAACCTCATCTGGTCCCAGCCCCTGCCAGGGGCAGGGACACCTCCCACTATCCCAGGTTGCTCCAAGCCCCACCCAACCCGGCCTTGGGCACTTCCAGGGATGGGGCAGCCACAGATTTTCTGGGAAACCTGTGCCAAGGCCTCCCCACCCTCACAGGGAACAATTCCTTCCCAATATCCCATCTAACCCTGCCCTCTGGCAGTGGGAAGCCATTCCCCCTTGTCCTGTTCCTCTCCATCCCCTGTCCCAAGTCCCTCTCCAGCTCGCCTGGAGCCCCTTTAGGCCCTGGAAGAGGATTTAAGACTTCCCCAGAGCCTTCACTTCTCCAGGCTGGACACCCCCAGCTCTCCCAGCCTGGCTCCCATAGGAGAACCCTCCCTGGCTCTGTTGTGATCCCTTTCCAGCCTGCTCCGCTCCAGGCTCCCCAGCACTGCCCCAGCTCCCGTACAATTCCTTAACATCTCCCTGCCCAGGGTAAGCCCTTGGACAACCCCCTCGAATCTCTTTCTCCCAAACTCCTCTGTTCCCTCTGGGACCCTCCTGTCCCTGTGTCCATCCTGCCCCTTGGATTTGCTGCCGCGGTGTCTGGAGCAGCCCCAGCCCCTTGTTCACATCTTTTCGGTCCTTCCAGTCCTGGAGACGCCCTGGCTGCACGGACAGGGTGGTCCAGTGCCCTCTCCTGCCCCATTTAACCTGTGCCCCCCTATCCCCCGGGCCCTGCAGGTGGCTGAAGGGGCAGCAGGAGGACAAGCAGGACACGGACGTCCATTACCACTCCCTCACCGGCGAGGGCAACTTCAACTGGCGCTACATCTTCCCCTTCGACTACCTGATGGCCGAGGAGAAGATCGTCATCTCCAAGAAGGAGTCCATGTTCTCCTGGGATGAGACCGAGTACAAGATCCCAGCCCGCCTCACCCTGCAGGTCTGGGATGCCGACCACTTCTCGGCCGACGACTTCCTGGGTACGTGGAGGGTCCAGAGCATCCCACAAACCCCTCGAGCTGCTGCTGGAAAAGAGCAGGTGGGATGAGAGGGCGGGAAGGGTCTGCAGAGGGATCTGGACAGGCTGGACCCATGTGCCAAGGGAAACGGGACGAGGGTCACCAAGGCCAAGTGCCAGGTCCTCTGCTGGGGTCACACCAACAACATGAAGCACTCCAGGCTGGGACAGAGGGGCTGGAAAACTGGGTAAAGCCCTGGGGGTGCTGCTGCCAGCGGCTGGAAATGAGCCCAGGTGGGCAAGAGGCCAATGGCCCCTGGGCTGGGCCAGCTCTGGGGGGCAGCAGGGCCAGGGCAGTGCCCGTCCCCTGTGCTGGCACTGCTGGGGCACCTCCAGGGCTGGGGGCAGCTCTGGGCCCCTCCCCACAAGAGAGACCTGGAGGGGCTGGAGCGTGTCCAGGGAAGGGAATGGAGCTGGGGAAGGGGCTGGAGCACCAGGAGCGGCTGAGGGAGCTGGGAAAGGGGCTCAGCCTGGAGAAAAGGAGGCTCAGGGGGGACCTTCTGGCTCTGCACAACTCCTGACAGGAGAGGGCAGCCGGGGGGGTCGGGTTCTGTTCCCAGGGAACAGGGACAGGACGAGAGGAAATGGCCTCAAGTTGTGCCAGGGAAAGGTCAGGTTGGACATCAGGAGGAATTTCTGCCTGGAAAGGGTGCTCAGACCTTGGCAGGGACTGCCCAGAGACATTTGGAGTCCCCATCCCTGGAGGTGTCCAGGGAAGGACTGGACATGGCACTCAGTGCTCTGGGCTGGGGACAAGGTGGGGATGGGTCACAGGTTGGACTCGATGGTCTGGGAGGTCTTTTCCAACATTAATGATCTCGGCATTCCAAGATCCCTTTTCTCCACTGCTCCACTGCCAAGACACCGAGTTTTTCCTTCCCAGAGCTGGCTCAAAGCTGCTCCCCAGGGCAGGAGATGCTGGCCCAGCCCATCTCCCGCCAAGGACTTGGCCTTTTTGGGGGTGCCAACCCCTGTGCTCCCCTTTGCCCTGCCAGGGGCCATCGAGCTGGACCTGAACCGCTTCCCCCGGGGAGCCAAGACGTCCAAGCAGTGCAGCCTGGAGATGGTGACCAACGAGGCCGAGCTGCCCATGATCTCCATCTTCAAGCAGAAGCGGGTCAAGGGCTGGTGGCCGTTTGTGGCCAGAGACGAGAACGACGAGCTGGAGATCACCGTAAGGACGGGGAAAAGGGAGGGTTTGCCTCCCAGGGACGGAGCTCTTTCCAGACGCCCTCCCTCCTCCCACATGGCTCCGTTCCCTCGGGACCCCTCTGGCCTGGAGGTGGAGGTGGGAGCATGTCCCAGGTCCCAGCACAGCTCTCTACTCCCTGCAGGGCAAAGTGGAGGCTGAGCTGCACCTTCTGACGGCCGAGGAGGCTGAGAAATCCCCCGCTGGGCTGGCTCGAAACGAGCCTGATCCCCTGGAGAAACCCAAGTGAGTAGGAAAAGCATCTCCACAGCCACTGCCTGGGATTCTGGGCTTCTGCTTCCACCTGGAGTGCTGCATCCAGCTCTGGGCCCCAACAAAAAGAAGATATGGATCTGTTGGGATAGGTCTAGAGGAGGCTATGGAGATGCACCAAGGGCTGGAGCCCCTCTGCTCTAGAGCCAGGCTGGGAGAGCTGGGGGGGCTCACCTGGAGAGCAGAAGGCTCCAGGGAGACCTCAGAGCCCCTTCCAGGGCCTAAAGGAGCTCCAGGAGAGCTGGAGAGGGACTTGGGACAAGGGGGAATGGCTTCAGAGTGGAAAAGGGGAGATTTGAGTGGGATATTGGGAGAGAATTTTTGGCTGTGAGCGTGGTGAGCCCTGCACGGATTTCCCAGAGCAGCTGCAGCTGCCCCATCCCTGGAAGTCCCAAGGCCGGGTTGGATGGGGCTTGGAGCAACCTGGGGTAGTGGAAGGTGTCCCTGCCCACGGCAGGGGTGGAACGAGATGAGATTTACAAGTCCATGAATCCCTTTTCTGTGGAGATGGATTAAGTATGGGTGTTGGTTTCCCCTGCAGCCGCCCGGACACGTCGTTCATCTGGTTCCTGAACCCGCTCAAGTCCATCAAATACCTCATCTGCACCCGCTACAAGTGGCTCATCATCAAGATCGTGCTGGCCCTGCTGCTCCTCATCATGGTGGCCCTGTTCCTCTACAGCATGCCGGGATACATGGTCAAGAAGCTGCTGGGAGCGTGAAGCGCAGGAGCCTCTCCCGCGTCCCCATCCCCGCGGCACAACCTTCCCGGCTCCGTGTCCTTCTCCTCCCCACAGCCTCTCAGCAGCCCTGGGGGCATCTCCTCCCTGCTGCTGCTGCTGCTGGGCCTCCTCTTTGCATTCCTCCTCTGTGGGTCCCCTTCAGGCTGGAAATGGGGCTGGAGCATGGCACAGATCCCGAGGCTGTGCATCCCTCACCGGGGCTGGGAGAGGGGCCCAGCTGGCTCCTGTCAGGGTCTCCAAGGCCTCTGCCCACTGGGGTCGTGGCTGGTGCCTTCCTGGGGGGCAGGAGAAGGAGAGGGGAGGTGGGGCAGCGTCGCTGGAGCTGTGGGATCATTCCCAAAAGGCTCCTGGGAGGCACACTCAGTATCCAGGATGGAGCAGGGAAGCTGGGATGCAGCAGCTGAGGATGCACCAGCCCCACCAGTGTGAGGGCACAGAGCAGCCCCAGTGCGTGTCCCCCCTGTCAGCACCGTCCCTGCTCCACTCGGAGCTCTGGAGGTCACATTCCCCGGCACAGGGATCCGTCCCACCCCAGGAACGCTGGACACGGTGCCCCAGCAGGCCCCGCAGAAAGGCCTGGGGTGGGCAGGGGGCAGACCCTGCCCTTCCCTCCCGTGGCTCCGGCAGGGACAGGGACGTGTCCCACAGCTCAAACGTCTTCCCAGGACCACCCACCCAGAGGTGGCGGTGGCTGGACAGCCCTGGGGACTCACAGATGCTCCGGCACAGTGAGAGCTCCGGGCGTCCTTCCGCATTCTCCATTAATTTTGTTTGGCTTGGTAATCCTCGCGGCCGGAGTCTTTCTGGCCGTGTGTACTCGGGAAGGGCTCTTTCCTCGGCTCTCTGTGATCTCCAGCTGCTGCAGAGCCGCCTTTCTCAGCTCCCGGTGTGCAAGACCCCCACAGAATAATGGAGGACATCTCAGAGATGTTTTGAGGATGTTACTGTTCCAATCAGTCAATAAAAATCAGCTTTAATGTCCGGGTTCTCGTGGTAGTGGGGAACAGCACTGGCTGCTTTTCCAGCCCTTTTCCCCTTCTCCGCTCTGCCCTGCTGCTTCCTGGGCACATCCTCTCGAAATTCCTGCTGCCTGTCCCCAGCTCCTGTGCCCTGGGCCAGGGGGGCAGCTGGGCAGGGACACTCCAGTCGGGGCTCTCCGGTGTCTGTGGCAGAGAGGGAGGAGGCGAGGAGGGTTCCCCGGGCTCCGTCGGTCCCGGAGCTCTCCCAGGGTGTGGAGGACCGTGTCCACCTCACAGCACAGCTGGAAGGGCAGCGGCTGCTCCCCTCCCATGGCACCTCTGGAGGCCGAGCTCCCTGCTCTCCACAGCCATCCCAGCATGGCCCTGAGGCTCCTCCACACCAGTGTTCACTTTGGACTGAGTCGTGGAATCACGCACGTGGAATCATGCACGTGGAATCATGCACATGGAATCATGATTAGCATCAATAAAATGACAATGGGTGAAGCACTCAGTTATCAATGCATAGATAACAATGGTCCAGATATTCTGATTCCACTTGGTCCTCACTGTCAATTAACTAAATTTCTGATGGATACAGGAGCACAAATTCGATATTAACACAGCAGGATGCCAAAAAGCTGCACGTGCAACTCGGGAAGCAAAGAATTAAAATCCCTGGAGTGAACGGAGCCAGTGCTGAGTGTGAAACTGCTCAGGGTAATTTATGGCTACCGGGGCAGAGGTGCAGGTCTCCTGCTCACTTTGCAGTTAAAGACCCCAATGATAACATTCTGGGGTCTGACGTTTGAAGGGGGAACCTGGCATGTGCCGGACAGGCAGCGTGTGCTCCTTCGGTTCCGATACCAACCTTACCTGGCTGGGAAGGAATGAGAGTGTGTCTTGGGGTGCTGGCCACCCTCAACAACATGACTGCTGCTGCCAGAGGCCTGGGCAAAAGGCAGGGACTGATTTAACCCACATATTCCATTCGTAACCACATCTCCCCCACAGATAAAGTTCTTCTCCTCGCAGAAGAAATCAGCACCAGAATGAAGCAGACCGGACACAGGCATCACCAAGCCCGACCCGCGGCAGGGACACCCTCACTTTTCCTGTCTGTAGTGGTCACTCTGGTGACAGCAGTAGCCACACTTGAGCCTGAACGCATTTCAAGGACAATTGCTAATGAAGGCAGTGATAATTGCACAAATCTAGGAACTCCACCTAATAACATGAACTTGGCAGAGGGAAATGGCACTGGAATATGGGAAACACACCCTCCAACCACCGAACTTACTCCTTCAGTTTCCAATAGACCTCCCTGGAGGAACAGAGGAGATGTTACAAGAGCGGAAGCTGCTCCATGAGCCTTCCATGGAAACAAAACATGGAAAGGGGAATAGCGTGCATGTGGAGCAGTAACGTGTCCACAACTGTGTATTGGCACCACAAAAACGAACTGAACCCTCACAGTGCATTCCGCTACTGCCAGGCTCCCGATAAGCCTGGGGAAACCTCAGCTCCACAGGTTTCCAGAACCGGGCCCTGTGCCTTCCAATAGAGAGGTCGGCAACGAGTGCTGTTTAATCGTTCCTGGTCCCTCAACCCAGGGCAATTTTCAAGGCAGGTCAATAGCTCTGCAGTCGAAGCTGCCTGCTCAGCACTCCTGCCTCCACCCTGGGCAGGCTGGTTGGCCTGGCTGAGTGGACAGACCCTCTCCTCTCCAAAACCAGCCAGGAGAGAGGTGACCGCTACCCTGGGGACAGGGTTAGGAGTGTTAAATAGCATGGATGCCGAATCCTGACAAACAAAAGCAACTCAGTACCGAGTGATTGATACCAGCTGAAACATCCACTGCACTCCTCCTTAGCAGCAGGAACTAGTCAATGGCTCTTATCAGACCCATTCCCTCGCTCGCCATGGGAATGTCCCCAGCCTGTAGGAGCTCAGGGGGTGTTGGCTGATGGGTTTGGAGTTGTCTCCGGTGTCCCTGGGTTGTTCAGGGCATGGAACTGCTGTGATGGCTCCAACAAGCAGCTCCCCCCATCCCTCCCCTCCTCAGCTCCATCCCTGTTCCTGGGCTAGTGATCTGGCTCCTGCTGGCCCTTCCTACAGAGGCAGGAGGAGGCACAGAGCACACAGAGTCCGGCTCTGGAGCACCTGACCTGAGAGGGACATGGAGCTGCTGGAGTGAGTCCAGAGGAGACCACGGAGCTGCTCCCAGGGCTGGAGCCCCTCTGCTCTGGAGCCAGGCTGGGAGAGCTGGGGGTGTTCACCTGGAGAACAGAAGGCTCCTGGGAGACCTCAGAGCCCCTTCCAGTGCCTAAAGGGGCTCCAGGAGAGCTGGAGAGGGACTTTGGATGAGGAATGGAGGGACAAGCCAAGTAGGAATGGCTTCCCACTGCCAGAGGGCAGGATTAGATGGGATATGGGGAAGGAATTCCTGGCTGTGAGGGTGGTGAGGCCCTGGCACAGGTTTCCCAGAGAAGCTGTGGCTGCCCTGTCCCTGGAAGTGTCCAAGGCCAGATTGGACGGGGCTTGGAACAACCTGGGATAGTGGAAGGTGTCCCTGTCCATGGCAGGGGGTGGAACGAGATGAGCTTTAGGGTTCCTTCCCACACGGAATCCATGAGGACACCGGGAGATGAGAATACAGTACAGCGTTACTGTACAGAAGTACAGCGTTACCTTTGAGCCCTTTACGGTGCCTAAAGGAGCTCCAGAAGAGACGGAGCGGGACTTCCTAGCAGGGCCTGGAGTGCGAGGACGCGGGGAATCGCTCCACGCTGACCCGGAGCAGGGCTAAACGTATTTTTTGGGATCTTTTTCTCCGGTTTTCCCGCTCCCCTCATGCGCGGGGCCCTCCCGGCCGCCAGGCGGCGCCATGGCAGCGGGGCGGGGCGCGGTGACGTCACGGCCACGCCGGGTGGGCCGATGCGGCGGCGGCAGCA